>CM076582.1:683030636-683630636 GCA_034641835.2 Pinus albicaulis | reverse complement strand
TTGTAGAGAAAAAGAAAAAATGTGCTTTACAGTTGTAAATAAACCTGCAAATGAAAGTATATAGGCCTGCAAAAATAGAAAATAAACAGCTAATAATGCAATAATATAAACCCAAGGAGGTGGGTCTCTTAACAACTAGTCTACAGGTGAGTAAAAAAACTAATCAAAACACACTAAAAAAGGCAATAGATCTAGGGTCAAGAGGGACAAGGATCTAAAAGACAAAATCTGCTGGAAAGTGGTGCAGAAAACAATGACAAATCAGAGGAAAAATTTCTATAAAGAAGGTGGCGAAAGGCTATCTCTTGAAGGGAAACATAGTGAACCCTAAAGGAAAACCCAAACAAAGCTATATGAGGTGATTTGGATGGATAACAAGCCAATTTGAAGTGGATCTGAAGGTGAAGTATAAAATCTGAAAAAATGGCTGAAGACTCTGAAATTTCAGACAACCTGCAATAGAAAAAAATCTTCCACGAAAAGTGGAGGGTACTGAAGCCCTAGGGGGATAGGTTCCCACTTATTTGAGTGAAACAGAACAAGTATAGGTCAAAAAAAGGCAGAGACAGAGGTCAGAAAACCCTTAACAGAGGCTCAGAAAAACCAGAAAATTTTCAGAAAAATCCCTGCAAAAATTCTAGGTCGCAGTTTCTAACCTGTTTTCAGTAGAGGTCGGTGGTTTTGGGCTGAAAAATTGTGTCTTGAGGATCAAGGTCATAGGTTTTAGGCCAAAATGTTTGACCTGCACTTTGGGCACTCTCGGCAGCAAGTTTTAGAAAAAAATGTCATCTCAACTGCGGCTCATGTCTGTCACTTGTGCAATACGTTCGAAAACGCACGAAAGTCAGATTTTTTATCGTTTTAGGGTTTTATAGGTTTAAAATAACATCAAGAAAAGAAAAAACAAGGGTTTGAAGAGAAATCCTAGGGTTTGAAGAAGCTATATATGAAAGGATTAGTAAAACGACAGTGGTCGTAATCGTAAACCTGTGTGGAGTTGCCAGTTGTTAGTATGAATCTTAATTCCAAGCATACAAAAAATGACCAATTTAGCTGCGCATAACAAACAACCCTAACAGCAGAGATGACTGCTATATCCTCAGATTTGCAGTTAGGTGATCAAGATAAACACTGCAAAAATATATATCTATGCATTAGAAGACATTAAACAGTATAAAAAACAATATTTACTCCATGCATCCAATAGACAAGACAAGAATATATTGAATGAATTTTGTATTAATGGCACCTGGGAGGAAAATACAAGAGGGTGTTCCATGTTCTCCTTAATGGGATGGGTTCTTGTAAGTCCTCAGCACTTCAGATCTAGAATTCCTCTCTCTTGATGGTGTGGAAAACCCAGAAAAAAGGGTAGCAAAATATGACTATGATGGTGGATCAATATTCAGACCAGAAGTGTAGATCCAGAGTGATCTTTAGGCAACCAAAGGTGATAAATGAATGGGAAAACCCTTCTATTTATAGCAAAATATTGTGTTATTATAGATATTGGTCCATAATTAAAATATTATTAACCAAATCAAGATCCAACTTTTATGGAATATGTTATTATATTTGTTGGAGGGAAAATGAATTTGACTTGGGTCAAATCCCTTTATTTGTAAATAATAAATAAATAAATGATTTATTTATCATTTTAAGGATGTGGTTGAGTAATAATCAAGTAGATAATGATTTATTTAATTATTTAAGGGTGATTTAGTCATATTTAACAAAGAATATTATTTAAATAGGGTTTAAATAATTATTCTTAGAAAATAATAAGATAAATAATGATTTATCTAACTAATTTCCTTGTTTTGGGTTAAATATAACCCGAAATATTAATTAAACTATTGTTTAACTAATTATTCCTTGAGTAAAATCAAACAAATGTATATTTATTTAATATTTCCTCATGGGGTTTCCTGTTTAGACCCTAAACAACTTAATAAAGGTGGTTTACTAAGTTATTTTCATAGTGAAATAAAATTTACTTAGGGTAAAATTGGTCTTACATGGTGTACTTAGGTACATCTAATGATCATAGGTTATATGACCAAAAAATGGTGTAACACTCCCGATATACAACCCACATCCACCTTCGACCCACCTCTCCATCCGAGGTTTACCACCGAGGGGCGGGGGGTGGGGTTTCGAAATTTTTTTATGCTTTGGGCCCAAGACTATGTGGATTTTTCTTTGCTGTTTTCACCCCCATTTTTCTCATACCACTTATGACTCCATACACCCCCCCGAAAACTACCATTCCCCATAATACCAAAACCACTTACCTATTTGTTACACCCGTGAGTTCCATCGTGCCAGCTCTTGTATCCGTTTACAATCACATCCCTTCCCACGATAATGGATCCATTAAGTGCATTCAATTAAAATAATGACCATTAAAATACCGAATCCCCACCATAGTCAATGGATAAGTCCATTTTTTTTTTAAAACCATGCATTGTACCCATTTTAACCTTTACTGTGCTAAATTATCTGCGAATTTTATTGTTTAAACATGTTTACAAAGCTCCAGTTCTACTCATTAGTTCATCGCCGACCAAATGAACTGCGTCCACCTCACCTCCTTCTACCATTTTCATAGCTTTGCATATTCCCGGTAAACCTGTTCCATTCTAAATTTCTTGAATTCCTATGAAACAAACTGATAATGCCTCCTAAAAATAAAAACTAGGAGGAGCGATTTAACCCTCTGATCCACCCTCCTGTAGATTTAAACCATGTCCCTCTAGCTGACTAAGAATATAAGATCAATGAAACTCTGTGTGAATTCGAATTATTTGAGATGTATTGCTCGCTATAGGATAAGTATATATATATATATATATATATATATATATATATATATATATATATATATATATATATATCAGATGATATTAGACTTTGGGAGTCAAACTTTCCTCATTAAATTTTCCCCCATACTTTCAGTGCCCCTGAGTTCATCCGGAGATTTCAAGCTTGCTATATACCAAGTCAAACAACCATCATTTCCCCCATAGGTGAAATCCTTTTCACCATCACTGCATAATCAATTGATCAAATGATGTAGACCCCCTCTATGGAAAATAACTCCCCTTTCTCCCTAGAAGACCTAAATGAGTTATATCAGAAATTAGATATTTCCAAGAGGGCTAAAACCTTTGACCTTTTCCTAGAAGAAGACACTCAGTTGCCAAATAAGAACCCTCGATACCCTTCCTTGATTTTCCCTGACAAAGCCAAGAACATTATAACAGTCATTTCATACCTCCTTGGCTAATGTTCAAACCAATGGATAAATGAACCCACTATAGGCTTCCTTTCCATATTTTCCACAGATTCTAAACCTTCCATCATCTTCAATTTAAACCAATTCCTGGCAGAGAGTATTTATCATCATTTTGTTAAATTTTAGATAGAATAGGTGTTCAAATGCTCCTATGTTTTAGTGTACATGTTTTTATATTATCATGAAGATAGGTTTAAATTTTCTATTTTGAAACTGGATGAAGATGACAATCAACAATCAATCATCTTCTGGACCACATTGGTAATGAAAGAGTATTCATACAAAAATTCATTGAACTGTTTGTACATCCAACCATGAGCCTTCTGAGAAGTAAAAATGAATAAAGGATAAATGAATACATCAAAAGGATTTTACACTTATCAGATCAAGCTAAAATAGGAGACTGATACTTGTACCAGAACTACACATAGATGAGAGTATATGGTTGTGAGATTTATCCTTACAAGATTCCAAAGTTCCTCCCAATGAGGAGTACATTAATTAGACAAATTTTTAATTCTGATGAAATCCAGTTTGTATCAACAAATAAGAAGTCCCAATTTAGGATGAAAACACACATTGGGCCATTAATTTGTAACAGTAGGTCAATTGGGGACGAAGTAGACAAGATCTTGAAGGAAATGAATTTCAGCCTAATATATACCTGGTCCTATGATCTCTTGAGAAGTATTTCAAAGCTGAGGGTATAAGACAAGACTACTCCTTGCATGACACACCCACAAGTAAGATATAGAGAAGTATATGAACCAGTTGGAATGGGCTAAGAACACCTTACAGGAAGTTGAGGAGAAACTAGTTTCGACATCAACATCACAGACTCTTGTCCCATGGGAAAAATCAAGGAAAATGAAAACAAAATAATATTCACATTGAGTGACTAACACTACAAGCAAGGAGTTCAAAATAATGTACAGAAAAAGGACCAAGCTTAATACTAAATCCAATACAGACAAATATTTAGAACATGATGTTGATGTAGTCACTAAGGAGACACCTTCATCTTCTCAAGTTGGTAGCGAATCCATCATTTCTCCTACAACTTATTCAACTTCACAGGACTAGAAACATGTTATTCAAACAACTAAGGTTGTCCAAGTAGATAAAGAGAAGATAGTTTTTTATACATTCAGAGAAAAAAAATTGAAGAATTAAATATTGAAGAGCAACACTCAGTTAATTCTGGAAACAAACTTCCAATTCTCAAAGTAGGTTGTTGTCAACCTTTGATTCTGAGAAAGGTAAAATTCATATGACCTTCCCTAAGGCCCATATATCACAGCTAAATACAACAATTGATTACAAGAATACTTCTTTTTAGTTTGACATAAAATACGTTCATCCCATAGATCAAATGGAGATGCACAAGAAAACATGTGAAATGATCTCCTCTACTTTGACTAACACAACAATTAGTCTCTCTAAATTGAAGGTTTCTTTAGCCAACATCTAGTCATAGCTAAAAATGGAGAAAATATCCTCTCTTGCTAAGGATAAAAGGATTAAATTATTATAATAATTCGTAGTTAATATACGATATGATCCCTCTAACTTGAAGGTTATAGAGGATATAATAAAGAAGACGAATGTTGACATAGAAGCATTGAGGAAACAAATAAAGTTGTTAGTTACAAAATATCCTCTCATAGAGGAAATTGAAGAGACAGAGTCCCAAAATACTAATATGATGAAGGTCGTCATGAAGCAGAATCCACAATTGAGACAAATGGAGACAAAAATGGAAAAAACCGATCAAAGAAAGGAAGTAGGCTAAAAAAATTTCCATGGTTCATTTGGATGATGTACCTCTCACAATCATCCCTACAGCTACATATTGTACAACACATGCCACATATGGTGAAGAGTAATTAACAAAGGCAATGGATAATCTGTCTATTCAGACAAAGGAAAATCAAGAAACTATAATATAGTGTCAAAGTGTTGTAAGACCAGATATCAAGGAGTGAAGCTTCTCATTCAGAAGAAGCACAGAGAGCTCTGAAACTAATGGAGAGATTGTAGAAGTCAGAGAGAATCAACAATTGGATAGTCCTTATACCAAGCCAAGGAAATCATTTGGACAAATATCATGAATTCTTTTAATGAAATTTGGCCCTGCATCCAGATTATTTTTTACCAGAATGATTTAATTAGAAAGGCCAATGATGCTATCAAAGATATTAAGAAGGAGCTTGGGGATATATCTACTACAACAAATAACAATATCAAGTTTCTGAACTCCAAGAAAATATATGACTTAGATAACTTGCCAGTATATGATAGAACATAGACCATATTAGAAATAAAGAGGATTATTACCAAGAATAATCTAGTAGTTCAGTTGGAAGAGAAATTCCATAGCTTGGAGATAGCAGTGAACAGGTTTTTCAACAAGATAGAGCCTTTAGCACAAAACATAAAATTGCTAGAACCCCCCCTTATTTCGATAAATCTATGGTTCAAAAGGAGGAAAGTAAGAAAAAATCATGAAACAAAGAGAAACAGAATTTTCTACCTGCTCAAAGGAGGAGAGGCTAAAACAGAGAAAAAAATTCCTGAGCCCTACACCCTCACAAAAAATGGGGAATCACAATGAACGATGATTGGGAAGGACTAGGGTGGCCACCCCGAGAGCTCGCACTTCCTTTCATCTTGTTAGGATGCTATGATCTATATGATATCAAGGTGATTGGGTATTTTTTTTCAGTAATCTTACATTGTAAATAATTTTCAATATGCAAATGATTTCCAAAAAAAGTATATATAAAATACAAAAGAAAATAAAAGTTGAAAAATAATAAAAAAGAAAATAAGAACCCCACAAAAGAAAAAATAGAAAAAAAGTAACACTAAAAGTGATGCAAATTAAAATGCCACTACTGATAGATTAGTTTTCCTTATGTAATCATAAAATAAGGTTGTGTGTAGCTTGTTTAAAAATGCCACAATGACTAGATATTTGTTCAAATCATGCAGCGTAATCATGATTGAACAATTGTGAATTTTTGTCAATTAGATTAGAGACAAATATTTTCCAAAAATTCTAACCTTGGTAAATCAATAATTAGGTATAAAATAAAATTGATTCAACTTGTTAATATGAATCAATAGGAGAAATAAGTTATAGAGTAGATTACGTTTTTCATAAAAAAAGAGATGTGGGTTTTCTAGCCTAAATGCACCCCTATAGCAAAGAGGTAAAAAATGTTAATGTAGCAAAAGAATAAAATTTAATGGGTAGGTAGAAGTGTTCTGGGGGATTTGAAAAGGATTAAAATGGTTATCCTATGTTTGGTTTTAAAATGTATTTATGCACATAAGAAATGCAAAGGTGGAAAAATCGCTTTATCCTAACTTTAAATATTTGGGTACATAAACAAAATATCAGAACATTGACCATATATCCACTGTTTCACTTTAATTAAACATGTCACTACCTGAAAAATGCATCAAAACATTTTTATTTAAACCTCACCCATATATCCACCATCCATCATACCTGCCTCCTGATATACGACCCACATCCACCTTCAACCCCCCTCTTAATCCGAGCTTTACCACTTGGGGGGGGGGGGGGGGGGTGGTTCTGAATTTTTTTTTTTAATGCTTCGGGACGATGACTATGTGGCATATTTTATATTGTTAAAAACCCCCTCCTCTCATACCACTTACCACCCCATACACCCCCCGGTCAAAAAATACCATTCACCATAATACCAAAACCACTTACCTTTCCGATACACCCGCTAGTCTCGTCGCACCAAATCATGTATCTATTTCCAATCACATCCCTTCTCGTGGTAATGGATATGTTAAGTGAATTAAATTAAACTAATGATGTTTAAAATAATATATCCACTCCATATTCAACGGACAAGCCCATTTTCTTATAAAACACTGCACTGTAACCATTTTAACCTTTACTATGCTCAATTATCGGAAATTTTTATTATTTAAACAGGTTTACAGAGCTTCAATTTGACTCATTAATTCATCATTGGCCAAAGAAATAGCATCCACCTCACCTCCTTCTACCATTTTCAGAGCTTTGCATATTCGCGATAAACTTGTTCCCTTCTAAATTTCTTGAATTCCTCTAAACCAAACTGATAGTGCCTCCTAAAAAGAAAAACCAGGAGGAGCCATTTAAAGCTTTGATCCATCCTCCTGTATATTTAGAAGATATCCCTCTAGCCGACAAAGATTATAAGATCACTGAAACTCTGTGTGAATTCAAATTATATGAGATATGTTGTTGGTTAGAGGATAAGTATATATATAAATAAGATGATATTGGAATCTGAGAGCCAAACTTGCCTCGTTATATTTTCCCCATAATTTCAATGCCCGTGAGTTCATCCAAATATGTTAAGCTTATTATATTCCCAGTCAAGGAGCCATAATTGTGCCCACGCGTGAAATCATTTTCACCATAACTACAGAATCAATTGATCAAATGATGTAGACACCCTCTGTGGAAAATAACACCCTTTTCTCCCTAGAAGCCCTAAATGAGTTATATCAGAAGCTATATTTCCCAAGAGGGCTAAAAATTTTGGCCTTTTCCTATTAGAATACACTAAACTGCCAAAGAACCCTACATACCCTTCCTCCATTTTCCATGATAAAGCCAAGAAATTTATAACATTCATTGCATACCTCCTTAGCTACTGTTGAGACAAATGGATAGATGAACCCAATATAGGCTTCCTTTCCATATTTTACACATATTATAAACCCTCCATAATCTTTAATTTCAACCAATTCCTCACATAAAATATTCATGATCAATTTGTTAAATTTCAGACATAAGAGGTGTTTAAATACTCCTCTGTTTTAGTTTAGATATTTCTGTAATATTAGGAATATAGGTTTAAAGTATCTATGAAGAAATTGGATGAATATGGAAATCAACAGCCAGTCATATTTTGGACCACATTGGTAATGAAAGAGTATTCATATAAACAATTCATTGAACTGTTTGTACATCCAACCATGAGCCTTCTGAGCAGTAGAACTGAATAAAGGATAAATGAAGACATAAAAAGGATTTTACACTTATCATATTAAGCCAAAATAGGATACTGGTACTTGTACCATAACTATACAGAGCTGAGAGTATATGGCTGTGAGCTTGCTCCTTGAAAGCTTCCAAAATTCCTCCCAATGAGGATTTTTTCTCTAGAGTACATTAGACAAATGTTGAATGATGATGAAATCCACTTTGTATTAGCAAAGAAGAAGTCCCAGTTTAGGATTAAAACACAAATTGGCCCATTCATTTGTAATAGTGGGTTAGTAGGGGAGGAAGTAGACAAGATCTTGAATTAAATGAATTTCAGACTAAGCTTTACATGGTCCTATGATCCCTTGAGAAGTATTTCAAAGTTGTGGGTAGAAAACAAGACTAATCCTTACATACACACCCATAGGCCAGAGATAGAGAATTATATGAACCAGTTGGAATGGGCTAAGAACACTTTGCAGGAAGCTGTGGAGAAGCTAGTTTCGACATCAACATCACAGGCTCCTGTCCCACAAGTAAAAGAAGTTAAAAGGAAAATAGAAGAAGAGTAACCTTCACTGACTGACACTATAAGAAAGGAGTTCAAAATAATGTACATAAAGAGGACAAAGCTTAATCCTAAAGCCAATAGGGACAAATATTCAGAACAGGAAGTTGTTGTAGTCACTTAGGAGACACCTTCATCTTCTGATGTTGGTGGCCAATCCACCATTTCTCCTACAACTTATTCAGCTCAATGGATCAGAAAGAGGTTATTCAGGGAACCAAGGCTATCCAAGGGGAGAAAGAGAAGACAATTTTTTATACATTCACAGAAATAAAATTGAAGAATGAAATCTTGAAGAACAACACTTATAGTCAATTCTGGAAACAGACTGCCAGTTCTCAAAGTAGGTTGTTGCCAGCCTTTGATTTTGAGAAAGGTAAAATTCAGATTTCCTTTCTTGAGGCCCAGATTTCATAGCTAAAGGAAACAAATGATTAAAAAAACACTTATTTTTAGTTCTATGTAAAATTCATTCATCCCATTGATCCAATGTATATGCACAAGAAAATAGGTGAAATTATATCCTCTACTTTGACTAACACAACAATGAGTCTCTATAAATTGTAGCTTTCTTTGGCCAACATCCAATCACAACTAAAAATGGAGAAAATATCCTCTCTTGCTAAGGATACAAGGATTAAATCCTTAGAAGAATTGGTAGTTAAGATAGGATATGATCCCTCTAACATGAAGCCTACAGAGGAGATAATAACGAAGAAGAATTCTGACATAGCAGATTGAGGAAAAAACTGAAGCTGTCAACTACAAAAGACCCTCTCACCAAGGAAATTAAAGAGAGAGAGTCCCAAAATGCTGATAGGATGAAGCTCATCATGGATAATAATGCACAGTTGAGACAAATGGAGACATAAATGGAAAAACATTCAAAGAAAGGGAACAGGCTGTAAAAATTTCCATGGTTCCTTTGGATGTTGTACCTATTACAACCATCCCTACAGCTACAGATTCTACAACACACATAGCAGATGGTGTAGATAAATTGAAAAATGAAATGGAGAATCTCTCTATTCAGACAGAGGAAATCAAGAAACTGCAGGGTCAATTCAAAGTGTTGCAAGACCAGAGATCAAGGAGTGAAGCTTCTCATTCAACAGAAGCATAGGGAGATCATAAATTAATAGAGAGATTGTAGAAGTTAGAGAGAGAATCATCAATTGGGAAGACCTTGGCCCAACCAAGGAAATCATCTAGAAAAATATCATGAATTCCATTAATGAAATATGGTCATGCATCCAGATTATTTTTGAACAAAAGGAGTTGATTAAAAAGGCCAATAATGCTATCATAGATATTAAGAAGGAGCTTGGGGATATATGTACTATAAAAAATAAAATTATCAAGTTTTGAACTCCAAGAACAGATATGAGTTAGATGACTTGGGATTAGATGATAGAGCAGAGCCCATCTTAGAAGTAAAGAGGATTCTTACCAAGAAGAATCTGGTAGTTCATTTGGAAGATAAATACCACATCGTGGAGATAGAAGTGAACAGGTTTTTCAACAGGATAGAGCCTTTAACATAGAACATCAAACCACTAAAACTTACCCTTTTCCCACTAAATCTATAGGTAAGAAGGGGGAAAGTAAGAAAAACACAGGAAATAAAGAGAAAAAAAATTGTCTACCCCCTCAAAGAAGGAGTGGCTCAGCTAGAGAACAAACTTCCTGAGCCATGCACCCTCGCAAAAATGGGGGAATCACAATGAACGATAATTAGGGTCCTATAAATTATAGGATCTCAAGGTGATTGGGTATTTTGTTTCAGTAATCCTACATTGTAAATAATTTTCAATATGAAAATTATTTCCGAAAAAAGTATATATAAAAGGCAAAAGAAAAGAAAAGTTGAAAAAGAATAAAAAAAAATAAGAACCACACAAAAGAAAAAATAGAAAAAAAATAACATTGAAACTGTTGCAAATTCAAATGCTACTACTTATATATTAGTTGTTTTCATGTCATCATCAAATAATGTTGTGTGAAACTTGTTTAAAAATGCCATAATGAATAGATATTTGTTCAAATCATACATCTTAATCATGATTGAACCATTGTGATTTTTTTTCAATTATATTCAACAATAAAGATTTTCCAAAAAAATTAATCTTGGTAAATTATTAATTAGGCTGAAAATGAAATTGATTCAACTTCTAAATCTGAATCAACAGGAGAAATAAGTGATAGAGTTGATTATATTTTTCATAAAAAAGAGATGTGGGTTTGTTAGCCAAAATGTACCCCTATAAAAAGGAAGTAAAAAATGTTATGGTAGAAAAAGAATAAAATTTAAGGCCAGGTAGAAGTGTTTTTGGGGCTTTGAAAAGGATTAAAATGGTTATCCTAAGTTTGGTTTCAAAATATATTTATGCACATAAAAAAGGGAAAGGTGGAAAAATTGCTTTATCCTAACCTTAAGCATTTGGACGCATAAAAAAAATATCGTAACTTTGACCATATATCCAAAGTTTCAATTTAATTAAACATGTCACTACCCAACAAATCCATCAAATCATTTCACATTAAACCACACCCATCTATCCACCATCCATCACACCCGCCTCCGGATCTATGGCCCACGTCCACCTTCGGCTCCCTCACTCCATCCGAGCTTTACCATCGGGGGGAGGGGGTCCAAAAAAGTTGTTTTATGCTTTGGGCCCACGACTACATGGCATATTCTCCATTTTTTTCACCTCTCTCTGCTCATACCACTTATCACTCCATACCCCCCCCCCTCGAAAAATACCATTCTACGTAATACCAAAGCCACTTACTTGTTCATTACACTTACCAGTCTTGTTGCCCTAGATCATGTATATATTTTTAATCACATCCCTTCCCATGGTAATGGATCAATTAGGTGCATTCAATTAATCTAATGACCGTTAAAATAACGAATCCATGCCATATTCAACAGACAAGCCCATTTCTTATAAAACCATGCACTATAATAATTTTAACCTTTATTGTACTAAATTATCTACGAATTTTATTGTTTAAACAAGTTTATTTAGCTCCACTTCGAGTCATTAGTTCATCACTTGCAAAAGGAACTGCATCCACCTCACCTCCTTCTCCATTTTCAAAGCTTTTCATATTCTCGGTAAAAATATTCCCTTCTAAATTTTTTGAATTCCTCTGAAACAAATTGATAATGCCTCCTAAAAATAAAAACTAGGAGGACCAATTTAACCCTTTGATTCACCCTCCTGTAGATTTATACCATGTCTCTTTAGCTGATAGAGATTATAATATCAATGAAACTCTTTGTGAATTTTGATTATTTGAGATGTATTGCTGGTTAGAGGATAAGTACATAAATCAGACGATATTGGATTCTGGGAGTCAAAATTTCCTCATTATATTTCCCCCCTTGCTTTTATTGCCCTTGAGTTCATCTGAAGATGTCGAGCTTGCTATATACCCAGTCAAAGAGCCATCATTTCCCCCATAGGTGAAATCCTTTTCACCATCATTGCACAATCAATTGATCAAATAATGCAGGCCTCCTTTGTGGAAAATAACACCCCTTTCTCCATAGAAGATTTAAATGAGTTATATCAGAAGCTAGATTTTATCAAGAGGGCTAAAAGTTTTGACATTTTCCTAGAAGAAGACACTCAACTGCCAAAGAATATCCCTCCATACCCTTCCTCCATTTTCCCTCACAAAACAAAGAAAATTATAACAGTGATTTCATGCCTCCTTGTCTACTATTCACACCAATGGATATATGAATCCATTATATGATTCCTTTCCATATTTTCTACATATTGTTAACCACCCATCATCTTCAATTTCATCCAATTCCTGGAAGACAGTATTCATGATCAGTTTGTTAAATTTTAGACAGAAGAGGTGTTAAAATACTCCTCTATTTTGGTGTACATGTTTCTGTATTATCAGGCAGTTAGGTTTAAATTTTCTATGAACAAATTGGATGAATATGGCAATCAGCAGTCATTCACCTTCTGGACCACATTGGTAATGAAATATTAACCATACAAACAGTTCATTGAATTGTTTTTACATCCAGTCATGAGCCTTATGAGTAGTACAATTGAACAAAGGATAAATTAAGAAATCAAAAGGATTTTACACTTATCAGATCAAGCCAAAACAAGATACTGGTACTTGTACTAGAACTACATAGAGATGAGAGTATATGGTTGTGAGCTTGCGACTTACAAGCTTCTAAAATTCCTCCTAATTAGGATTTCTTCTCTGGAGTACATTAGATAAATGTTGAATGATGATGAAATCCACTTTGTATCAGCAAATAAGAAGACCTAGTTTAGGATTAAAACACAAATTGGTCCGTTCATTTGTAACAACAGATCAGCAGGGAAGGAAGCAGATAAGATCTTCAAGGAAATGAATTTTAGCCTAAGATTTACATGGTGTTATGATCCCTTGAGAAGTATTTCAAAGATGAGGGTAGAAAACAACACTACTCCTTAAATACACACCCATAGGCCAAAGAAAGAGAAGTATATGAACCAGTTGGAATGGGTTGAGAACACTTTTCAGGAAGCTGAGGAGAATATAGTTTCGAAATCAACATCACATAATCTTTTCCCAAAATAAAAGGAAGGGAAAATGTAAATAGAAGAAGAGTCACCTTCAGTGACTAACACTACAAGCAAGGAGTTAAAAATAATGTACATAAAAAGGACCATGATTAATACTAAGGCCAATATAGACAAATATTTAGAACAAGAAGTTCCTATAGTCACTAATGAGACACCTTAATCTTCTCAAGTTGGCGGCCAATCCACCATCTCTCCTACAAATTCTTCATCATCACAGGACAAGTAAAAAAATATTCAGACAAGTAAGGTTGTCCAAGGGGAGAAAGAGAATACATGTTTTTATGTATTTAGAGAAATAAAATTGAGGAATGAAATATTAAAGAACAACATTTATAGTCAATTACAGAAACAGACTACCAGTTCTCCAAGTAGGTTGTTGTCGACCTTTGATTTTGAGAAAGGTAAAATGGAGATGGCCTTCCCTGAGGCGCATATTTCATAACTAAAGACAACAAATAACTACAAGAAGACTTATTTCGAGTTCGACGTAAAATACATTCATACCACTGATCAAATGGAGATGCATAAGAAAATAGGTGAAATGACCTTGTCTACTTTGACTAACACAACAATGAGTCTCTCTAAATTGCAGGTTTCTTTGGTCAACATCCAGTCACAACTAAAAATGTAGAAAATATCCTCTCTTACTTAGGATACAAGGATTAAATCCTTAGAAGACTTGGTAGTTAAGATAGGATATGATCCCTCTATCATGAAGCTTGTATAGGAGATAATAAAGAAGATAAATATGACATAGCAACATTGGGGAAACAACTGAAGTTGTTAGCTATAAAAGACCCTCTCACTAGGGACATTGAAGAGACAGAGTCCCAAAAGGCTGATAAGATGAAGCTCATCATGGAGAAAAATTCACAGTTTAGACAAATGGAGACAAAAATGGAAAAAATGATCAAAGAAATGGAGAAGACTACAAAAATTACCATGGTTCCTTTGGATGTTGTACCTCTTATAGCCATCCCTACTGTTAAATATTATACAACACAGAGAATAGGTGGTGCAAATATATTGACAAAGGCAGTGGATAATCTGTCCATTCAGATAGAGGAAATCAAGAAACTGTAAGATCAAGTCAAAGTTTTTAAAGACCAAAGATCAAGGAGTGAATATTTTCATTCAGAAGAATCATAGAGAACTCCTATATTAATAGAGAGATTGTAGAAGTCAGAGAGGGAATCAACAATTGGACAGACCTTGGCCCAAGCCAAGGAAATCATTTCGACAGATATCATGAATTCCATTAATGAAATATGGCCTTGCATCCATATTATTTTTGAACAGAAGGAGTTTATTAAAAATCCCAATGATTTTATCATAGATATTAAGAAGGAGCTTGGGGATATATCTACTACATCAAATAACATTATCAAGTTTTTTAACTCCAAGAACATATACTAGTTAGATGAATTTGGAGTAGATGATAGAACATAGGCTATATTATAAGTAAAGAGGATTCTTACCAAGAAGAATTTGGTAGTTCAGTTGGAAGAGAAGAGCCACAACCTAGAGATAGTATTGAATATGTTTTTCAACAGGATAGAGCCTTTAACACAGAAAATCAAACCACTAAAACTCCCCCTTTTCTCCATAAAATTATGGGCCAGAAGGAGGAAAGTAATAAAACCACATGAAAGAAAGAGAAACAAAATTGTCCACCCGCTCAAAGGAAAGATTCAAAAAGAGAAAAAACTTCCTGAGCCCCGCGCCCTCGCAAAAATGGGGTAATCACAATGAATGAATATTGGGAAGGACTAGGGTGGCCACCCCTCGATCTCGCGTTGCCTTTCATCCTGTTAGGGTCCTATAATTTAAAGGATCTCAAGGTGATTGGGTATTTTGTTTCAGTAATATTACATTGTAAATAATTTTCAATATGAAGAATGATTTCCAAAAAAATTATATATAAAAGACAAAAGAAAAGAAAAGTTGAAAAGGAATAAAAAAGGAAAATAATAACCCCACAAAATAAAAAATAGAAAAAAAATAACACTGAAAGTGCTGAAAATTCAAATGCCTTTACTAATAGATTAGCTTTCCTTATGTCATCACTGAATAAGGTTGTGTGCAACTTGTTTAAAAATTCCACAATGAGTAGATATTTTTTCAAATCATACAAATGAATCATGATTGAACAATTGTGAATTTTTGTCAATTAGATTAGACAATAAATATTTGCAAAAAATTTAAATATTGGTAAATCAGTAATTAGGTAGAAAATGAAATTGATTTAACTAATTAAACTGAATTAATAGGATAAATAAGTGATAGAGTAGATTACATTTTTCATAAAAAAGAGATATGTGTTTTCTAGCCTAAATGCACCCTTATAACAAAGAAGTAAAAAAATTTAATGTAGCAAAAGAATAAAATTTAATGGGTAGGTAGAAGTGTTTTTGGGTCTTTGAAAAGGATTAAAATGATTATCCTAAGTTTGGTTTCAAATTTTATTTATTCACATAAGAAAGGGAAAGTTGGAAAAATAACTTTATCATAACATTAAACATTTGGGTGCATAAATAAAATATGGGCACATTGGCCATATATCCAAAGTTCCACGTTAAGTAAACATGACACTACTCAAGAAATCCATCAAATCATTTGGCATTGAACCCTGCCCATGTATCCACCATCCATCATACCGACCTCCTAATCTACAACCCACATCCACCTTCGCCCCCCCCTCCCTTCTCCATCCGAGCTTTACCACCAGGGAGGGGGGGTCTGAAAAAATTTGTTTTATGCTTCAGGGCCACGACTACGTGGTGTCTTCATTGTTGTTCGCACCTGCCTCCACTCATAACACTTACCACTCCATACCCCCACTGAAAACTACCATTCCCCGTAATACCACACCACTTACCTATCTGTTACACCCGTGAGTCTCGTTGTGTCGGCTCATGTATCTATTTCCAATCACATCCCTTCTTGTGGTAATGGATCCGTTAAGTTCATTCAATTAAACTAATGACCGTTAAAATAATAGATCCAGGCTATATTCAATGGACAAGCCCATTTTATTATAAAACAATGGACTATGACCATTATAACATTTAATGTGTTAAATTCTCTCTGAATTTTATTTTTTAAACAGGTTTATAGAACTCCAGTTTGACTCATCACTTCATCGCCAACCAAATAAATTGTGTCCACCTCACCTACTTCTATCATTTTCAGAGCCTTTCATATTCCCAGTTAACCTGTTCCCTTCAAAATTCCTCAAATTCCTCTAAAACAAACTGATAATGCCTCCTAAAGAGAAAAACCAGGAGGAGCCATTTAACCCTTTGATCCACCCTCTTGTAGATTTATACCATGTCCCTCTAGCTGACAGAGATTATAAGATCAATGAAACTCTATGTGAATTTGAGTTATTTGAGATGTATTGTTGCTTAGAGGATAAGTATATAGATCAATCGGATGATATTGGACTCTGGGAGGAAAAATTGCCTCATTAAATTTTCCCCCATACTTTTAGTGCCCCTGAGTTCATCTAGATATTTCAAGATTTCTATATACCCAGTCAAAGAGCCATCATTTCCCCCACATGTGAAATCATTTTCACCATCACCGCACAATCAATTGATCAAGTGATGCAGGCCCCACCCCCTCTATGGAAAATAACACCCCTTTCTCCCTAGAAACCCTAAATGAGTTATATCAAAAACTAGATTTTTCCAAGAGGGCTAAAACTTTTGACCTTTTCCTATCAGAATAAACTCAACTACCAAAGAATAACGCTCCATACCCTTCCTCCATTTTGAATAACAAAGTGAAGAAAATTATAACAATCATTTCATACCTCCTTGGCTACTATCCATACCAATGGATAGATGAACCCATTATAGGCTTGATTTCCATATTTTCCACATATTCTAAACCATCCATCATCTTCAATTTCATGCCATTCCCGATAGACAATATTCATGACCTGTTTGTTAAATTTAATACTGAAGAGTTTTTTGCATACTCCTATGTTTTAGTGTGCACGTTTCTGTATTATCAGGTAGATAGGTTTAAATTTTTTATGTAGAAATTGGATGAAGATAACAATCAGTAGCCAGCCATCTTCTGGACCACATTGGTAACAAAAGAGTATTCATAAAAACAGTTCATTCAACTGCTTGTACATCTATCCATGAGCCTTCTGAGTAGCACAACTGAACAAAGGATAATGAATACATAAAAAATGTTTTTACACTTATTAGATCAAGCCAAAATAGGAGACTGATACTTTTCCAGAACTACACAAAGCTGAGAGTATATGGTTATGAGCTTGCTCCTTAGAAGCTTCCAAAATTCCTCCCAATGAGGATTTTTTCTCTAGAGTACATTAGACAAATTTTGAATTCTGATGAAATCCACTTTTTATCAGCAAATAATAAGTCCCAGTTTAGGATTAAAACATAAATTGGGCCATTCATTTGTAATAGTAGGTCGGCAGGGGTTGAAGCAAACAAGATCTTGAAAAAAATGAATTTCAACCTAGGCTTTACTTGGTCCTATGATCCCTTGATAATTATTTCAAAGATGAGGGTAGAAAACAAGACTACTCCTTACATACACACCCATAAGCAAGAGATAGAGAAGTATATGAACCATTTGGAATGGGCTGAGAGCACTTTGCAGGAAGTTGAGGAGCAACTAGTTTCGACTTCAACATCACAGACTCCTATCCCATAAGAAAAATAAAGGAAAATGAAAATAGAATAAGAGTCACCTTCAGTGATTGACACTACAAGAAATGAGTTCAAAATAATGTACAGAAAAGGACCAAGCTTAATCCTAAAGCCAATACAGACAAATATTCAGAACATGAAGTTGCTATAGTCACTAAGGAAACACCTTCATCTTCTGAAGTTAGTGGCCAATCCACAATTTCTCCTACAACTTCTTAGCTTCAAAGGACCAACAAAAAGTTATTTAGACAACTAAGGTTGTCCAAGGGGATAAAGAGAAGAAGTTTTTGATATATTCAGAGAAATAAAATTGAAGAATGAAATCCTAAATACCAACACTTATAGTCAATTCTGGAAACAGACTGCTTGTTCTCAAATTAGGTTGTTTTCATCCTTTGATTCTGAGAAAGGTAAAATTCATATGGCCTTCCTTGAGGCCCAAGTTTCACAGTCAAAGGCAATAGCCGATTACAAGAAGACTTGTTTTGAGGTCCAGATATAAGACATTCATCCCATTGATCAAATGGATATGCACAAGAAAATAGTTGAAATGGTCTCCTCTACTTCGACTAACACAACAATGAGTCTCTATAAATTGCAGGTTTCTTTGGCCAACACCCAGCCACAGCTAAAAATGGAGAAAATATCCTCCCTTTGGAAGGATAGAAGGATTAAATCCTTATAAGACTTGATAGTTAAGATAGGATATGATCCTTTTAACATGAAGGTTGCATAGGAGATAATAAAGAAGAAGAATGTTGACATAGCATCATTGAGGAAACAACAGAAGTTGTCAGCTACAGAAGGCCCTCTCACCAAGGACATTGAAGAGACAGAGTCCCAAAAGACTGATATGATGAAGCTCATCATGGAGCATAATGCACAGCTGAGACAAATGGAGACATAAATGGAAAAAATATCAAATAAAGGGAGTAGGCTGCAAAATTTCCATGGTTCCTCTGGATGTTGTACCTCTTACAGCAATCCCTACGGCTACAGATTCTACAACACAGAAAAAAAATGGTGTAGAGAAATTGATAAAGGCGATGGAATATCTGTCTCTTTAGACATAGGAAATAAAAACTATAGGATCAAGTCAAAGTGTTGCAAGACCAGAGATCAAGGAGTGAATCTTCTCATTCAGTAGAAGAAGAGAGAGATTAGAAATTAATAGAGATATTGCAGAAGTTAGAGAGAGAATAATAAATTGGACAGACCTTGGCCAAAGCCAAGGAAACCATCTGGACAAATATCATGAGTTCCATTAATGAAATCTGGCCCTGCATCCAGATTATTTTTTAACAAAAGGAGTTGATTAAAAAGGCCAATGATGTTACCAGAGATATTAAGAAAGAACTTGGGGATATATATGGTACAACAAATAAAATTATCAAGTTTATGAACTCCAAGAAGAGATATGAGTTAGATGACTTGGTATTCGATGATAGAACAAAGACCATCTTAGATGTAAAGAGAATTATTACCAAGAAGAATCTAGTAGTTCAATTGGAAGAGAAATGCCACAGCCTAGAGATACAAATGAGCATGTTTTTCAATAGGATAGATCCTTTAACACATAAGGGTCTACCTTCTTTGTTTGTTATTAATGATAATTTTATAGCTCATGAAGAATATGTGAATAAATTAAAATAAATTGCCTGGGACAACACAAAATTTTCCAGCATTAAAGGTAGTATGACAGGCATAGCATTTTTGGAAGAAATCAGTAATGAATTTTTTATTCAACATGAGGTAAATCACATCTTCGTGGTAAAGCGCACTTTTCCAAATATACCGAGGTTGATGAGATTTACCTAAAGGTAATAAAATTGACTATCCCAGATGAAGATAAATGGGATAAACTATGTGAAATACATGAGTAAAAGGTAATTGAGAATAGTTAGCTACATCCAACACATCATCCAACACACCAACTAGCACACCAGCCATTGCAACCCATAAATAGTTCCACATAGCAATTGTTTCCTCTAAAGAAGTGACATCGTTTCATATCATCTCCACCGAGCCTATTATTTTGCAACATTTAGAGTTTATTGTTCAATTTTTTTATTATAATACATTGTCAGTTAAGACAACGTTTATGTAATAAGTTTTGTAAAATTAGTATAAATACTTCGCTATTCGAAGTATTATAGGTTGATTTCTGAGTATATGTTTCCTACTAAGCATTGTAACTTTCAAGTTTTTTGGAGCATCAATAATACAAGGAATTATTACATGATTCATGTGTTGTATTCACTAGTGAATTTTTTATTTTGTAACTATGTTATTTGATGGTTTTTCCTTTCTATGAAATATAAAAAATATTAATTTTAAAACGAGAACTGTTATGAATAGGATATGTTAATTAGAACACCTTATTCGGTTGTTTGCAATTTACATGTTTTGCACTGAATTCAGATTGAATAATACTTAATTTATTTTCAATCTCTACTTAATTTCATACTTCTTCCACATCCACATTTCACTTAAAATATTAAAAGATCCAGTTAATGCAACCTAGATTTCCCTGTGATAACTCTTTGAAATATTGATGCAAAACCGGTTATATTTTTTATTCGATATCCCAATGGGAATACAGACATTAATAAAAATAAAATAAACAATCAAGAACAATCATTACTAGCCTAAAAATTATTAAAAACAAAGTTAAATTTTATAGGGAGAACCCTCTCTAAAGCTGGCAGGGCTAGATCCCAACTTCCAAAGCAATTTTGATGTTTTCCTCTATGTTTATTCTCAAAATATTGTAAATTACAGAAAGATAACATAGTGGTGACCATACTGGGGACAAATTGAAAATATTTAAATTTTCTTTGAATTCATAACCTTGGTAAAGAGTGTATGATATGAACATTTCTATAGATTGTTTCCTTTTCATTTTTGTAAATAGGTGTGTGTTTGCCTTAGTTTTCAACTCTGGCTCCCAAAATAGCTTACACTAGATCTCATCTTAATCCAAAGCCTATAGTTATTGATGATGACCCTGAAAAAATGTTGAGAAGAAAAATCATAGCAGAGAGTGAAGGAAGTAGTAGCCCTCCCCTTAGAGTAGATTCACTCCCAAAAGACTTTGTTACTCTACAAGACATTAATTTTGAATTACATTTTGAAATTTTTTTATTTATAACTAATTCAGCCAATTGGGTAGATTAAATAGTGGTAGACCAAGCTGCATTAAGACGACATCCTTTTGAAGCACAATTTTCTCCCCCTGATATTAATCACGAGTTCATAAATTTTGCTCAGAAGTGAAAGCTACAAGATTGGGTTGATACCAAGATGGTTGTGTAGATCTCGTCTTCCTCATTCTGGCACCACAAACGGTTCAAAAAATCGAGGTCGTATGAGGGATATATCGTGTTCTGATCGAATTCCCAAATAGCTAAATTTTACAACAGGTTTGACCGGGATGCACAGTCATTAAAAAAAAGAATATACCAAAGAATATTACTTTTCTAGGAGCCACTTAGAGGATGATAAGTGGCGCTACGTGATTGTATTAATGTTTGCACATTTTTTTTTAAGGACCAATGGAAGGGTGACATGTGGCCAGCCCTAACGTGTCCCCGGGAAGGTGTAATAAAATTTATGGAAGTTCGTAGGGTTCGAACCTGCAACCTCCCATTGATCAACCACCTACCACATCGCCTGCACTGCACATCAAGTCTTAACATATAAGGGCCAAAGGTTATATTTAAAGTTTTGAAACATATTCATTTGGGGGTTCGGACCGTTGGTGGTCCCATGGAGGATTCACATGGTGGAAGTTTAAACGCAACATCAAATAGTTAAAGCCGATGGTTAAATACTCTGACATTTATGTTTACAACCTTGTCACATGTGATAACTCTCCATGGGCAGTTTAAACTCCAACGATTACATTAACGTGGATTAACTCCAGTTGCAATGCTATTTACCATGGTTCCACTGATTGTTACGGTGAGGTAGGGTTAAGGGGTGCACATGTGGCCACCCCTACCCTTAAAATTAACTTTCTATAATTAGTGCTAGATGGAAAGTTAAAGCACGCCCTATTTTTGTGGGTTTTGGCCAAATATAACTCCAGTTAATTGGAGTTCTCCACAATTAGTGGATTTTTTCTAGGAGTTACTGGGAAAATTAATTGGAGACTCAATTTTCTCCCATTCTGAGTGAATGAAGAGTCATTCTATACTAATTGGAGCATTCTTGATCCATTGGTGCAGATAAAAAAAACCATTAGAGGCTTGTAAACACATGTATTTGCAAAACACTGAGCATAATGAAAGATGGACATGCCATTGGGAGTTGGACAAACAGATGTAGACCAGGAGGGGTGAACTGGTTCATCATGCCTACTGTATAAACGTTATGTGTGGTTTTATTCTATGTTATACACTGTTTTTCAGTGTTATTTTCTCTTATTTCATGCTTCTAATTCACTAAAATCATCTATATTTCATGGTTAAAATCCTCAATCCTTAAGAAAGATATGGAGAAAAGTATTCACATGTTTTAGAATGTAAAAGACACTTAGCACAACAAACTAATACAATCCTTTCATATCAGGTTGGTATTAGAGATAGATTTTATTCTTTGGTATTGTATTGAGCAAAGATTTTTTTAACTGTTTTCAATTGTTAGATGCTTACTAGGCTGAAGTTCAAGAGAGGAGAAGGCACATAGGTGGAAGAAAGAGGGTCTCAAAGTGAGCCACGAAAAAGGATAACAAGAATTCCACAATCTCCCCCACCTAGATCACCTCCTAATGAAGAAGAAGCAACATTAATAATTCCTCCATAGGAAGAAGAAATCCATGAAGAATTTGATCCCAAAGAGGAAGAAAGAGTGTTCAGGAAAGCATCCCTTGACATGGCTGAGATGGTTAGAATCCTTTCAAGAAAGGAATGAGAAAGTAGAAGTGTAAATGCATAATTGTCCTTATACACATAACTTTATTGATCATGCAAAAAGATTAAATAGAAAATTACTGGAGTTTACACACGTAAACTCACACTCTCACATTCTCTCATTACACACACTACTATGAAAATAGGAAACTAGCCTATTTATAAGCTCTATGTTCTAACTTAATCTAGTTATGGATCACTTGGAAAATAAACAAGTGTCCATTTACAATAAATGAGCTTCTAACCATTCTACTAACTTCACTCCTAACTTAGAGCCTAGGAAACAACTCTTTTCTAGAGTCTTATTTTAAATGACAAATTTCTATTTCTAAGTATCTCACAAATTTATTAAATATTCTAGAATAATTATTAATTTAATATCTTAAATTAATAATTATTTTATTCAAAATTTATATCCTATGATCAATTTTATTTTTGGATCATCTAACATTCCCCCCTATGATCCAAAGATACATTACAACAGATACCAAGTTCATCCCTGAACTTAGTAAATTTTATTCTGCCAAGCAGTTTCGTAAAAATGTAGGAGGCTTGATCTTCTGAAGGGCAAAACACTGGCTTGATGACGTCCTTTGCAATGAGGGATCTGATATGATGATACTTGGTGTCCACATGCTTTTTCTTTGAATGAAAAACTGGATTCTTGGCAAGCTTTATTGCTGATTGATTGTCGATGAATAATGAAGTAGCTTCTGCTGGAGGAATTCCCAAGTCTTGTAAAACTCGATGTAACCAAACAATTTCACATGTTGCTTCCCATGCTGAAATGTACTCTTCTTCTGTTGAAGAAGTGGCCACTGTAGTTTGCTTCTTGCAACTCTAGGAAACTGCAGCTTACCCCATGTTCATTAAGTAACCTGAGGTTGATGCCCTGTCATCAATACTGCCAGCAAAGTCGGCATCTGAAAATCCACCAAGTACAAAAATTTTAGTCTTTTTTGTAAGTAATACAAAAATATTTTGTTCCTTGGATATATCTAAGAACTCTTTTGGCTACATTCTAGTGGTTGTCTAAAGGTCCCTGCATAAAACGTGAAAGAATACTGACTGCATAAGATAGATCAAGACGAGTGGTTGTCAAATAAATCAAGATGCCAATCAACTGTCTGTAAGTCGTGCTGTCCACCTTTCCCCCCCCTTCAAATTTTAAAATTTTTAAGTTTTGTTCCATAGGGGTAAGGACAGGATTACAATCCTGCATTCCAAATCGCTAAATAATTTCTGCTGCATATTTACTCTGGGAAATGAAGATCTGATGTGGACGTTGGAATACTTCAACTCCAAGATAGTAGTGAAGTAGTCCCAAATCTGTCATCTTAAAAGCTGCATGTAAATCCTTTTTCACTTGTTCAATCTGATCATCATTGTTGCCTGTGATGATCAAATCATTGACATACATAATGAGAATGACCAGATATTTTCCCTGTTGGTGCATGATCAGGAGATCAAGTCTCTTGTAGAAAAATGCTCAAAAATGAAGTTGCTCAGAATTGCTCCAAAATAGATCGATAGGAAAGAGCTCCTCAATACAATCCCAACGTCGCAAATGGCACTCAAATCCGTTGCTGTATGGAGGAGATATTGCAGTTTGAATTTGTCCAATAACTTTCAATTTTGAAAGAAAATTTTTTAATATATTGTGTTGGGATAATTTTATTTTTTATTAAGGTTTAATTAATTAATTAAATTATATATTTATTAATATTTATATGATTTTATTAATCATATATTATATTATTAAATTACATATTTTAATTAATTAAAAAAAAATTAAAAACCTTATTAAAATTTAATAATTAAACCATATAGCATATTAAATCAAATTCGAAATATTAAAAATGTTACAAACCCACATATCAAAGGTTTCATGGCTAAACGTATGGTTCAAGTTTAAAGGCACGTGTTGTAAACCATGGCAAAACCAACGTATGTTTTCAAAGTCAAAGGTATTACGTGGGCTTTGGTACGTGGCAAAAGCACATGTTGGAGCGGAGTTGGTTAATTAATATTTCAGTTTTTAAACCGTTTATTTAACATTTCAATTGGCGGGTTGGACGCATATGAATGTAGGTTTTTAAAACAGTAATATTTAGTGTTTCAATTAACCGTCCGCCGAATTTAGAGCGCGCCCGACAGATTTTGGGGTCGTTGCCACTTTTAACTGGAGTTAACTCCAGTTCTCCACATTTAGTGGAGTTTCTCTAGGCCAAACTGGCAGTTGGAGTAAAAGAGCCATAAATTTTGCTAGGAGAGGCCTTTTGATACGAATTTTTATTTTATTTTGGGTGTAGAAAGCATTCTGAAGCTGTTGGAAGTGTTTGCAGAGCCATCATGGTGCTCTAACAGAGAATTTACCAGCGTTTTTGGTCGTGGAGCCACTAGGGCCTAAGGGAAGAAGAGTTGTTTTGGACTACCTTCATCCAATTGAGGTGGTTGTTTAGTCATTTTATACTGATTTGGGCCTTCTGAATCTATTTTTGCAGTGTATTTTTCCATTTGAGGCTTCTATATAGTTGTATTCACATTTTGAGCATTTAATCAAAGAGGAAAAATCCTAATTAGAGGTTTTTGGACCCAGCGGAGGTAGCCCAAGAGAGGGGTGAACCGCTTAAACAATTATTTGTTGTCATACTGTATAATTTTGCTGCATATTTTCAGATTCTGCTCCTTTAAACAGTAAATTTTTATAAGCTATCTTTTCCCAAGTAGGTTTAAACAGTGAACAAAATTTATTAGTTCATCTTCAAACCACTACACTTCATTTGCAGAATATGTATACTTGCCTATTCACACATTAAAATTGGATCAATGAATACTTTGAAGTTAAAACAAATACTTCATTGATCAGATCTTTGTGATTACTTTTTATTTCTTTAGGCAGAGTCTGTAGAAGGGCCAGATAGCCTCTGGATTCATCCTTTCTTTAAAAGGTGAAAGATCCGGTGAATGCCCCTACAGTCAATCTCTGTATGAGAAATACTTTGTTCTCACAATTTCAGATCAGGTTGGAATCAGAGCTCCAGGTTTTGCTTAAGATTTTGTGAAATTTGTGCAAGTAAATTGTATTATTCTGCAAAATTTGATGCTTACTAGGCTGAAATTGAAAAGAGGGGAAGGTAAACTGGTTAGAGAACAAGTTAATCCTCAACCAAGGAAGGCTAGAGTGCCATTACATCCACCTTCCGTTTCATCCTCATTAGCCTTAGAATCAACCACAAACATTTCATCCAGAGAAGGAGAAGTACATGAGGAAATGGATCCCAAGGAAGAAGAAAGAGTCTTTAGAAAAGCTTTCTTGGACCTGACTGAGATGGTTAGGATCCTATACCAGGAGAGAAATGATAGGATTGCTAGAGAAGGGTCTAGAAACCAAAGAGAAGAAGGAGATTCTTCAGGAGGAAAGAAAGACAAAGATGATTCTAAGAAAGGGAATGGAGGAAATGGTGATCCACCATCTCCATCATCATCCTCATCCTCCACATCATCCTCTTCTACTTCTGTTAATCAGTCACATAAAACAAAAAAATCTCTTAAAAATCCTTTGTTAAAGCTTGATGTGAAGTTTGAGTTGCCGATGTTTAATGGTGATGTGAATGCAGAGAAATTGGATAACTGGATTAGACAGCTGGAAGTCTATCTAAGAATTCAGAATTTGCATGATGATGACACTAAAATTCAATTAGCCTCTTTGAGAATGGATGGAGCAGCTTTGGTTTGGTGGGAAGCCAAGACTAGAGAGGAGATTAAAAAGTATGGTAAGATAACTCTAACATGGAATGAGTTTATTACAGCCATTAAGAAACAATTTTATCCTCTTTCTCATATTCAGAAAGCCATCATGAATTGGCAAAGTTTTAGGCAACTTAAGGGTCAAAATGTGCAAGATTATACCCAAGAGTTTAGAAGGAGAGCACTTCTACTTGGAGTAGACTTACAAAGTCAAGACACCTTGTTGAAATACATAGGAGGTTTGCACAATTATCTGCAACATACTATTCTATTGTTCAATGCTACCATCTTAGATGAAGTCTGTGTGTAGGCTACACATTTAGAAGCTAGAGGAAAGAATGCTTTTGATGCTTTTGATGAGGATAGTAATTTCAAAAACAAAGGAAAAAAGAGAGTTTCAAATTCAAGAAAAGAAAAAGGAAAGTTCTTTTGCAAGAACTATTAAAAGACTAGTCATGATGAAGATCATTGTTGGAAGCTTCATCCTGAACTAAAACCAGAAAAATTCAAGAACAAAAACAAGACCAAAGAAAAGGAGAAAACTGTTGCAACAGTTGAGCAAGACTTAGGGTCAGACTCAGGAGATGAGAGAAAAAGCATAGGCATGGTTTTGAAGAACATTAAGGGGAAAGAAGTGGTGCAAGACACAATTCCTAGTTCAAGCTCTTTGAATTGTCACAAAGATACTCATGATGAAAAGAGAAGGATAGAGCTTTTCCATGTGAGGGTAATTTCAAAACATACCAAAATTGACACACTATTTGATAGTGGGTCACAAGCTAATATTATATCTGAAGACTTGGTCAAGCAGCTTAAACTTGAGACCATTCCACATCCAAAGCCTTATCCACTTGGATGGATATGCAAGGATGCTGATTTGCAAGTTTCAAGAAAGTGCATATTGTGCTTTGCAATAACTGCACACTTTATTGACACAGTGGAACTTGATGTGGTGCCGCTTGATATCTCAGGTATTGTTTTGGGAAGTCCTTATTTATTTGACAGGAAGGCCATATTTCATCGCCATGAAAACAAGTATCACTTGTTCAAAGATGGTAAAGAGTACATTGTGAGAGCTCACAAGAATAAGCTAGAATCTTCTTTACTCCATGAAAGTCAATTGAAAAGACTGGTTAATGAAAGTCAAAGTCTAACTTTGTTAATGTTGAAACGACCATATTTTGAGCATTCACCATTTTATGATGTTGCTAATGATTTGTCTCAGTTTGATAACAGTTTGTCTTTGAAAAAAGATGATGTTATGTTGCACGAATTAACTTTTGGGTCAGCCAATGCAGAGAATGAAGTGTCAAAGCAAAGCAGTGCAAGCAAGAAGGACACAAAATTCAGCATGGGACAAAGTTGGTTTCAGAATGGTACAATTCGCCATGGGAACAGTTTGCAAGGTGAAAGTCATTTTAAGTCTTTCTGGAAGTTTGATCAATGTAGAGAAAGTTTGTTTTCTGCAAATTACAATTGCTGTTCTGCAAATTTCAATCATTTGCATCATGACTCGTCGATCAGTTGATTCCAGAGATAGATTATCATTTTCTCAAAAGCTTAATTTGATGAAATCGGGCAGATTTCAGTTTTTAAAAGGTGGAAGAGTGGAGAATCAATCTCCACATCATCAGTTTCAGTAATAAGAAAGCTTTTGAGGGTCCAAAAGCTTCCCATTTGGGAGGTGTGATCAGGAGATCAAGTCTCTTGTAGAAAAATGCTAAAAAATGAAGTTGCTTAGAATTTCTCTGAAATAGATTGACAGGAAAGAGCTCTTCAATATGATCCCAACGCCGCAAACGGCACTTAAATCCATTGCCGTATGGAGGAGATATTGCAGTTTGAATTTGTCCAATAACTTTCAATTTTGAAAGAAATTTTTTTAATATATTGTGTTGGGATAATTTTATTTTTTATTAAGGTTTAATTAATTAATTAAATTATATATTTATTAATATTTATATGATTTTTATTAATCATATATTATATTATTAAATTATATATTTTAATTAATTAAAAAAAAAAAATTAAACCTTATTAAAATTTAATAATTAAACCATACTATATATATTAAATCAAATTCGAAATATTAAAAATGTTACAAACCCACATATCAAAGGTTTCATGGCTAAACGTATGGTTCAAGTTTAAAGGCATGTGTTGTAAACTGTGGCAAAACCAACGTATGTTTTCAAAGTCAAAGGTATTACGTGGGCTTTGGTACGTGGCAAAAGCACACGTTGGAGCAGTGTTGGTTAATTAATATTTCAGCTTTTAAACCGTTTATTTAACATTTCAATTGGCGGGTTGGACGCATATGAATGCGGGTTTTTAAAACAGTAATATTTAATGTTTCAATTAACCGTCCACCGAATTTAGAGCGCGCCCGACAGATTTTGGGGTCGTTGCCACTTTTAACTGGAGTTAACTCCAGTTCTCCACATTTAGTGGAGTTTCTCTAGGCCAAACTGACAGTTGGAGTAAAAGAGCCATAACTTTGGCTAGGAGAGGCCTTTTGATACGAATTTTTTTTTTATTTTGGGTGTAGAAAGCATTATGAAGCTTTTGGAAGTGTTTACAGAGCCATCAGGGCGCTCTAACAGAGAATTTACCAGCGTTTTTGGTCGTGGAGCCACTAGGGCCTAAGGGAAGAAGAGCTATTTTGGACTACCTTCATCCAATTGAGGTGGTTGTTTAGTCAGTTTATATTGATTTGGTCCTTTTGAATCTATTTTTTCAGTGTATTTTTCCATTTGAGGCTTCTATACAGTTTTATTCACATTTTGAGCATTTAATCAAAGAGGGAAAAGCCTAATTAGAGGTTTTTGGACCCAGCAGAGGTAGCCCAAGAGAGGGGTGAACCGCTTAAACAATTATTTGCTGTCATAATGTATAATTTTGCTGCATATTTTCAGATTCTACTCCTTTAAATAGTAAATTTTTATAAGCTATCTTTTCCCAAGCAGGTTTAAACAGTGAACAAAATTTATTAGTTCATTTTCAAACCACTACACTTCATTTGCAGAATATGTATACTTGCCTATTCACACATTAAAGTTGGATCAATGAATACTTTGCAGTTAAAACAAATACTTTCATTGATCGGATCTTTGTGATTACTTTTTATTTCTTTAGGCAGAGTCTGTAGAAGGGCCAAATAGCCTCCGGATTCATCCTTTCTTTGAAAGGTGAAAGATCCGGTGAATGCCCCTACAGTCAATCTCTGTATGAGAAATACTTTGTTCTCACAATTTCAGATCAGTGCACATACAAAGTATCATCAGACTCACTGCGATGAAAACCAAATTTGCGAAGGTATTCATCCATTTTGGCATACCAAGCGCGGGGAGCTTCTTTTAATCCATATAAAGCCTTGATTAATTTGCAGACTTTATGTTCTTGCCCTTCAACTTCAAAACCTGGTGGTTGTGTCATATATACATATTCCTGTAAGTCCCCATTGAGAAAAGTGCTTTTGACATCCATTTGATGAACTTTCCACCCTTTCTGAGCTGCTAAGGCAAGTGTGAGGCAGATGGGGTTCCATTTAGTGGTGGGAGAAAATGTTTCCTCATAACCGATCCCTTCTTGCTGCGCAAAACCTTTAGCAACAAGTCGTGCTTTATACTTTTCAATATCACCATTTTTCTTGTACTTAATTTGATAAACCCATTTGCATCCAATAGGTTTAACATGCTGAGGAAAATCAACAAGTTGCCAAGTGTTGTTGTCTTGAACTGCCTGATATTCATCAACCATTGCTTGTTGCCATGCTTTATGTTTTACTACCTCTTGAAAAGAAGAAGGTTCAGTAAAATCATTTGCTATCAAAGCAAAATTGCCTTCATTTTGTTTTGATGCCCTTATTCCTGATTTGTTTTGTTCATTAGACCTTACATATTTCAATAGTTGAACTTCCCATTTTGGAAGTTGTTTCTCACTTTTTTGAGGTTCTGAGAAGTCCCCATCATTGTAGAGGGGATTAATGTAAACTGATGTTCGTTGTTTAGGCGGTGAATCTAGAGAATCATTGTTAGAAGAACCACTGCTGCTTGGAGACGTTGATGAACTGCTAGAAGACCCAGATGATTTTGTTGAAGTAGATGGACTGGATGACTCATCTTCAGAGGAAGGAAAATCAATTTCATACCAATTTGGTAAAGTTGGTTGGCTTTGCATATTTCCTTTCCTTTTACTGCCCTTAGTTTCTAGCTTTTGAAGAAGAATTTCGATTTCTTCAACACTCTTACTCTATGTTTCATCAAAAATGACATCCCTTCTTACAATAAATTTTCCATTGGTCAAAAGACGATACCATTTCTTTGCATCTAAATAGCCAATCATTGTGCATTTCAAACTTCTTGAATCAAGCTTAGTTCTCTTTTCTTTGGGAACTAAGGCATAACAGATGGATCCAAAAACTCGAAGATGTTTAAATTTAGGTTTGAAACTAAACCAAGCTTCATAAGGGGTAATTCCGTCTAATGAAGCAGTTGGAGATCTTTTTCTTAGATAAACAACTGTATGGATTTCTTCTACCCAATATCTTGGACTTAACCCTTTGAAAATTAACATGGATCTCGCCATGCCTAACAATGTGCGATTCATCCTTTCTACGACTCCATTTTGTTGTGGAGTGTAAACATTTGTAAGATGCCTTCTGATTGCATTTTCACTGCAATAAGTTTTGAATTAATTTGAATTGAATTCTCCCCCATTATCTGTCCTAAGAGTACCTATATTTTCTTTGACCTCATTTTCAACAAGTTGTCGAAAAATTTTAAACTTCTCAAATGCTTCTGACTTGTTTTTCAAGAAGTAAACCCAAGTCATTCTACTGAAATCATAAATAAAGAGCAAGAAGCATTTGCAACCACATAATGAAGTTTGTAGTGGACCACACACATCACTGTGAACTAGTTGCAGCAGCCTGTTTGCACGCCATGTACTTGTTGGAAAACTTTCTCGACTTCGTTTGCCATAAATGCAGGCTTCACATTTTGCATTTTCCTTGTTGAAAGTTGGAAGTCCTTTAACCATCCCTTGTTTTTTAAATTGAGAAATACTATCAAAATTAAAATTTCCATATCTTACATGCCATAATATTATAGGTGAAATTCCAGTAGTAATTGTCCCTGCAAAATCAGAATGCCTTGGAATAATTGTTCTATTCATCCTTAACAGTTTTCTGTCTTCATATCCTGTCATCACTGTTTGGAATTTTTGTTTAACTGAATTAATCTTAACTAAGCCATCTTCCATAATTATTTGATGTCCTTCTTGTGGAATCATGACCAAACACAACAAATTTTTCTTAAAGGTGGGTACATACCACATTGGAAATCATGTTTTCTCCAATGTCAGGGAGAAAAACTTTGACTGCACCTTTTCCATAAGGTGTATGTTTTGTATCATCTGCTAGAAAGATGGAATTAAGATGGTGCCGTTGAAAATTCCAAAAGAAATCTCGTCTACAGGTCATGTGCTGAGTTGCTCCTGGATCCAAAATCCAAGCATCTTCATAATCACTCTTAATATAAGGGAAAATTTGGATTGCTGGTGAAGAAGTGAAGACATATTCTGAGTCATTATCATCTTGATCTTGATTATCTGAAAATTGTGCTGAAGGCTGTTGAAACTTAGAAATTTTATTGATAGATGTGTGATAATCTGAAGCATAGTGAACAACTCTGTTACATCACCTACAAACAATTTGACTCAAATCAGTGCGTCTTCCTTGAGACTGTCCTCTGCCTTGAGACTGTCCTCGACCTCTGCTTTGTCCTCTGTTTTGAGATTGTCCTCTCCCTGGATTCTGTCCTGTGCCTCTGTTTTGATTGTTTCCTCTGTTAGAGTTTTTTCCTCTGTGTTGACTGCGACCACGACCTTGCGCTACTTGATTTTGATTAAAATTACCTTTTCCTTTGTTTTTGGAATTGTCAGCTGAAGAGTTGCTAGTACTGGCCTCTGTGAGAAAAACATCTTCACCAACTTTCTTTTTCTTCCCAAAATTTTTATCATGTTGAGTCAAAATTTCGTAGAGCTCATCAAAATTAAGCTTTTCTAACTTTCCAGTTAGCTATAGAGTTTCCAAAAAATGTGTGTAGGAAGAAGGAAGCCCAACAATTAAAATTGCGACCATAAAACTATCATCAACTTCTTGAAAACCAGCATTAAAAATTTCCTACTTAATATTCTTAAGTCTGGAGATGTATTCAAGAATATCTCCTTCTTCAGTCAATTTTTGATGCAATAATTTTAATTGTAGGTCAACTCTTTTTGATTGAGGCTGAGTATCAAACAACTCTTTAAAATTTCTCAAAGCAGACCAAGCATCTTTAGCATTTTCGATATGGCCATACATTTCATCATTGAGAGATGATTTAATGAGAGCTAATGCTTTGGCATTTTTAACTTCCCATTTTGCTAGTGCAACTGCATCTGTAGGTTTATTTGGATTTACATCTCCATCACAAATATCATGCCATAGTTCATTATAAATGAGAGTGATTTCGATGAGGCGTTGCCATGTTTTGTAATATTTTGACCCTTCAAGTTTGTCGGAATCACAAAAGATATTAATCAACTTAGACATTGCAATGTTAAGACTTCACACCACGAATCAAGCTCCAAAAAATATCAAGATGCGCAACACAACAACAACACACGATGAAAAAAAAAACGAACTATCGGGGCCTGGCCTTGACCCTCGAATGGTTGTTGAAACAAGAGAAAATTGACTGAGCTTTGCACTTGGCTCTAGTCAATTTCTCAAATATTTACAAGGAAACTTTGAAAATTTGACTTTTACAATAGTGCTCTTGCACAATCTGGTAAAAAAAAAGCTACCCCCCCTCAATGTAAAATTACTTTGAGTCACACTTATCTTCTGGAGATTTTTCTTATAAATGTAGAGTTATACAGAGTTTTCCCCTTTTTTTTACTTCACTCAAACAATTTGAAATAGAGAAATTCACACAGATTTTGTAGTTGCTTTTAAAAACAAAAATGATTTTAGAATTTACAAATCTAAAATCAAATAATCAAATTTCTGTTCAAAAAACGTGACAAACTTCATACCAATATTTTGCTGATCGATTCAACGGAGTTGATTTTTCCACGACCTGGTAGAGCTGGAATCTCTTCCTCACAGCACTGCAACACACTGTGGCTCCGATACCACATGTAAATGCAGAAGTGTCCTCAGACACATAACTTTATTGATCATGCAAAATTATTACATAGAAAATTATAGGAGTTTACACACGTAAACTCACACTCTCACATTCTCTCATTACACACACTACTATGAAAATAGGAAACTAACCTATTTATAAGCTCTATGTTCTAACCTAATCTAGTTATGGATCACTTGGAAAATAAACAAGTGTACATTTACAATAAATGAGCTTCTAACCATTCTACTAACTTCACTCCTAACTTAGAGCCTAGGAAATGACTCTTTTCTAGAGTCCTATTTTAAATAACAAATTTCTATTTCTAAGTATCTCACAAATTTATTAAATATTCTAGAATAATTATTAATTTAATATCTTAAATTAATAATTATTTTATTCAAACTTTATATCCTATGATAAATTTTATTTTTGGATCATCTAACAAGAAGGAGAAGGATACAAACTTCACAAGGAAGGAAAAGGATCATCAGGAGGTCACAATGATGACGATAAATTAAATAAGGGAAATGGACAAAATGGAGGCATTGGAAAGTCACCATCCTCACCCTCATCATCATCATCCTCTACTTCATCTTCAGTACATCAGCAACACAAGTCAAAGAACACTAGTAAAAGTCCTTTTTTAAACTTGATGTTAATTTTGAATTTCCAATGTTTAATGGTGAAATGAATAAAGAAAAGGTTGATAATTGGATTAGGTGATTGGAGGTCTATTTGAGAATCCAGAACCTTCAAGATGATGATACCAAAATCCAATTAGCTTCATTGAGAATGGAAGGTCTGGCACTTGTTTGGTGGGAAGCCAAGACAAAGGAGGAGATCAAGAAGTATGGTAAGATTATTCTATCATGGAATGAATTCATTATTGCAATAAAACAACAATTTTATCCATTAGCTCATATGCATAAAGCCACAGTGAACTGGAAACAAATTAGGCAATTGAAGGGACAAAATGTGCAAGAATACACCCAAGAATTTAGGAGGAGATCTCTTATTAGGGGTAGATTTTGAGAGCCAAGATACTTTTCTCAAGTACATAGGAGGCTTACATAGCTACCTAAAACATGCTATCCTCATGTTTAACCCCACAAGTCTAGATGAAGTATGTGTTCGGGCCACACATCTAAAAGCTAAAGGGAAAAAAATTTCTCAAGAGTGTAGGAAGAAACCTTTTAAGAGGAAAAACAAAGTGACTACCTTGTAAAAAAATTTCAAAAGAAGTCCATGATGAAAATTATTTTTGTAAATTACATCCTGAAAAGAAGCCCAAGTACTACAACAAGAAAGGGAAACAAAAAACTGCAGCTACAACTCAACATGATTTTGGAGAGGATTCAGGTGATGAATCTAAAATTATAGCCATGGGATTGAAGAACATGAAGGGGAAATAAATTGAAACTAAACCCAGTACTAGTACATCAAAATGTCACATACATGCTCCAAATGAAGAAGAAAGAATTGACTTGTTTCATGTGAGGGTCATATCCAAAAATACTAAGATTGACACATTGCTTGATAGTGGGTCACAAGCAAACTTAATCTATGAATACTTGGTGAAGAAACTTAATCTTTAGAACATGCCAAATCCAAAACCACATCCACTTGGTTGGATTTGTAAGGATGAAAATTTACATGTTTCAAAGAAGTGTATATTGAAGTTTGCAATAACTGCACATTTTGTTGATACAATTGAATTATATGTGTTTCTACTTGACATAATAGGTATTGTGTTGGGGAGTCCTTAATTCTATGACAGGAAAGTGATCTTCCATTTCCATGAGAAAAAATACCATTTATTCAAATATGGCAAGGATTACATTGTTAGAGCAGATCACAAGAAGACAAACATTGTTATGGTAAATGCTGGACAGCTAAAGAGGCTAGTAAATTCAAGTAAGAATTTTGTTCTTATAATGATTAAGCCTAAAGCTGATGTTAATCATGAATAATTTGAGATTTGTGATCCTAAGTTGAAATCATATTTATATGATGTAGCTGATGGACATCATGAGATGTTTCAGGAGCCAACATGATTGCCTCCAAAAAGAGAGATTCAACATGAGATTCAGTTGCAGCAAGGTTGTCCTCTTCCAAATATTGGCATGTATCACATATTGATAATGGATAATGATTAAATAAAGAGGAAAATCAAGGAGATGATGGACAAAGGAATCATAAGGCCAAGCCCTTCGCCATGCAGTTCACCCAGAGTCTTGATACCAAAGAAATATGGGACTTGGTGCATGTGTGTAGAATTCAGAGCTTTGAATAAGATAACGATAAAGAATCAATACCCACTCCCAAGGATAGATTATTTGCTTGATCAGATGAAAGAAGAAATTATTTTCACTAAGTTAGATTTACGAAGTGGATATCTTCAAGTAAGAATTGCAGAAAGTGATATATGGAAGACTACATTCAAAACCAAACAAGGACTCTTTGAGTGGTTGGTTATGCCATTTGGATTGTGTAATGCACCGTCAAGCTTCATGTGTGTTATGATAGTGTTTTGCATCCATTCCTTGATAACTTTGTGATTATGTGTTTATATAACGTATTGATTTTCAGTAAAACAAGAGAGGAACATGTCTTGCATGTGAGTAGAGTGCTTGATGCTTTTAAGAAAGATAAATTTTTTCTTAAGATGTCAAATTGTGAGTTTGGAAAGACTTCTTTGGTTTATTTGGGACACATTGTAGGAGGAGGAGATTTGAGAACTGATCCTTATAAAGTGGAAACCATTGTGAATTGTCCCACACCCATAATAGTAACCAAGGTAAGAAGTTTCTTAGGTGCAACTCAGTATTGGAGAAAGTTTATTGCTAACTTTTCTATCATCGCAACTCCTATGCATGCAATAACAAGTGTGAAGAAAGGCTTCCAATGGGGAGGAAAGCAAAAACAAGATTTTTAAGCTTTAAAAGACAAGAATATTTCAGCTCCAGTACTTTCACTACCCAACTTGAGACAACCATTCGAGATACAAACTGATGCTAGTGATTATGCCATGGGTGCAGTTCTTTTGCAACATGGTAAGCCTATCGCTTTTCATTCTGAAACATTCAATGGCATTGTAACTAATTATCCTACATATTACAAAAAAATATATGTGTTGGTACAAAGCACCAAGAAGTGGAAACACTACATGATGGGTAAAGAGAAGATTGTGCATTCCAATCACCAACCATTACAGTACTTGCAGTCGCACAAAATTTCAGCAATCACGACATTTCAAGTGGATGACATTTCTTCAACAGTTTCACTTGGTTATAAGGTACAAGAAAGGTATTTTCAACAAATTTTCTGATATTCTTTCAAGACCGATTATTATTGCATCGACTTTACTAAAAAATGATTCTATTGTACATGATAGTTACATAGAACAATATGCACATGATGTTGATTTTCAAGATGTGTATGCTAGTTTAAGTGAAGGGAATCAAGTTGAAGAAAATGATTATCACATGCATAAAAAATTGTTGTTTCGTTTGGGAAAACTGTGAATAGCACAAGGAGAGAGGCTAAGTTTCATGAGAGAAGTTCATTCATCTCTTATTGCTAGAAACTTTTGGGTAAGAAAAAAAGTGGCGCATCTACAGAGGTATTGCTATTGGCCTCACATGATAGATAGTGTGTTGTGTTTTATAGGAGGTTGTTCTATGTGTGAAAAAAGAAAGCCTAGTAATAGGAAGCTTGGGTTATACACGCCACTACCAGTACCATCAAGGCCATGGGAGAGTGTCTCCATGGACTTTGTTGGAGGTCTACCTATTTCAAGAAAACAACATGACTATCTTTGTGTAGTTGTGGGTAGATTTAGTAAAATGTGTATACTTATGCCATGTAAGAAAACCATTACTGCTAAAAAAATTGCTGAACTTTATTTTAAACATGTATGGGTCCATTATGGATTGCCAACTTCTATTTTTAGTGACAGGGATTTCGGGTTCATTGGGATTTTCTGGTCCAATCTATGGAGTATGATGGGCACAAAGTTGAAAAGGAGAATTGCTTTTCATCTGCAAACGGATGGACCAACCAAGGTGGTGAACATAACCGTTGTGCATCTATTGAGAGGATATTTTAGCAAACATCCTAAGTTTTGTGATGAGAAGGTGCATTATATTCAGCATGCTTACAACCAGAAAAAACACTCTTCTACAAATACATCACCTTTTGAAGTATGCTTTGGTTATTTTCCAAAATCGCTGTTAGTCTTGATCTTTGAGAAGGATGTTGCAATTGATGGGAATAGTGATATTGAGAAGGCTCAAAATTTCATTGATCAAAATCATATTATACATCAACAAGTTCAAGAATATCTTGAGAAAATTCAAAGAAAATACAACGAGAGGCATGAAAAACATAGAGCTGATCATAAGTTTCAAGAAGGAGATGAGTTATGCTTTCACATAAGAAAAGAAAGGATGCAAGGGGAGTGTAAAAATCTCAAACCCATTCGCTATGGTCCATTCAAGATCATAAATAAATTTGGTAATAATGCATTTCAACATAACTTGCCTTCATATATGCAAATGTATTCAGTTTTTAATGTTGAAAACATATGTTTGTATGAGGCACCTTTGATTGATGATCAAGGAAGTGATGTTCAGCTGCCTTCTATTGAATATTTCTTGCCATAATTTCTAGATGAGATCAAGGAAGATACAATTCTTGATAGGAGGATAAGAGCATCCAAGAGGGGAAGTGTTGATTACATTCGATTTGGGCTCAAAGGCAGTAAGCCAAGCACGGAAAAGTGGATGGAAGTTGGAAATGTGAGGGAGTTGTACCCTCTGCTACTGAATAGGTAATCAAAGTCTTCTAGGGTCCAAAATCTTCCCAATGGGGAGGATTGATCTGGAGTTCATAATTTTTTCTCAAAATTTAAAGTTCCAGGATTGGGTTGAAACTAGGATGGTTGTGTAGATCTCGTCTTCCTTACTCCGGCGCCGATAATGGTTCAAAAAACTGATGTCGTATGAGGGGGGTATCGTCTTTTGATTAAATTCCCAAACAAATAAATTTTATGACATGTTTGACCGGGATGCCCAGTTAGCATGGAGGGTGCATAGTTACCAAATATATATATATATATATATCAAAGAATATTCCTTTTCTCAAAGCTAGTCAAAGGCTGACAAGTGGTGCTATTTGATTGGTTTAAGGTTTGCATGTGATTTTTTAAGGACCAATGGAAGGGTGACATGTGCCCAACCCAGACGTGTCCCTGGGAAGGTGTAATAAAATTTATGGAGGTCCGCAGGGTTCGACCTCGTGGCCTCCCATGGAGTAACCACCCACCACACCACTTGGACTACACATCAAGTCTTAACATATAAGGGCCAAAGGTTATATTTAAATTTTGAAACATATTCATTTCGGGGTTGGGACCGCCGACAGTCACAAGGAGCATTCACATGGTGGAAGTTTAAATGCAATGTCAAACAGTTAAAGCTAGTGGTTAAATACTCTGACATATATGTTTACAACCTTGTCACATATGATAACTCTCCCCGCGCATTTTAAACTCTGATGGTTATGTTAACGCGGATCTAACTCTAGTTGCAATGCTACTTACCATGGTTCTAGCCTACGGTTCTGCAGACTGTTAAAGTCAGGCAGGGTTAGGGGGTGCGCATATGGCCACCACTACCCTTAAGATTAAATTTTATAGTTAGAGCTGGTGATAAATTTAGAGTGCACCATATTTTTTTTTTTTTTTGCCAAATTTAACTCCAATTAAGTGGAGTTCTCCACAATTAGTGGAGTTTTTCTAGGAGTTACTAGGAAAATGAGTTGGAGGCTCAATTTTCGCCCATTCTGAGTGAATGAAGAGTCATTATAGAATAATTGGAGCATTCTGGAGCCATTGGTGTAGATAAAACAACCATTAAAGGCATGTAAACACATATATTTACCAAAATTTGAGCATAAATAAATATGGACATGCCATTGGGAGCTAGATCAGTAGATGTAGCCTATGAGGGGTGAACTGATTCATCATGCCTACTGTGTAAATGTTATTTTTGGTTTTATTTATCTGTTATACACTTTTGTTCAATGTTATTTTCTCTTATTTCATGCTTCTAATTCACTAAAGTCATATATATTTCATGGTTAAAGTCCTCAATCCTTAAGAGAACTATGGAGACAAGTATGCACATGTTTTATAACTTAAAAGACAATTAGCACAACAAAAGAATATAGTCTTTTCAGATCAGATATAGACCTTCATATTAGTCAAGATTTTGATAAATTTCAAGGTTTAGTTTTCGGTCTTGACATTTTTGTTCATGAGGCTTATGTCCAACAGTATGTAGAACTCTCTGCATGGACTTCTTTTGCAGAATCATCCACCTCATCACAATCCACACATCCTTGATCAGCTAGTCCTACCCCTTCTGTACTTTCTACTACTATTCCAGTAATTTCTCATCAAGCTACTCAAACCCCATCACCTCCCCAATCTTCATCCAAAATCCAACCTTCATCTTTTCCAAAACCTCAACCTTCGATTTAGCTTCCACCTCTGATTCAACCTCCACATGTTATCCAATATCCACCTTTGGTCAATCCCCATATTTTTCATCCTCATATCCATATAACGGCAACTAGATATGCTCCCCTTGTTCTTCAAGCTCCTTTCGAAAACATGCCACATGACTATGAGATAAGGATTTCACAATTTCATGGAATTGGACCTATCACTTCCCAACAACATGTAGATAGTATGAATGATAGTTTTGACCTTTAGGAAGTAGATGCGGAAAAAGTAAAAATGAGGTTTTTTTTACAAAGTCTCACTAGAGAGGTTAGGAAATTGTTTAAAGCTTTGCGTGCTGCTAGCTTCTCCATACATTCCATCAGACATTCCTTAATAGGTTGGAAATTAAAAAGAAACCTCTTCCAAGTTTATCTGAGTATGAAAGCATTATGAGGGCACCAAGGGAATGTGTTCAGTGCTATTCAACTAGATTTAACAATATATACAATGCAATTCCTGCAAACATTAAACCACCACAAGGTTTGGCCTTAATTAAATTCCCAGATGGATTTAAGGAAGACATTTCTTACCAGCTTAGAGAAGTAAATTCATCAACATAAGAAGAAATAAAAATGGATGGAGTGAGTGTAGAAGAAAATATGCTAGCAAAGAGGGCTAAAATTAGGACTGAAAGGAGAGTGACCATGAAATAAGAACCCTCAAATTATTTTGTTGATGCCAAAAATGATTCATTAGTTAGAACAATAGAAAGAATTATGGAAAGGATTAATCTAAATGAAAGGGATGCTCCTAGAGAAAATCAGCCTGCCCCTCAAAATCGTAATCAAAATATTAGAAGAAATCCTCCCCAAGTCAAACGGAGGTAACAAAGGGGCCCTGATCAACAAATTAAACCTCCATTTAAGGAAATTATGTTGTTGATGATGGGGAAATAGTATAAGAAGTAGAAGAGAACCAAATTAATTTGATGGGTATTAATGATGATGAAATTTTTTTTCTTACTCAAGAAGAACAAGAGATTTTTTAACTTTCCCAAACTGAAGTTGATTCAGAAGAATCAGATGATTACAAGTAGGGATTTGAACATGATACTATGGAATTCCATAGGAAATATAATATTATGAGTAATAAACCTAAGATGCCCCAAAGAAAAATAATCCTGAAAATAATTTCAATAAAACTTCTGATATTGTTGTGAAGAAAACCCCAAAAAATTCTGCTAAGAAAACTGCTGATAAATCTAGCAAAAATACAGTAGAATTTTCTGCCAAAAATATAGTTGAGAGCACTTCCAAAACTACTCAAACTAATATTCCAACCACCAGTCACCAAAAATAAATGGTGTCAAAAGAAGTTGTTGATAAATTTTACTTTCTAAACTTAAATAGGTTTCCAACATCATTCAATATTGAGAATGAACTAGAAAAACTAAAAAATTTCATCCTTTTAAGAGATTTAATGAATAAAACATTACATAGAAATTAGGTTATGAAGGCTCTAAACATATGGGAAAACACTGACACTATCAATTTTAATGATGATAAACCTAAACTCTTATTTGGACCAGAGGTAGACGGTAAACCACAGGAAGGAGGAGTTCCTCCATGTTATTTTAATCTCAAAGTTCATGATAATATTCTCTATAATTCTATGTAAGATCCAGGTTATTTTCACAATTTGATGCCCAAATTTGTTATGGAGAAGCTTGGTCTTGATATTACTAGGCCTTATAAAGACTTATATTCATTTGATTTTAGAAAATTAAGATGTCTAGGTCTCATTAAATATCTATGTGTTACTTTAGCTTAAAACCCAGCTAAGAGTCTATTAATGGATATAGTGGTTGCAGATATACCCCCTAAGTATGGCATATTGTTGTTATGCTCATGGGGAACAAATTGACAAGGGACCCTACAATTTGACATGACTTATGCCACCATACTAATGTCTGGTCAGTAGAGAAGATTATATAGGGAAAATTTAATGAAATTCATGGTGAGTAGTTAGGATAAACCACATAAATATCACCTTTACTTTGTCCACTCATATTTAGACTCTTTCATTCTTTATAATGATGGAGATATCAATACTCAAGTTACCAATGTAGGAAATGATATTTGTGAGATGCATGAAAATAAAACACAAATAATTGAAAAAAACATTGAACTTGAACCTATTTGGAACATGAGTTTTGATGGATCTTGCAGTAGAGAGGGTTCTGGAATAGGAGTGTGGGTCTCAAACATAGGAAACAACCATGCAAAAGGTCACTCATATAAGCTAAATTTTTAATGTACCAATAACATAGCCAGATATTAAGCACTTTTGTTAGGATTGAAATTATTAAAAATATTAGGTTATAAGAGAATTTCCATTCATGGAGATTCTAAATTAATTATAAAGAAGATTAAAGGAGAATACTCTGCAAAGCACCCTAGACTGAGAGCATACAAAAATTTTGTGCTTGATTTTTTAGAAACTTTTGTAGAATATGATCTTGTTGTTATTCCTAGAAATCAAAATATCCTAGAAAATGGTTTTTCTTTTTCAGCCAACACATGTAAAATTCCTCACCCCAATAGACAATATACAGTGGAAGTGAAACATCTACCAACTATACTAGATAACATGAGGTATTCAAAAGTGTTCAGAAATGACAAAGAGATTGAAATTTTTTTGCAGTCTAAGGATCAGTATAAAAAAATAGCATAGATTTAAAGTGTGAAGTAGAAAATCAAATAGTTGTATATACTAATGTAGAGAAATAGTTTGATTATTCATAAGTAAATATTCATGTAGATGAAGTTGTAAATAAATTAGAATTACATGAAATAGATCCAGAAAAGGAAAAGTTTGAAATACTTCAATTGAACGATAACGTTCTACCTAGAGGTTTGGTTCCACCAGAATAATAATTTGATTTTAACGATGTAGCTAAAAATACAAAAATAGAGCCCACAAGGGAAGATGTAGAAGAATGTAATATAGGTAGTTAAAATGATCGTAAAATGATAAAACTGTCAAAATAACTACCTCCTACTCAAAAACAAAAATACATAGCTTTATTCAAATAATTCATTGATGTCTTTGTCTCGAGCTATGAGGACCTCAAACCATATGACACTAGTGTTATACAACATAAAATCCCAATCAAGGAAGATCAGAAACCATTCAAACATAAACTCCATGGGATAAACCTAGTTCTGATGTCTCTGATTGAGAAGGAAGTTAAAAATATGTATGATGCTAAAATCATAGTTCCTCTTAGATACTAAAAATGGGTGTCTAACATAATGCCTATAAGGAAGAAAATTGGAGAAATCACATTATGCATTTATTTCAGAAATCTTAATAAGGTCTCCCTAAAATAAAACTACCCTTTGCCAAAAATGGATCATATATTAGAAGGTAGTTCCGTCTAGTAGGATTTTCTTATTATATGGTTTCTTAGGTTATAACCAGGTCTTAGTACATCCTGATGATCAGGATAAAACAACTTTCACTACTCCATGGGGGACCTTCATGTATGTGAAGATTCCCTTTGGGATAATGAATGTTGGGGCCATATTTCAAAGAGAAATGGATATTGCATTTGCTAATGGAATTGGTCGATTTATTGTGACATATATAGATGATATTACTATCTATTAAAAAACTAATGAGGAACAATTGTTACATCTAACAAGAGTGTTTGAAAAATTTATAAGGTTTAACATTTCATTAAATCCTAAGAAAATACTTTTTAGCCTTGAAGAACGAAAGCTTCTGGGTCATATCATTTATAAAGACATTATAAGGATTGATCTCAATAGAATTGAAGCCATATTAAAAGCCAATCATCTTAGAAACATTAAGGAGCTTCAATCATTTATTGGCAAGATTAATTTCCTAAGGAGATTCATTCCTAAAATTTCAAAAATTCTTAGAAATATAACAAATATGCTAAAAAGGGATTCAATAGTATTGCGGCTAGACAATCCTTTGATTTAGTTAAACAATAATTGACAAAAGAACCAGTTTTGATCAGTCCAGATTTTACTAAATAGTTCATTATCTTTTCTTTTGCTTCTAAACATATTGTTGCAGTTGTTTTATTGCAAAAAAATAACGAAGGATTTGAATAGCCCATTACATTTTTCAGTAAGGATTTAAGAGATGCATATTCGAAATATAATATAACGAAAAAATAGGCCTTTGCATTGATTAAAGAAATTAAAGGCATTACATTGTATATCTTGCATTCCCATATAATTTCTTATGTACCAAATTCAGTGGTCAAGGATATTTTAACACAAAATGGACCTCATGGTAAATGAGGTAAATGGATTTTTTCCATTCTTGAGTATGACTTAGAAATCAAACCCACCAAGTTAATCAAAGGAAAAGGATTGGCCAAGTCGATGGTCCAATTTCCATGCATTAGATATCAAATTTGTTGCTACATTAAATGATCAAGAGGAGCAGGAGACTCCACAGATTGATGAAGCATTTCTGAACTCACCCTGGTATGCAGAGGTGTTATATGTTTTAGTCAATTTAAATGCCATTCCTAGTTTAACAAAAACAAAGGGAAGATTTCTAAAGTTAAACTTAAGTGCTTATTGAAGGATGATGCAGAAATAACCATGCAGGAGTTCCATGAAGGTGATTGCAGGGGACATCTATACTGGAAAACCACTGCTAACAAAATCGTTAGAGATGTTTTTTACTAGACTAATATTTTCCATGATATTCACAAGAAAGTAACATCATGCCATAAATTCCAGATATTTGAAGGAATAACAAAGCTTTTTCCCCTGCCATTAAATCCTGCATCTGTTGAAAGCCCTTTCCAACAATGGGGTGTGGATTTCATTGGTGAAATCCATCCACCTTCCTCTGGCCAACATAATGGATTATCACAACAACTAATTACTTTACTAAATGTATTGAACCCACACCTTCCATATCAGCCACTTATGCTTTCATCATTAAATTCCATGAAACCAATATCCTCTCTAGATTCTGTTGTCCTAGTAATCTTATTAACGATAATGATGTAGTCTTTAAATCCAAGAAAATGATTGAATTCTGCAGTAAATACCATATTAATTTGGGACATTCAACAACTTATTTCGCTCAGTGTAATGGGTTTGCTAAACCATAAAATAAGAGCTTGGTTAATATCTTTTAGAAGTTGTTAGAAGATAACAAAATTCATGGCACAAAAATTTAATTAATGCACTTTGGGTTGACAGATTAACTATAAAGAAGTCAATTGGCATGTCACCATACCAATTGGTTTATGGGATGGATGTTGTTTTTCCATATTATTTGGGATTTTAGGTGATCAAGGTAATTCAATAATTGCAGGTTGAGCCAAATGACACACAAAGGAGGATTAATCAGACTATTCAGTTGCAACAACGAAGGGAATAAATCTACAATAAAACTCAACTCATCCAAGCGAATGCCAAAAATATTTTTGATAGAAGAACTAAAGATGATGATTTTAATTTTGGTGACATAGTTTTGAAGTGGGATTCTAGAGGAGAAGACAAAGGAAAACATGGAAAGTTTGAAAATATTTGGAAGGGACATTACATTATTTATACTTTCAAAGGCCAAAATGCATTCTTTCTCAAAGACCTAGATGGAGCAAAAATTCCTAATGGGCATGTCAATGGAAGGATGTTGAAGCATTAATTTTCTTAGCATAAAGTCTTTTCTTACATCACATCATTGTAAATATCATAGTCTTCATTATTTTTATTGGGTAACTTATTGACGAAAGTTGAATCTCGTAAAGAAGGCCCTAAGATTTGATTGATATGCTACCATAAGAATTCCAACAACAAAATAAATCAGATGCATACCCTTCTGAAATAAATACACTCAAGACTATTGATCATGAGTTCTTGACACTTCACATGGAGAAGTGCCATCCCTAGCTGGAGCCACTGTTAGGGTCCTATTATTTATAGGATCTCAAGGTGATTGTTTATTTTTTTTCAGTAATGTTATATTTTAAATAATTTTCAATATGAAAATGGTTTCCAAAAAATGGATATATAAAGACAAAAGAAAAGAAAAGTTGAAAAAGAAGAAAAAAGAAAATTAGAACCCCAAAAAAGAAAAAATAGAAAAAAAAAATAACAATCAAAGTGCTACAAATTCAAATGCGACTAATGATAGATTAGTTTTCCTTATGTCATCATCAAATAAGGTTGTGTGCATCTTCTTTAAAGATACCACAATGACTAGATATTTGTTCGAATCATACATCTTAATCATGATTAATCATTAATTGTGATTTTTTTTCAATTATATTAGAGAATAACTTTCCAAACAATTTAATCTTGGTAAATTAGTAATTAGGTAGAAAATGAAATTGATTCAACTGCTTAATTTCAATCAATAGGAGAAATAAGTGATAGATTAGATTATATTTTCATAAAAAAAGAGATGTGGGTTTGCTAGGCTAAATGCACCACTAGAACAAAGAACTAAAAATATTACTCTAGAAAAAGAATAAAATTTAATGGGTAGGTAGAAGTTTTGTAGGGGATTTGAAAAGGATTAAAATGGTTATCCTAATTTTGGTTTCAAAATGTATTTATGCACATAAGAAAGGGAAGTTTTCAAAATCACCTTATCCTAACTTTAAACATTTGGGCACATAAACAAATATCGACACATTGACCATATATCCAAAGTTTCACTTTAATTAAACATTCTTGTACCCTAAAAATCAATCAAATCGTTTGACATTAAACCCATCCCATCTATTCACCATCCATCATACATGCCTCCCGATCTACAACCCACATCCACCTTCGGCCCCGCTATCCATATGATCTTTACCGCCCGGGGTGGTCCGAAAAAAGTTGTTCTATTCTTCAGGCCCACGACTACGTGGCAGCTTCTCTGTTGTTTGCACCCCCTCCTCTCATACCACTTACCACTTCATACCTCCCCCAAAGACTACCATTCCCCGTAATACCAAAATTACTTACCTATCCGTTACACCTATCTGTCCCGTCGCACCAACTCATGTATCAATCTCCAATTACATCCCTTCCCATGGTAATGGATCGTTTTTTGCATTCAATTAAACTAATGACTGTTAAAAAAATGGATCTACACCATATTCTATGGACAAGCCCATTTTGTTATAAAACCATGCCTTGTAACCCTTTTAACCTTTACTGTGCTAAATTATCTACGAATTTTATTTCTTAAACAAGTTTACAGAGCTCCAGTTCGACTCATTAGTTCATCCCCAACCAAAGTAACTACGTCCACCTCATCTCCTTATAACATTTTCAGGGCTCTGCATATTCTCGGTAAACATGTTCCCTTATAATTTCCTTGAATTACTATGAAACAAACTAATAATGCCTCCTAAAAAGAAAAACTGGGAGGAGCCATTTAACCCTTTGATCCACCCTCCTATCGATTTAGACCATTTCCCTCTAGATGACAAAGATTATAAGATCAATTAAGCTCTATGTGAATTAAAATTATTTGAGATGTATTGCTAGTTAGAGGATAAGTATATAGATAAATAGGATGATATTGGACTCTGGGAGTCAAACTTGCCTCATTATATTTTTCCCCATACTTTGAATGCCCCTAAGTTAATCCAGAGATGTAAAGCTTCATATATACCTAGTCAAAGTGCCATCATTTCCCCCACAGGTGAAATCCTTTTCACAATCACCTTATTATCAATTGATCAAATGATGTAGGCCCCCTCTGTGAAAAATAACACCCCTTTCTCCTTAGAAGCCCTAAATGAGTTATATCATAATCTAGATTTTTCCAAGAGGTCTAAAACGTTTTACCTCTTCCTAGCAGAAGACACCCAGCTGCCAAAGAACAACCCTCCATACCCTTCTTCCATTTTCCCTGATACCACAAACAAAATTATGACAGTCATTGCATACATCCTTGGGTAATATTCTGACCAATGGATATATGAACCCATTATAGGCTTCATTTCCATATTTTCCATAGATTATAAACCATCCATCATATTCAATTTAAACCAATTCCTTGCAGACAATATTCATGATCAGTTTCTTAAATTTTAGACAAAAGAGGTGTTCAAATACTCCTCTGTTTTAGTGTACATGTTTCTTTATTATGAGGAAAATAGGTTTAAATTTTTTATGCACAAATTGAATGAAGATGGCAATCGACAGTAGGTCATCTTCTCGACCACATTGGTAATGAAAGAGTATTCATACAAACAGTGCATTGAATTGTTTGTACATCCAACCATGAGCCTTCTGAGAAATACAGTTAAACCAAGTATAAATGAAGACATCAAAAATATTTTACACTTACCAGATGAAGCCAAAATAGGAGATTGGTACTTTTCCTAGAAGTACATAGAGCTGAGAGTATATGGTTGTGACATTTCTCCTTACAAGCTTCAAAAATTCCTCCCAGTGAGGACTTTTTCTCTGGAGTACATTAGAAAAATGTTGAAAGCTAGTAAAATCCACTTTGTATCAAGAAACAAGAAGTCCGATTTTAGGATTAAAAAAAAAAAATGGCCATTCATTTGTAACAACAGGTCAGCAAGGGCGGAAGCAGAAAAGATCTTGAAGGAAATGAATTTTAGCCTAAGATTTACCTAGTCCTATGATCCCTTAGGAAGTATTTAAAATCTCAAGCTAGAAAACAAGACTAATCCTTACATACATACCCATAGGACAAAGATGGAGAAGTATATGAACTAGTTGGAATGGGCTGATAACACTTTGTAGGAAACTAAGGAGTAGCTAGTTTCGAAATAACCATCACAGACTCTTGTCCCATAGGAAAAAGCAAGGAAACATCAAGGAAAATGTAGAGAGAAGAATAGTCACCTTCAGTTATTGGCACTACAGGAAACAAGTTCAAAGTAATGTGCAAGAAAAGGACCAAGCTTAATCCTGAAGCAAATAAAGACAAAGATTCAGAACGGGAAGTTGTTGTAGTCACTAAGGAGACAACATCATCTTCTCAAGTTGGTGGCCAATCCACCATTTCTCCTACAACTTCTTCAGCATCACAGGACTAGCAATGAGTTATTCATATAATTAAGGTTGTCCAAGGGGAGAAATAGAAGACAAAATTTTATACAATCAGAGAAATAAAATTGAAGAATGAAATCTTGAATAACAACACTTATAGTCAATTCTGGAAAGAGACATCCAATTCTCAAAGTAGGTTGTTGTTAGACTTTCATTCTGAGAAAGGTAAAATGCAGATGGCCTTATTTGAGGCCTAGATTTCATAGCCAAAGAGAAAAATTGATTACAAGAAGACTTCTTTTGAGTTCTTCATAAAATACTTTCATCCCATTGATCAAATGTAGATCCACAAGAAAAGAGGTGAAATTATCTCCTCTACTTTGACTAGAATAGTAATATGAGTCTCTCTAAATTGCATTTTTCTTTGACCAACATCCAGTCACAACTAAAAATGGAGAAAAAATCCTCTCTTGCTAAGGATACAAGGATTAAATCCTTAGAAGATTTAATATTCCCAATTTTCCACAAGGTAATTGGAATATTAGAGTTCTCAATTTTCATACTTAATTAAGTAAATAAGAGGGTTGAGGGACCCACAAACCCCATAGATGAATAAAATCCACTTTTTACGTGTGTATGTGGATATTTTAGAGCTAGATCTACATTATGGTGTAATGGAGCAACTTCTTAAATGAAGGAAGAGTGGAGACCATGGATATTTAATGTAAAATCATGAGGATCTTGGAGGAGGTCAATTGAGATCATGGTGCATTCAAAGTAATATCATAGAGCACTAATGCTGAGATAGTGGAGGAATTTGTGCATCTAATGCACACATGATGGAGAGAGTGGGAATTAAATGCAGACATGATGGAGATCATGGAGAGACAACACAGTCTTCATGGAGGCTAGTGGCCACATGTATAGCTCAATTATGAGGTGGGGGGGGGGTCTATTGAAGGCTCATAATCTATATAATGAAGATGAATGCACAATAGAAGGAAGAATTTGTATTATTACTTATGATCTATTTATATCTATATTTTTCATTTGAAATTTCTATGTATGCTTATGTTGTTTAGCTAAGATTATTGTGTTATTTAGCACATGAGTGTTTCCGAGTAGAAATCCCACCCTTACCCACGGGGGACTTCGAGTGCCTACTTTAGGAAGGTTTCTATTGAGTTGTATTCATAATCAGGCATTGGTGTCACATTCACCCACTCTCATATGCACATTCATTCACAGGAATAATGCATTCCTGCTTGAGGGTTTGAGAGGTGGTTGTTGTTTCTAGAATTTCAGCTAGGAAACTAGTGTGGGATTCATCCTTTCACCTTGTGCTTCATGTTCAGCCTTTCAGGAGCAGCAGATTCATATCAAACATTCAACCCAATATTTAATACCTCCATGTAGAAGCATTCCCCTAAAGGATTACACATTTAAGTCTGGTAGATCTATTGGAGGAAGGAAGTTTCCAATATTTAAGCTAGAAATCTTGTGAAGGACCATATCCTCACATTGAATTCACTATTTCCACCATTTTTGAGATGATTTTCCATATTTAGCAACAATATAGAGAGCCTCCCTCCTTGACAACATATTTTTTGTTAGAAGCTGTGTAGCGGCAGTTGCATTCAGTGGAGAAGGTTGGAGGAGATAGATCTTGAGCTTCTAGTTTGAGGATCTAGTGAAGGGATCAACCCTTCAAGCATAGATCTGGTTGTGTACCATATTTTAGCCATATCTTTGTCAAATATTGCTTCAGATTTGCATACCTAACAATATATATGTGCAAGCCCTAATAGGGTGGTTTTCCTAGATTGACAGATCTGGAAAATCTTTTATGGGTTATGTTGGGTATCCATCTTAGAGCCTAGATCTACATTTTCAGCATCATCAGAGCTCCAGAACTTCCATATCTATATTTATATCTTTTTTCAGCAGTTTAAGTCCCAAAATTTACAGCAGGGATAGTGCAGTATTCCTTCCAAAAATCCAATAGTTACATAGTACCTTTTGTGGGATGTTTACATGGTCATTCTAGGCCATCTCCTTGGCTTCAGTGTCTCATATTTTGAGGATTGTTATACTTGCATTCCACCTTATATATAATAAAATGGCTCAGCTATTCTATGAATTTTTATGGTGTATTTATATTAAATGTTTACTTTGCTGCAGTTTCATCTATTGTGTTTTTTTATTAATGAATTCTCCCTTTTGTGATATTACATTGGTACTAGAGCATGATCTTTGGCTCATCTTGTGAGAAATTCATATTTTTCATCAAAAGAATAAGCAGATAGTAGAGATCTATCATGAAGGAGGATTAAAACTTTGCCACTCTTCTCTTTAAATATTTGTAAGATCTCTCCAAGGAGGTCAATCAAATGAAGAGAGAAAGGCAAAAGGAGGATTCAAGAAGAATATTTGATGAGGAAGGTCCCAACACTTCCTATCAGCATGAGAAGCAACCAGATAAGCAAAGAGCTTCACATTATTCTACAATATCCACCTCCTTTGAGAAGGAAAGGGAATGGTGTGAATATGAAGGAGACTTGGGGCATGAGACCCTAAGTAAATATCTGCCTGAGTACAAATCACAATCTATAGCATTGAAGGAGAATATAACTCTCGAACAGTTTTTGAAACTCAAAGAGGAGAGAAGATCCTGTAGTAGAAATAGAAGAAAGAGTCATAGATTCTTCTTGCCTACATTTTATGGATCTTTTGAAAGCAAATTGAGGGGCCTGAGAGATGAGTTAGCTACATTCTTTCTGCAATATCCTGTAGAAGAAATAGAGGTTGTGGAGATTGCAGTTTTGCACCTAGAATTTGAAGTAGGAGATTGGTGGTTCAGTCATTTGTCACACATGAGAGTGTCTGCTTATGCAGATTTTATTCTAAGAATGAAGAAGACGTTTGTTAGAAAGAAACTAGAGAAATCTCACATATTGACATCTCCCATCATTAAGGAGATAGTAAATGAAGATACCATTCAATATTTTCTCATTATCACTCAGGAGGAGGAGGCTCTACCACCACCACCAGTTGCAGATGTACTTACATCAGGAGGAGGACCACTTGCATCTTTACAAGATGGTCTTAAGCTCTTGACACTTGGAGCCTCTACCACCACCACCATTTGCAGATGTACTTACATCAGGAGGAGGACCACTTGCATCTTTACAAGATGGTCTTAAGCTCTTGACACTTGGAGCTCCATGCATGATTCATGAGGTACATGAGTAGGAGGCAGATACCAGTGTTGGTACATGTGAAGAGATGCAGTCATCATCATTACTAGCAGTTGGAGAGACCATTGCACCGGTTGGAGGAAAACTTGTATATGTGTAAGATTTTCACGAGATTCAGCTTATCCAAGGTTTGCACATACTTTCATCTCATATTATTTCAGTACCTCATATTGATATTTGTGAGACCATGCCATCAAGGAAATTCATAACCAAGGATTACAACACCTTGCTGATTTGGAGCAGGAAATTATCACTACACAGAGGACCCTTGATTTAATCAAGCAAAAGATTCATTGTTATGCCAGTTTGTCATATTTGAGCTACACCCAACACTTAGTGTTGAAGTGTGGAGTTGCAGAAGATGGGAGGAGCATAGTCCCATTCATTATAATTCCAGACTATGAGTTTAACATTGTATATGGCCATGAGACAACATATGTATCACTGTGGAGATCTACAGCGTTGTCACTTAGCGACAGTGATGAGAAGAGGGCCCCACTATTCTTGGAGCATTCTGAAGGTAGCTTCACTCATGAAGCACTGGAGGGACAGATGATAGATGGTATACATCTAGTGATGGATAGTACTTTCCATTCTCAATATTAAGTTTCTTTGATGAACATATCACAACTCAAAGAAGAATCTCTACCTACAACATGTATGGAGCCTTATGGGTTCCAATGGGACATTGATGAGAGGATCTCATGGAGAGACCTCAAAGGATGTAAAATTCAACATTTCATGGAATGAAAAGATATTCAAATGGAGGATGTTGGTATTCAAAAATTGTGGATACCAATATTGAGCTTGGCATGATTAACCATCCACATTGGGATAAATGTATCTGGAGGAGGAGAAGGATGTTTCCTACCTTCCTACCGATCTATGATACCGAGAAACAAGAAGCATGGTTGCCTTGGTTCCTTTTGGGTGAGTATGGATACTACCCAACATCTCACATTTGCAGGATCCATGCCATGTATATGACTGATGACATGGAGGAACAGGAGGCATGGTTGTGCTAGTTGTGATGAGAGAGTTTGGGCACCTCATGATGTATCTTATGTCCATGTATTTTATTTTGTTTGGTATATGTCTCATGTGTTTACATGTATTTATTTTTGGGATATATCTTATGTTCATGTATGTACATTGGTTTGGGACATGGAATAACTCTCACATGATGTGGCAGAAGGGATCCTATTGTTATTGTTCTAATTTTACATCCCACATGTCAATCAGTATGTTGTTGCTCCATGACTTGCATCATGATGATGTAAGATGGCAGCTAGAATCCTTGTTTCTCTAGTTACTATTGGGACAGTATGGGTTGATTTATCCCCATACATTTCATGAAATTCTTGGAGGATGGCAATGGGAGGCCTTACTGCATTGGTTTCTGTTGGGATATTATGACGATTCTACTTGGTATAATGATGATGTGATGGGGAAAAAAGAGGCATTTATGTGGTGGCTTATCTTGAGAGAATATGGCCACTACATTTTGTACAATGATGATGTGGTGTGGTAGCAAGAGGAATTTCTATGGTGGATTCTATTGAGAGAGTATGGCTCTCATGTCTATATTGATATTGATTTGGCATGGCAGAAAGAAGCATTGTTGTGGTAGCTTCTATTGAGAGAGTATGGCTCTCTTACTCGTTTTCATGATGATCTAGCATGGTAGTAGAAGTCTTTGATATAGTGGTTGTTATTGGGAGAATATTTTTTGACATTGTACATTTTCATCCATATGTCTCTAATTATTATTTTTCACTATGTTGATGTTATGTTTCGATCCTACATGGCCCACAGGGCTAATGATGAGAGAATCGATAGATCCAATCTACTCTCTGTATCATGGGTTGGAGAGATAGTTCAAGAGTTGGGAATTTCCACTTTTGGAAGGAAACACTTCATTTCGTGTATCTCATGTATAGAGGAGATATTTGGAAATCATATGCTTGCGACTTGGAGTTTAATTGATGAGGAGGGGCATCTAACTTTTCAGTTGGAGGCCATTCTAGAAATTTTAGAGAGGCAACTTTGGAGTTGGGCATGCATTAAAAATTGTGGTATATGGGGAGGCATTCCATAAGAGGATGCCATTTGGAGGGAGGATGTTTGATGTAGCATAAAATTTTATAGTTGCTTGAGGAAAAGAAACATTTTGGCGAGGAGTATTGTAATATTCTCAAATTTCCACAAGATAATTGGAATATTAGAGTTCCTAATTTTCATACTTAATTAAGTAAATAAGAGGGTGGAGGGACCCAAAAACCCCATAAATGAATAAAATCCACTTTTTATGTGTGTATGTGTATTATTGGAGAAATATTTACATTATGGAGTAGTGGAGAAACTTCTTAAATGAAGGAAGAGTGAATCTCATGCATCTTTAATGTAAAATCATGAGGATCTTGGAGGAGGTCAACCACAGGGACTTCAGTTAATTAACCTCTAACCTATCGAATGCATTCATGGCATATTAAACAATACCTTTAATTTGACAACATCTTTGAAAATACCCCTAAAAATCACATTATTTAACCCCCTACCAATGCGAACCCAATACAGCTTCCTAATCCAAAAAACCCCAACTTCCACTACATATTGTAGGTATCCATTTTTTCCTTAGCATTTTTTATACCCCTTTATATTTTTTCATTAAATTTGAGATCCATTTTGTATACCTGCCAATATGAAAACCCCTTACCCCCTATATATCCCCCAATATATTATGTCATTTTTTCCTCAATATATATCCCCCAATATGAACCCACGTGGTATGGTATTGCTCCCACAGTGAAGCCCTTGTGAGGTCAACTGAGATCATGGTGCATTCAAAGTAAGATCACAGAGAACTAATGATGAGATAGTGGAGTAAGTTTTGCATCTATTTCAAACATGATGGAGAGAGTGGGAATTAAATGCAAATATGATGGAGATAATGGAAAGACAGAGTAATCTTCATGGAGGCTAATTGCGACATGTACATTGCACTTATGAGGTGGGCTAGGGAAATGGAAGGCTCATAATCTATATAATGAAGATGAAGGAAAAATATAAGGCAATATTTGTAGTATTAATTATGATCCATTTAGATCAAGATTTGTCATTTGAAATTTCTATGCACATTTATGCTGTTTAGCTAAGTCTATTGTGTTGTTTAGCACATGGGTGTTTTCAAGACGAAATACGACCCTTACCCACGTGGGAATTCGAGTGCCTACTCTGAGAAGGTTTCTATTGAGATCTATTGATCATCATGCATTGGTGCCACATTCATACACTCTCATATGCACATTCAATCACAAGAATAATGCATTAATGCTTGAGGGTTTAAGAAGTGCTGATTGTTTCTAGCATTTCAGTTAGGAAACTGTTGGAGGATTCATCCTTTAAACTTGTGCTTCATGTTTATCCTTTCAGGAGTAGAAGATTCATATCCAGCATTCAGGCCAGCATTTCATACCTCCATGTAGCAGTAGTCCCCTTAAGGATTTCACAGTTCAGTTTTGTAGATCTATTGGAGGAAGGAAGCTTCTATTATTTTAGCTAGAAATCCTATGAGGGATCATATCCTCACTTTGAATTCACAGTTTCCACCATTTTTGAGTTGATTTTCCATATTTAGCAGTAGTTTAGAGACCCTCACTCATTAAAAATGTACTTTTTGTCAATAGTTGTGTAGCAAGAGCTGCAGTCAGTGGAGAGGGTTGGAGGAGCTAGATCTTGAGATTCTAGCTTGAGGATATACTGAAGCAATCATCCCTTCAAGAATAGATCTGACTATGTACCATATTGCATCCATAATTTTGTTAGATATTGCTTCAGATCTGCATACCCAGAAGTATATATGTGCAAGCCCAAAGAGGTTGGTTTTCTTATATTGACAGATCTAGAAAATCCTTTCTGTGTTATCTTGGGTATCCATCACAGATCTTGGATCTACATTTTCAACATCATCAGAGCTCTAGAACTTCCAAATCTAAACTTTTATCCTTTTTCTAGTTGTAGTCCCGAAATTTGAAGTAGGGAAAATGCAGTATTCCTTCCAGCAGTTGAGGAGTCCAACTGTCCGTCTTGTGGGATCTTTTTAGGGTCATTCTAGGCCTTCTCCTTAGCCTGAGTGCCTCATATTTTGAGCACTATTGTACTTGCATTCAACCTTCTATATAATAAAATGGCTCAAATATTCTGTACATTTTGATGGTGTATTTAGATTAAATTTTTACTTTGCTGAAGTTTCATCTATGTTGTTTTTGTATTACTGCATTCTCCCTTTTGGAATATTATAGAAGACTTTGTAGTTAAGATAGGATATGATCCCTCTAACATGAAGGTTGGAGAGGATATACTAAATATGAAGAATTTTAACATAGAAGCATTGGGGAAATAATTGAATGTGTCAGCTACAAAATACCCTCTCACCAAGGATATTGAAGAGACAGAGTCCAAAAAGACTTATATGATGAAGCTCATCTTGGAGCAGAATGCACAGTTGAGACAAATGCAGATAGAAATGGAAAAAATGATCAAAGAAAGGGAGAAAGGTACAAAAATTTCCATGGTTCCTTTGGATGTTATACCTCTTACAACCATCGATACAGGTACAAATTCTACAACACATACGATAGATGGTGCAAAGAAATTGACAAAGGAAGTGGAGAATCTGTATATTTAGAGAGAGGGAATCAAGAAACTGCAGGATCAAGTCAAAGTGTTGCGATACCATAGATCAATGAGTGAATATTCTCTTTCAGAAGAAGCACATAGATCTCACAAATTAAAAGAGAGGTTGTAGAAGTCAGAGAGAGAATAAAAAACTGGACAGACCTTTTCCCAAGCCAAGGAAATCATCTTGACATATATCATGAATTCCATCAATGAAATATGGCCCTGCGTCAATATTTTATTTTTACAAAAGGAGTTGACTAAAATGGAAAATGATGCTATCACATATATTAAGCAAGAGCTTGGGGATATGACTACTACATCAAATAAAATTATCAAGTTTCTTAAATCCAAGAACAGATATGTGTTATATGACTTGGGAGTAGATGATAGAACATAGAAAATCTTAGAATTAAAGAGGATTCTTACCAAGAATAATATGATAGTTCAGTTGGAAGAGAAATGGCACAGCCTGAAGAGAGAAATGAACAATTTTTTTAATAGGATAGAGCCTTTAACACATAATAGTATTCCTTATTTGTTTGTTATTAATGATAAGTTGATAGCTTACAAAGAGTATGTGAAGAAATTAAAAGAAATTTCCATGGACAACACCAAATTCTCCAGCATTAAAGGTAGTATGACAGGCAAAGCGGTTTTGGAAGCAATAAGTAATGAATTTTTTATTCAAAATGAGGTAAATCACATCTTCATGGTAAAGCCCACATTTTCCAAATACACTGAGGTTGATGATATTTACCGAAAGGTAATCAAATTGAATATCCTAGATGAAGATCGATGAGATAAACTATATGAACTACATGAGTATATGGTAATTGAGAATATTTAGCTACATCCATCACATCATCCATCACACCAGCTAACACACCCCATAAATAGGTCCAGTCAACAACTATTTCTTTTAAAACAGTTCCAACATTCCAGATCATCTCCACCGAGCCTATTATTTTTTAACAATTATATTTTATTATTAAATTTTTTTCTAATAATACATTGCTATTTAAGATATCATTGATGTAACCAGTTTTTTAAAATTTAGTATAAATACATCGTTGTTCGAAGCATTAGAGGTTCATTTATGAGTATATTTTTCCTACTTTTTGTAGAATCAATAATATAAGGACTTATTATAGGATTCATGTGGTGTATTCACCGGTAAATTTTTTGTTCTGTAACTATGCTATTTCACTATTTTTCCTTTCTATGTAAATCTAAAAAATCTTAATTGTAATTAGAAAACCTTATTATGGTTTTTTTGCAATTTACATGTTTTCCAATGACGTCAGATTGAATGATTAATTTATTTTCAATCTCTATTAAATTTCATACTTCTTCCACATCCCTATTTCGCTTAAAATATTAAAATATCCAGTTAATGCAACCTATCTTGAATTGTGATAAAATTTTCAAATATTGATACAAAACAGTTATATTTTTTACTCCATATCCCAATGGGAATATAGAAATTTAATAAACCAAATAATCAAAATAAAATAAACAATCAATAACAATCATAACTAGCCTAAAACTTATTAAAAAAAAAGTTAAAATTTACATAAATACCCCCTCTAAAGCTAGCAGGGCTAGGTCGCAGCTTCCAAAGAGGTTTTGATGTTGTCCTATATGTTTATTCTCACAATATCATAAATTAAAAAAAGATAACACATCCTTTGTGAATGCCAATCCTAAAAAAATCACTCTTTCATCCAAAAGACAACACAAAAAAAAGAAAAAGAAAAATAGAAATAATATGTGGCTACCAGTGGAGAAGATGAGGGTCAAACACAAAACAGGCTTTCAAGGCCTTGTGACCTCACAAAAATGGGGACGATTGAGAAGGACTAGGGTGGCCACCCTAGGAGATCGCATTTCCTTTTTATCCTTCCAAAACACCAATCCAAAACAATTCCCCCTTTTCTCTGTAAGTCTAAGGACCAAAATGAAGAAGGGAGGAAAGAAACATGGAAAAAAAAGAAATCAAACATGGCTATTGACTCACAAGGGGAGGCTCAAACATAGTACAAGCTTTACAAGCCCCATGCCTTAGCAAAAGGGGGGGAAATGCAAGGAAAGACAATCGACAAGGACTAGGGTGGCCACTGCGGGAGTTTGCACTGCTTTTATCCTTCTCGAACACCGATCCCCAATAATTCCCACTTTTATCCATAAAGCTAGGGACCAAATGGGAAGAAACGACATGAAAGAAAGAGAAATAAAACATTGCTACCGCCTCACAAGGGGAGGCTCAAAAAAAGGACAAGCTTCCCAAACCTTGTGACTTTGCAAAAAAATGGGTAACTGTAGGGGAAGGAGATCAGGAAGCACTAGGGTGGCCACCTCAGGAGTTCACACAACTTTTCGTCCTTCCTGAACACCATTCGACAACAATCCCCCACTTTCCTATGTAAATCTAAGGGCCAAAAGGAAGAAGTGAAGAAAACAACATGAAAGAAAAACGTGCAAAGTTGGCTACCCTCTCACAAGAGGAGGCACACTTTCAAACAAATAAACAAAAAGTCCACAAGTGACCCCTCCTACCATATTGAACCACTTATGAAACAAAAAAACATGACCCACATAACACTTGCGACAAAAATCCAATTTAAGATAAAGGGGGGGAAATTTTAAGCAACACTAACAAAACATAGGGCAACCACTAGGCGAGGAGATGTTGGCTTAAACAAAAAGAAAGAAAACAAGGAACCTAATCAAAGCATCCCACCTTTTCACACCCTTCCAGAAACATTACAACACAACATCCTTTCTATCTACATAGTGTAACAAGCAGCAATCAAATAACCAGGCAGAGAAGTCACAACCTAAACTTGACCACTAGAAAAGTTGAGGGCCACGACAAGGCGAGTGTATAGAGCATGTTACTACTGTAAGGTAAGTGACCCCGCAAATCACACAAGGCTTCAAACAACAAATTCACTAAATATAAAAACACAACCTGATATTGCACCCCTCCATGTACAAAACACCCAACAACCTTTCCAGCCAAAATTAAAGTGGATTCAAACAAACAAACTCCAAAGATGAGTTATCGTGAGCTGACACTCAATTCCAGATAAAGCCAAGGAAAAAAAATACATTGGTGGTGCAATGTCATTCCTTAAAAATATGGAAGACCCCAAGTTGCACACCACAACGCTATTGCAATAATCAACACATCCAAGAAATGAACAAGTTCTTCAAAAAACCCACAATCCAAATGGAGAAAAAAGGACATAATTTTCTTCTACTCCTTGGAAGTGGGAGTGGCTCAAGAAAGGCAAGGAATCCCCTCAAAAACAACGGCTCGAAAAAATAATGCTACATCATGGCCACTGACGGGGAAACTTGAAATTTTGATGGAGCTCAAACTAAGGGAGGGCTTTTTCATTACCTAGACACCCAACCCTTCCGTGAGGGCATATCAAGGAATAGTCCATAGGAATAGGGTGGCCAGCCCAATGGATTCCACTGCTCTTCATCAATACTACTATAGGTTAAAATGCTTGGGTTTTTGGTTATCGTATATCCTTCTCAGGGCTTTCCGGTACCCGAGGCAGACAGTAATATTAGCTGTACAATTCACAAAGATGGCATATTCATGTTCATATTAACTTAAAACCACTTGATGGAAAAATATAGAATATTATCTCTTTAATGATCTTGGAGTCCTTTGGAGAGCACTAAGTAGCGAAGCAACAGTTCTCTTTCGTCAGCTCCAAATCTAGGTCCTGCAATCAATTAAAGCACCCGTGTAATTTCTAACATAACATACATTTCCTATCAATTAAGCCAATATATAATAAAATTTTAAATTGTGCACATCTAAGCCATTCATCTCATGCTATATAAGTGATTAAATATTAATGACAATATCAACGCATAGAATGGACAAAAAAGATACAATTCTATTGATTTATAAAAAATGAAGATTACAACCGTCGGTTGCACCAAGCCCTCCTCAGCCTTCCAATCTCTCTATCTCTCAAAGTGGTGATGTCTTGATCAAAAAGTTCTCAATGAACCTCTTTGACCTTTGACCTTCACACTACAACAATGATCTCTACTTCACAAGTATTCAAAACACTTGATGAACCTTCGACCTTGAACTAAGAGCCTTCAACTCCATTTTATAGGAGATGGAGAGAGCAATCATTGCCCTTCTCTTTCCACCAGTTCTGAATAGAAAAAACCAAGATGTTTCTTTAACCTCCATGATTTTTCCTTCTTTGAGAGTTCAGTTGTTTATGGCAAGGTCCAATAAGAGTTAGTGCTTTGCAGTTTCCTTTTTGTACTAACTCTCTTGTGAGAAAAAATTGGAGATTCAAATCATTCTTCGCGAGTTTTTCCTGTTTTAAACTTAAAACACGGGTAATGCTTCCCTCTAGTGTAAATAGAGCATTTCCCTAGCCACTAACACAGCCCATTTGTTGATCAGCTACATTATAACGCTCTTGTGTTGTTATAGAGAGGCGTTACCTCGGCATAAATAGGTTTAATTTAGGTCTTTGTATTCCCTCCATATTTTTCTTCTCCTCTGAGCTAATGAGGAAGTATTTTGAACTATAACAGATGCCCCCTAAAGTGTGAGGTCAGAGATGAAGATGATTGCCAAAATACTTTACAATGTGTGTAGCAGAGATAAGGAGATTGAAAGACTGAGGAAAACCTGAAACAACAACATATGTCAAAAAATATAGTATCTGCCTTGAGTCGGGCATTCCCATGCTCAGTAGCTTAAACAACATGATTTCTCTAAAATAGAGATATGAAGAATCTGTCCACCGATAAGCACAATGTGGAAGTGTCTGTCATAACAGGATCAGGCTGAAGAAGCTATCTCCATAAACAATATCGCAACTTGGGGGAGGGAACACAACTTTAATGATGTAACCTTTGCCCCAAGGTCTTGACCGCCGATTCACTTAAACTGCATATTTCTCAATATGTTAATGAAGGATATGTCGTTGAACATGTGAGAAATCATCTGATTACCAGTTGATAATGAAAACTGTTAACAGACGCGAAGGTGGCCACCGATAATGATGATGGTCCCTAAGATGCACAGTACAATCTAGCAAGTGTGAATAAAATGAGTTGAATTCTAACACTCGTAGAATCATTTGAACAGGATCCACTGATGAAGACTCCTGATCAAACAAAAGACTACCTGCCAGTGATGTCTGCAAGTATCCAAGTATTGATGGGTTTCTGGATCAACTTCATAGATAAGATATTGAAGTCGATAGGAAGAGATCTGCTGAAAGGTAGGCGCCGAGGCATCCTACATCAGTCAACACGAAATGAAAACCAAATGATTTTGTTTATGATTGAGATAATGAAGAGTGAATGGAGATGTTGGACGACAAATAATTTCTGGCATAATGAGCGGTTTGGTTGATAATAGGAGCAGTAGATAGTGAGATCTGCTTGAACACTAGAAGGCACTGTAACAGGGTTCTAAGCAGCTGAGGCTTAATGAACACCAAAGAGTGTGTTAGGATTTTACCGGTGCAGGAACACTGGGAGATGAAGGCTAATACTCATAGATGGTAGGGTTCAGCTAGCTGCAAAAGAGTTTTCTGGGAAGTGCCATGTTCAAGAATTTTGCTGCCAAATTGACCTTTCTGAAATGTAACAGAGGTAGTATCCATTTTGTCCAAATTTTTCCCCATCTGATTAAGTTTAATGAGTCCAGACAAGTAAAATCGGTGAAATTTTCATGTTTAGAGAGTCTGAAAAATATAATAAAAGACAACTCCGTGCCCCCTCTGAATAGGTTTAACGAGTCCAGATGAGTAAACTAGGTGAATTTTTCATGTTTCGAGAGTCTAAAAAATATCTTAAAATATGAATCCATTGGGGTACCTTTGTCATGTCTTGATAACCGGGCACAACAAAGAGAGAATAGTAAGCCTGAAACAGTTCATTTTCCATGAGTTAGTCCATCGAAGCTGGAAAAGTGAGAAATATATGTTCGATGGACGTCTACCTCATTTTATTATGAGTATGAGGAGACGAAGTAAACTAAATACTCTTTGTGAAATTGTAACGAGTCCAACAAAGAAAAATTTGGTGCCCTCATTGAAATTTTAACGAGTCATGCAGAGAAAACTTGGTTACTTTTTCGTTTTAGAGAGCTTTGAAAAAGAGGAAAAGAATGGCTCCTTACTCTCTGTTGTGGTAGTTTAACAAGCCCGACAAAGTCAACTCAGGTTTTTTCAGTTTTATGAGTGAGAAAAAGGTTCCTAAAAAGAAAGCTCAGTGCTTCTTCATAGTTTTAATGAGCATGAAGAAGAGAACTCTAGGTTTTTCGAATTAATGAGCAATAAAAAGACCATAAAAAGAACGCTTGATATCAACTTCGTATAAGTTTAACAAGTCCGAAGAAGGGAACTTGAGGTTTTTCGGATTAACAAGCAAGAAAAATACCGTAAAAAGAATGCTCGAAGCTTCTTCATGTAAGTTTAATGAGCATGAAGAAGAGGACTCGAGGTTTTTCGGATTAATGAGCGAGATAAATACCATAAAAATAATGTTTGAAATTTCTTGATCTCTTTCTCGTCAATAGAAGGATCTATGTCAAGAATATTTTTTTAAGACCAAGCAAACACATCGCGGAATTCCTTGAAAAGGGATGTGAAGCACACAATTTCCTCAGGATTGCAATCTTCTCCAATATGAATATTTTCCACGATACCCATTTTGACCAAGATATCAATGAGCATTTTCTTAGAAGGATTACCCATGTTCCCTTCTGAATCGATCGGTTGAACAGTCGTGCAAGCAGAGGGAACCATCTCAGCTGGGTCAAAGGATGGGATTTCAGTATTTATCACATCCAAATCGATCATCGAAGCGCAATGGTGAAAATCTCCCCAAGGTTGTTCTTCTAAATACCTGATCTCTCAAATAGCTTCGTCTGTAGGAAAGAATTCATTGAGGAGATCCTTAGAGAGAAATTTGATGGGAGGGAGGTTTGTAGCTTTGGTCAAGACCATAGCAGTGGAGGGTTTAGATGTAATTTGGATGGCTTGGTAGGCCAATTCGGGTGGTGAGAGCAGCATTTGATCTCTGTAGGAATCATTGTCTGAAGGTGTCGAGAGAATCCATGGGTTGATAGAGCCATCGGAAGTGGTGGATATCATTTCAACCGTATTTGGGATCTCTGGCGGCGGGAGAGGAAAACAACCCAGTAGGGAATATGCCTTCAGAAGACAGTACCGATACTAACGTAAGAGTTAGGAAAGCCTCCTATTAGGGGTACAGTGCTACTTGGTAACGTGGCATAATCAAGGGTGCAGAAGGATAGCTGATCCATTGTGACTATTTTCCCATCTAATGAAAATAGGATGAGTCGGAAGACCGAAGACACAATGGCGGTCATGGAATAAGACTAACTGCGACCAACCAATACATTATAGTCTAGATGGCACTCTATGACTTCAACGTCCATGTTTACCATTTTCCCACTCAGAGTGATGGGAAAGCTAGCAAGGTATACTTTTGGGAGGAACGTGTGGCCATCGAAAGCTTTGAGGGAATTCGATGGTGGTGTTAGGGTAGGATAACCTAAATTGAGCCAGCAAGCTTGTGATATAACGCAGTTCGAAGCACCTTTGTCTATGACAGTGCGATGGATTAGTCTCCCTTTTGACACAACCTGCACCTGGAATGTGCATTGGTGTGAGAGGTGAGGTTTAGACTTTTCTATATGAAAGATAGCTAGCATGGAATCCCGGGGGTCTATTCCACTAATGGATGAAAGCAAGGCTTTCCTTTGTGCTGGACAGGTTTGTAATACTTCGAGAGCAGACATAGCTGACGATGCCTGCGCCAAATCTTCTACAATGTTGTAGTTTTGGTGCCCATGTAAGTGTTATGGTGTCCGTCGAAGTGTCCCCTTTGGGGATGAATCATGGGGTGTTGATGAGCCATTTCGATAATAAATCATTGGGCGGCGTTAGTTTGAACAGTACCGAGGTTCTTGAGCATCTGTGATGAGATTTCATAAATCTTGGCCGGATTGAAGTTCATACTCTCAATACCTAGGCTGTTGTTGCCGGATGGTCATGTGGGAAAGGATATGGCTTTCATTGCGGTTCAAATCGGATGTGGTGGATTGTGAGCATGTGTTGATGTTGCTGCTGTTGATTAGGGAAAGGATTATGAAGAACGACAGGTGTTCGCCCAGAATCCTTGTTGGCAATAAAATCGGTGCATTCCTGCAGCCGAGGAAATTTTTATGTCAAGTGGTCCTCTGCACAGATCTTGCAAGGAAATTTCATGGGTTTATCCTTCCCTTTGTCATTTTTGGCAGCGTTTTTCTGATTAGGGTTATTCTAATTATCCAACTGCTCTTCCGAAGAAGATGTCTTTTTCTTGTTCTTCTTATTTTTCCCGCTAGGTTTTTGTGAGGTTTGCACATAATTCACCTTAGCGGTAGGAAGAGTAGTCGTTTGGTGAGGGACGGTGGCAGCCGATGATGGCTGGGAGGCTTGCCCCCAAGACTGTTTTTTGGCTACACCAGAGATCGTCCCAACGAGACCGTCGGCATGAGCTCTGGTTTTCTAAGTAGCCAAAGGATTTGGGTTACCAGAGCATTGGGGAGCAAATCATACAGCGTGCCAGATTGTGAATAGATTAAATCCAAATATTGGGCACGACGAATGCATTGATCTTATGTAACCGCACTGGAAAGGCCAATGTATTTAGAGATGTGGGGTAAGAGGGACTTACAAAACCAATTTTCTAAGAGATTATCAGGGATTGGCGCTTTGACTAACCTCCTCCGATGTCTCCATTCACGAATGTGATCGGAGATGTGGGTGGTGGTGTCTTGTCGTAGATAAGTTAACAGTTCCGTTTTGGTTTCAAATCTAATTGGTAATTGGAAGTTCTTTAGAAAATCCATCGCTAAAGCACCAAAAGTATTGATGGCAGTGCGTGGCAATTCAATGTACCACTTGCCAGCATTTCTTGTAAGCATGCGGGGAAACAGTCGAAGCCGGACACTATCATCCACCATGGAATTGGATATAGACCATAGATGAAAGGTAGTGATGTGTGCGGCTGGGTCGTCCACTTGTTTCCCGTTGAACTTCGGGATGTCAAAAGGAATCTTATGCAGTACTAGAGGCTAGAGCGGGTTGTGATTGATGGGGTCGTTAGTCATTTTATGGATATCAAGGATGTCCAAAGCTGCCAAAAATGGCAATTGTGGATTTTCCCCCAAATCTAACCAAGGCAGTATGGGCTGACTACTTATACCATAGGGTCCACCCATCAATGTGTTACCAGGAGGATAAGTAGGACTTTGATAAAAAATTCCTATGGGTGGAGGAGTAGGGACATATTGTTGCTGTCTATAGGGTATATTATATTACGGGGTGAACGGTTGGTTGCTCCCAACATAAAAATGCCCTCCCATTCCAGATGGAGGTTGGGGTTGGTTAGTCCAAATCAATGCAATAGAGTTTCTCGGAGGCATGCTACTACTTGCATAGTTTGGCAATGACATAGACCCTACACCTATATTGGAACCACTTAAGGGAAAAGTATTGGCAATGGGTTGTCCCATTTGTCCTAAGGATTGCAGGGGAAGTGAAATGTTTCCTGCTACCTGTGTGCTGGTGACACTGCCCCGTGTTATAGTGGCCAAGGGGTTTGAACTCAGCAGAGGGTTCCAACTGAAAGGGTTTCTAAAAGGCACCAAAGTAGTCAAACTCGTGGGAGGAGCTACTGTGGGTCCCAACGTGGTCATGGTAGGAGTGGATCCCGAAAGATTCGGCAAGCTACTGACAGTTGCGATGACCATAGGGTTGGGATTAGGTATATGTTGACTACTGGGGTTACCAAGTGATGGCATAGAACTGACCACCAGTGGGGAGGATGCTGGAAAACTTGGGATGGTTGCCATTGGCATCGACCCTGTGGATGCTGGTGGTGAAATGGATGTTTGTGCAGCTGAAGACATATCTTGGCGTGGTGGAATCTGAATTATCATAGGCCCCAATGGATCAGTGAGTAGAGGATTTTAATGAGGTACAACCCCTTCTGTGAAAGGGCCCTCTGAAAATTTTGTATGATATGAGGCTATGTGAAAATCAATATTTTTTCAGTGGAGACTGCTCTTCCGCAGAAGGCACGGGTTCACAAAGGTTCAGTTCTTCCTCAATAGTTAAAGGAGTTAGACCTTGCTATCGTCGAGACTGATGGCATGGGTCAGAGGATGCCACGGTGACCTGTTTATTTTTAACAAATTTTAATAAATTGTGATGTATTATAAAGTCTCAATGACAGTAACCACACACCTAAAAAATAAAAAGGGACTCTCTAAAATCAATCAGCAAGCAGCCAGAATAGGGTGCCCTGTCTGAGTACTACTGTTTGCTGGTGATGAAATCCAGTATCACAATAATATACAGAGAGGGTTGGTCTAAATTACAGTTACAGTCACTCTAAAGCTTCGCCCGAACCTTAAACAATAGGTGTAAGCACTCTCGTGAAGACGATTACCCTCCTAAATACCAAATACAGAGTGGGTCCATTTGTTTCAGGTACCAGGATAGCCCTTCCCAGTCACCTTGTGTAAGTCCCTAAAAACTATGGCCACTAAAGATACCTCAAATCACAGACATCATCAGGGGGGTCCATGGTCAAGGACAACGTGCTATATGCGAAGAATACATAGATCCTAGATCTAGTTTCGACATCCCCGAAGGGAAACCCAATATATAACACACCCACCAGATGCAGTCGAAGGCGGGCTACCTTCTTGTGCACCCAAGTGTTGTCTCGTGCTGAGCTCCGGTAAAGGAATGGTCCCTATAATATGAGTGCAGTAGGATTTCGGTCGTTAATGACTCTAGTTTCAAGTTTTGAGATCTTGGGTGATTTTCTCACTTTTCTAAACCCAAGATCCTAGCCTGAACTATTGTTTGTGTGAGCTCAAAAAAGAGTAATGTGATTGATTTTATTATCGCTTGATTCTTAGTGTACTTGATTATTAGTCTTGCGGAGGGGGAGTGGACATATGAAATGTAATGAGACTCTGACTCATGAAACCATGCAAAATATGCTCTAAATATTCAATTTGATGAAGAGTATTTCTACAAGGAGAGGTTTCTTTTCAACATCCATGCACTAACATTCAAATATCACAGTTAAATTTTAAAGATTCAGACTTCTATCTACCTCTTCTTAACATTCTATGAACTGAAATTTTCAGAATAAACTCAGCTAGATGCAGAAAATAATAATAATAATAATAATAATAATAATAAAAATAAAAATAAAAAAATAAAAAAAAATAAAAAATAAAAAATAAAAATAAATAAATAAATTATTCTCTAAAAAGTAAATTCTTTTAACACTAACTTTCCAAACAAGAACAAACAAACAGAAATGCCAGTTTAGTAAACAAGCAGAGGGATTCAGTCAAGGAGAGATACTGATGACCAAAAACTCTGCAACCAAAAAACAATCACAACAGTGAACAACAAATTTTGGCTGAGTAACACACTATCTCTGAGTAAAGACAGCGTTAATTCATAGACTAACGCACTGTATTTAAGAAAAGGCCACATTATAACGCATTGGAAAACCTATAGAGGTAGCGTTAGCCAGGGAAAAATACTTCATATGGTCAAACAGAAACAAGATTGAACTCTACGAGCTTTTGAAATGTCCACTGGGCATAAGTACTGGTCAGAAGGGTCTGTGAACAGAGGAAAGAAGAAAGGAGGAAAGAAATAGTCCAGAAACTATGGGGAAATTCCCCAGCGGAGTCGCCAATTTTGCTATAGGGTAAAATCCTTGGGTTGTTGGTTATCGTATATCCCTCTCAGGGCTTTCAGGTACCCGAGGTAGACAGTAAGATTAGTTGTAAAGTTCACAAAGATGGCATATGCATGTTCATATTAACTTAAAACCACTTGATGGAAAAAGATAGAAGATTACATCTTTAATGATCTTTGAGTCCTTTGGAGAGCACTAAGTAGCGAAGCAGTGGTTCTCTTTCACCAGCTCCAAATCTAGGTCCTACAATCAATTAAATCACCCATGTAATTTCTAACATAACATACATTTCCTATCAATTAAGCCAATATATAATGAAAATTTAAATTGTGCACATCTAAGCCATTCATCTCATGTTATATAAGTGATTAAATATTAATGACAATATCAATGAATAGAATGGACAAAACAGAGACAGTTCTATTGATTTATAAAAAAGAAGGATTACAATCATTGGTTGCACCAAGCCCTCCTCAGCCTTCCAATCTCTCTATCTCTCAAAGTGGTGATGTCTTGATCAACAAGTTCTCAATGAACCTCTTTGACCTTTGACCTTCACACTACAACGATGATCTCTACTTCACAAGTATTCAAAAAACTTGACAATCCTTCGACCTTGAACTAAGAGCCTTGAACTCCATTTTATAGGAGATGGAGAGAGAAATAATTGCCCTTCTCTTTCCACCAGTTCTGAATAGAAAAAACCAAGATGTTTCTTTAAGCTCCATGCTTTTTCCTTCTTTGAGAGTTCAATTGTTTATGGCAAGGTCCAATAAGAGTTAGTGCTTTGCAGTTTCCTTTTTGTACTGACTCTATTGTGAGAAAAAGCTGGAGATTCAAATCATTCTCCGTGGGTTTTTCCCATTTTAAACTTAAAACATGGGTAACACTACCCTCTTCTGTAAACAGAGCATTGCCCTAGCCACTAACGCGGCCCATTCACTGATCAACTATGTTATAACTCTCTTGTGTTGTTATAGAGAGGCGTTACCTTGGCAGAAATAGGTTTAATTTAGGTCTTTGTATTCCTTCCATATTTGTCTTCTCCTTTGAGCTGATGAGGAGGTATTTTGACCTGTAACAGATACCATATTGACCCCACCTTGATATTTTCTCCTCACGAAATGGTTGAGGTAGGAATCGCACAAGAAACCACTCACTTGAACCAACCACCAACAAATAAGCTTGCCCAAGCAACACATAGACCACCACCACCGCCTTGGCCCACATCTTCCAAGGAGAAAAAGGCCTAGCACCAACATTATGAATGAGCTTGAATTTTTCCATCGTATTTCCCAAGAACCTCAACTATAACAACCATGCCCCGCCATGAATACCGTTGGAGAGGGTGCTCCCAACACACAAGCTTTCAAACCCCATACAAAAAACACATTAGGGGAACAAATAAAAAATTATGGGAAAAGGAAAAGCATCACTTTTAAGTAGAGGAAACAACAACTGTAAACTCAAGATAAAAAAATAACAATGTTGCAAGTGTCTTTCGAAAGAGGCACCAACCTGTCAAGCATCAAACCCGCTCTCCTAGAGACACACCACACGGGCCTATATTACAATCGAAACCCACCCAACCCAAATGAAAAAAAAACCCTAATATCAATGATCCTACCGTAGTTTCACCTACGGTAACCTTGTTACGACTTATCCTACCATTAAATGACAAGGTTCATTGAACTTCTCACAACGTCAACAACGACGAACTACCATCGTTGACGCAATCCGAACACTTCACCAAATCATTCAATCAGGAGAGATGGGTACTGTGTATGAAGCGAAGGGACATAGTCAACATGGATTTATGACACGCGCTTACTAGGAATATCTCTTTGAAGACCAATAATTTCAATGGTATATCTCCATCACGATGCAATTTGAGAATATTTCTTGATCCTCTTGAACCAGAAAGAAAAAATCATTGGTTACATTAGTGTAGCACGTGTGGCCCAAACCATCTAAGGGCATCACAGAACTACTATTTCCCTGAACTTCCGTGGCCTAAACAACCATAGTCCCTCTAAGAAGCTGGTGTTGGGCTAGAATTAAGGTACATCTTCACCCAACCTTTACTACGAATTATCATACACTTTTAGGAATGTTTCCTCATCTTAATAGTAAAGGAAATGAGGATGAATTCAAAATCAGGACAAATGGACTAACAGTAAAAAAAATGTTTAAACAACAAGGATTTGAATTATTTCATTATTATTCACAGGAAAATAAAGCAGTTGAATTGACGATGACCAAAAGACAGCTGACAGACAAAGAACATGAAATCACAATGACCCCCAGGGACCAGCGGAAGGTGTAAAGACAGATCGACATTCGAAGAATACAATGACAGCCATGAGCATCAGGCTGTTGTTTGGAGAAGACCATTCCACTAAGCGAAATCACCTTTAAAAAGGCCAAATGTGGACGAGAAAGGGGGAGATGAATAGGAATTATCTTCTATAATAGATTTATAAGGACAGAAATATCCAGTTGTATTCATGTCTTAACCTCTTATTTAATAAATAATTTTGGTATTTTGAATAGTCATTTCTTGATTTTTCCATCGCGTTAGACTTCTGGTGGTTTGGGCCCAGCACTGGGAGTTTCTGCGCTCACCTCTGTGCTATACATTAATTATGGAATTTATGTTCAGTTATCTAATGCATTCTGTGAGAAATCTTTCCACTTGTTAACTTCTACGCGTATGATGCTATATTTTCCTATGCCACTAAGACAATTTATCGCTCATGTTTTCTGGTTTATAGTAATTGTTTATAACTGTTAGACGTTTTCATTGTTTTCTCAATTCCTTTAGATCTGTTTATGAGCTTTAGGACGATTTCTGTTTAATGCTTTATATCACTAAGAATTAGATATTTTGATCAGAACTATAGGACTTCTTGTTGTACTTAATGGAGAAGAATGTTAACTATATAGTTTGCAAGAGAATCCCATTGCAAAATTAAATAAGCAATTGTTGTTCAATTCATTGATTTTGCTGTTCCATTCAGTAGGAATGTTGTTCAATTCATCAATTGTGTTTTTCAATCATAGTTTATTCCTGCTAATCTTATTTCGACAGAATAGTTAATGGAATTTTACAATTCCATTTCTTTTTGAGTTGGTTGAACTTCGAGAATTAGATAATATTCTTCATCGTAAAATAGAGTAACTCTTCTTGATGTCACTCACATATAATGTGCTTTCACTCTTGATATAAGAAGGCATACCCTGGGTTGGAAATTGAATGAGAAGCATAGAGGTTTCCTATAATATTCACCTTAATGAACCAACATTTCTGGCGTCATTTTTGGCGAGAGTGTTTAAGAGTGACGTCCTTCATTACTTTTTTTTTTGTTGCTGCAAATAATTGGGTATTAAAAACAAGAGGTAAGAACCTACGTACCAGCAAGAAAAGTGCTTGCTCTCTAACCCACTTCTTAGCAATTGTTCAAAGGTTAGTGGAGTAGGTGCTCTTGTTTTATGACTAGGAAGAAAAGGATAGAAACAAATCAAAATCAACCGAAAAAGTCTATGAAACCCAAATTACCAGTGATCCTTTGTATAACAACATATATAGACGAAATCATTAAGAAAGCTGAATCCCAAGCATCTGTAGAACCCATAACCATTCCTATTCAAATTCCTACTACACTCCCTCAAGCAGCAACTTCACCATCTGTAGCCCACGCCGATATTCACAGTGAAACTGAAGGGTCTGAACAAAACCTTCAGATTGCTGAACACATAAGTATTGACCCTTAAAGAGAGGGAGGTTCTTGCAATTTACAAGAAGGAGAAGGAGAAACTAGTGGGGCAATACAAGTAGAAGTCCTAGAGCCCGAATCCCCTGAAAAAGTGGTCGAGACTAAGACAGTTGATATTCAAGACCGAGGAAGTGTTGTAAATCCTCCACTGCACTCACCACCCAATCCCTCTAAGGTTACTCCTCCAGAATAAGAGATCCCCGAATATTACTAGCATATATTTGATCAAATGGAAAATAATCAAAACTAGAATTAGAGGAAGACATCAACATTGGAGTATCCCATTGTTGACCATGCTGCTAACGCCCCTATGAAATCCATTCCCCTAGAAAACATCCCCACCCTCCATGATTTGACCTCGGAAGATCCCGATGTGTGTCTATTTGAGTTCGATGTCTTATGTATGGGATATGACTATACCACTGACCCGTATAAACTGAAATTGTTCCCCTCTAATTTGAAGGGGGCTGCATTATGTTGGTTCATGGGAACCGATGGGGGAACCATCAATAACTGGGACCAAATGAAGAACATTTTTCTAACTAAATATCAATATTATTGCCAAACTCAGGAATTAAAAATGAAATCTTCAATATGTCTGCAAACGACAATGAGGCATTAGAAAAATATTTCTAAATATTTTAGTATAATCTACAAAGTTCCCCATATACTACATTATCCAAAGACATCTTAAAATAAACAATGACTAAGGGGATGAAAGAAGAATGGGTTGAAACACTTAATATAATGGGAAGAGGGGAAATCTACCAAGAAGAATATGATGAAATTATTTCGCTATGTATCAACCGCTCTTGAATTAGTATGCGAAATAAGCCAATTAGGTGATACTCAAGAAGGAAAGATCTCAAGTGGGATGGTGGCAACGTAACCAGAGCAAAATTTGGTAATATTTTGGAAGAATTTAAAATTGACACTTTGGTTACTTTGACGACACAGCTTGATGTCCTACAAGCCAAACAGAAGCAAGCTATAGCATAATAGAACTTGGTCATCTTCTGTCCATGTTGTCCAAAGAAGCACAGCCAAAGGGAATGCACCTTAGACACTATTTAGACCTGTGCTATCTGCATTAAGGATCATGCCACAGATCACTAGCCTTCACTCCCAGGACTAAATTTTTTTTACAAAGAAGCATAAGAAGAAATAGAACTAGTCTACCTGATGAACTAGCATCAGAAATGGAAAGCATGACCAAGTATGCCTGAAGACCTACCTCCGTTATTTCCTTCTCCGCAATTTAACCAAAAAAACCCCGCAGCATCTTGGCAGAGCCAACCACCTTCCTCCACTTGGCTATATCAGTCATTTCCTATACCACCTTGGCCAACAAAACCCTCTTCAAGAAATAATTGACCAAGCTTTCCTTGTTCCCCTCCATTTTGGAAAAGCAACCCATATCAAACCCAGTGGCTAGAATCCCCTTCTCGCACCACAAATTGGCCTCAAAATTGGCAATGACCTGTAGGAATGACCCACCCGCCAATGGGGATAGGGATTAAAAATAAACCTACACTGCTAGCTCTGTACCCTGTCTAGCACAACCCTCAGCCTATCATACATCCTCAATTACTAGCCCATTCGAATCCTAACCCCCAAAACTGGTCGGTTCAGCTAATCTAGATTATAGAAAATCCAAACCCAGAAACTGAACAGAAGCAATGTAATGAACTAAGGCTGAGATCAGGACGTATTATCTCACCAGCACAAGGTATGACCCTAGCACAATTGGAATATGGAACTCCTAAAAAGCTTATACAAACAAATATAACTGAAACAGAGGTGGAGCAAGAAAAGGAAACGGTTGACCAAGAGAAGCCTGAAAATCTTAGGATTTCTCCAACTCCTTTCCCTGAAAGGTTAACGCTTCCTAGACCAATGGTTTCTCTAGATTTTGATATTCTGGGAGAATTTATAAACCTTTGCATCAAAATCCTTCTTCTGCAGGCCATACAATACATTCCCATCTATGCCAAGACAATTAAGGAACTGTGTGGAGAGAAGTAAGCAAAAATAACAAAAACTGTACCCACCGTTCATGTGGTAGGAGCATTATCTGACTTATTGTTGGGTAAGGAGGCTCCCATGAAATATGACGACATAGGGAATCCCATAATAACTATAAAAATATCTTGCCACTCCTTTCCAAACACATTGGTTGACTTAGGGGTGGCCATTAACATCTTAACAATAAGGATCTGTAAAAATCTAATCATATCAGCTTTAGAACCCACAGCTACGCTGTTGGAACTTCTTGACAGGTCTATTATTAGGCTAGAAGGAATATTGCAGGACATCCTAGTTTCTGTGGACTCATGGGAGTATCCGGATGATTTCTTAGTTATTAACCCAAAGAATCAGATGGATTGACACCCATTGATTCTTCGGCAGCCTTGGTTGGCAATAGCCAATGCTTACATAGGTTTCCAAACAGGCAACATGATCATTGTTAGGGGAGATTCTAGAAAGAACATTATCATCTACCCGCCTGCCAAACCAAGTATACCCACGATAAAAAATCACAAGCATCCACATACATATTTGGAGAGAAACATCCATTGGCCTCTGACATTAGTCGAAGCTCTTGAATTTAAGGATCAAACTGAAGATGATGTAATCAATAAATTTATGAATCATCCATCTACATTTAGAAACTTAAAATTCCAAATGTTAAAAATAGTTCTTGAAGATGAAACACCAGAAGATCTCTTGGAAAACCTTGATGATCAACATATACCAACAACTACTATACGCAATAGCATACCCGTCGAGATTGAGCCAGGGAAAATTTTGAATATCAATGGCAATCTGGATAGTGACCAAAGGAAGAAGCTCATAAAGGTGTTACATAGGTATTGGGGGAATTTTCTTGGGACTACCCAGACGTGAAGGGAATAGACCCTCATCTATGCACCCATCACATCTATATTGACAAGGAGGATCAGCCTATTCAAAAACCCCAATGTAAGTTAAACCCGCATCTAGAAGATGTTGTAAAAGAGGAGATGAAAAAACTGCTGGATGTGAATTTCATTTATCCTATTTCAGAGAACAAATGGGTCTCTGATCTAGTAGTCATCCCTAAAAAGCATGGGAAATGGAGAATTTGTGTGGATTACCAAGAACTGAATAAGGAAACATAGAAGGACCACTTCCCCCTCCCTTTTATTAATCAGGTCCTGGATACACTAACAGGGAAGCTGTTCTTTTCCTTTCTTGATGGGTTCAGCGGTTATAATCAAATCTAAATAGCCCTCGAAGACCAAGATAAAACAACCTTTACCTGCCCATGCGGTACAGTTTCCTACATGGTACTACGATTCAGACAATGTAATGCCCCAACAACCTTTCAAAGAGCCATACTCGACAATTTTTCTGATTTAATAAAAGAGGGGATTAAAATTTACATGGACAACTTCACCCCATATGGTGATGACTTTGATCAAGAATTATAAATGCTAGAAAAGTTATTGAAATATGTATTTCTAATAGGTTATGTTTAAGCAATGAAAAGTTCCACATGATGATGACTGAGGGAGTAATCTTGGGGCATTATATCTCTGCAGCAGGAATACAGGTAGAACTGGAAAAAATAGAGGTAATCCTTTTATTAGCCACACCTTGTACACAGACTGAGGTGCGTAGTTTTCTGGGGTATGCAAGGTATTATTGTAGGTTTATGAATAGTTTCTCACAAATTTTTTCACCTTTGTATGCACTCACTGGAAACGTTGAATTCCATTGGTTTGATAAATGTGACACTGCTTTTGCAGATTTAAAGAGACTGGTCTCGACAACACCAATCTTACGTGGTCCTAACTGGGAGCTACCTTTTCACATTTCTTTAGATGCATCCAATACAGCGATAGGGGCAGTTCTTGGTCAAGAAGAAAATAAAAAGCCTTATGCTATTTATTATATCAACAAAAATCTCACTCCTACTGAATTAAAATACACAGTGACAGAAAAAGAGTTCTTGGCTGTCATTTATGCTATTAATAAATTTAGACATTATATAACTGGCTATCAAGTACTCTTGTATACTGAACACTCTACCATTATATTTAGCCAATAAACCAATCACAAATGGGAGAATAACTCATTGGTTGCTGCTTTTGTAGGAATTTGACATAACCATCAAGGAATGCCCAGGAAAATAAAAAATTCTTGTATAATTCCTATCTAGAGTTCAATATACAGATGACATACTAGCATTTGATGATCAGTTTCCTGACGAACATCTATTTTCCGTGGCAGTGAAAACACCATGGTACGTATATGTAGCAAACTACTTGGAAGTAGGGAAACTTCCAAGGAAATTAACGTCAAGGGAACATAAGTTGATTGTACAACGCAATGCTGGGTTCTCCTGGATTGATGGATACCTCTTCCACAAAGGGGCCAACATGCATATATGTAGATGCATCTGGGAAGATGAGATTTATGATATCCTAAGGGCCTGTCACGATGAACCATGTGGTGGCCATTTCACAGATCGTAGAACAGGGCACAAAGTATTACAATTGGGTTATTATTGGCCTACAATCTTCAAATATGAAAAAAAATATGTCCAAACCTGTGATATTTTCCAAAGAATGGGCCGCCTAGGGCAAGCAGACGAAATGCCACTACAGCCACAATTGGTAATAGAACTGTTCGGATGATGGGAACTAGACTTTTTTGGGCCATTCAACTCGTCATCAAATCAGAGAACCTACATACTGGTTTCCAAGGACTACGTAATGAAGTGGGTGGAAACAATAGCCTTACCAAGAGCCATGGAAGAATTTGTGATTAACTTTTTGTTTGAGATAATTGTGTGATATTGTCTTCCACGGGAAGTGATAATAAATGGAGGGGCACAGTTCGTAGTTAATAAAATCACAACCACTCTAAAGAATCACCATATAATCCTCAAAGTCATGTCTCATTACAAACCACAAGAAAATGGACAGGTCGAAAGCGCCAACAAATTCCTTGAGGCAATTCCTACTAAAACAATATTATCACATCGCCAGGACTGGGCCACTAGACTTCTAGAGGCCCTATGGGATTATAGCACAACATGGATAATCACCACTAGATATTATTCGTATCATCTAGAATTTAGAAGAGAGCCTGTTTTATCCATTGAATTCGAAGTCAAGATTTTAAGGATAACCCCAGAAGTAGGGTTGGACTTGACGGAGGCCCAGATTAAAAGACTCCAGCAAATAAATGAATTGGATGAAATATGGCTACTGGCTCTACAGTGCACAATGATCATACAACAACAACGAGCTAAGTGGCATGACAACCTCATAAAAAATAAGACATTCTAGAAAGGAGATTAGGCACTTCTCTATGACTCTAGATTCCAAGATTTTCTGGGAAAATTGCAAACAAGGTGGCTCGGTCCATACGAAATCCAAGAAGTACAAAACAATGGTACCCTCACCTTGACCACCATAGACGAGTCTGGTTCTACATTTTGATTCAATGGGCACAGAGTACACCTCTTTCACAAACCTCTCACAAAGGAGTCTTTCTTCCAGTATGTACGAAACGATCCCAGTATCCAAGTTGTGGCAGAAGGGGGTGATAACCCCACAACCTCAAGTACATGAGAGTTTGCTATATTCATTTGTAAATAATGTATATAATCTCTCTGCAATTCCTAGTTTCTTATTTTGTTGTACATTCTTCATGCTCACAGTTTTACCCTTTTTCTCATCCTCGTGTGTTTTTATTTTTCCTTGCTGTTCAAATTCTTTTAACGATTGCTATTCAATTCAATTGAACAACTTGCTATTCAATTGGATTGAAAAATTGTGTTTTTGATTTTTGATTTTTCCTTTCTACTCAAATTCTTTGAACGTCTGTTTTTCAATCCAATTGAACAGCTGTTGTTCAATCAGATTAAACAACCGTATTTCTGCATTTCTATTTTTCCTTGTTGTTCAAATTATTTGAATGGGTGCTGTTAAATCCAATTGAATGGTTGTTCTTCAATCCAATTGAACAATTGTTGTTCAATTGGATTGAGCACCTATGCTCTTGTGCTTTTATTTTTTCCTTGTTGTTCCAATTCTTTGAACGACTTCTATTTAGTCCAATTGAACAACTGTTGTTCAATCAGATTGGACAACTGTGTTTTTCTGTTTTTATTTTTCCTTGTTGTTAAAATTATTTGAACGGCCACTGCTCAATCCAATTGAACAACTTTTGTTCAATCGGATTGAATAATCGTGCTCTTGTGTCTTTACTTTTTCCTTGTTGTTCAAATTCTTTGAACGACTGTTGTTCAATCCAATTGAACAACTCCTGTTCAATCGGATTAAATAATCGTATTTTTTACGTTTTTATTTTTCCTTGTTGTTCAAATTTTTTGAATGGCTGTTGTTCAGTCCAATTGAACAGTTATTGTTCAATCGAATTGAACATCCATGTTTCGCGTTTTTGTTTTACTGTTCAAACCGTTGAAAGGCTGCCTAATTAAACAACTGTTGTTCAAAGGGATTGAACAACTAATTTTATTTCCCTCTCTTTAAAGAAGCATGATCCTTCTTTATTTTATTGATATCCTCTCCTCATTCCATACCCTAGCTATAAAAGACATCTCTGAGTAATAATTGGCAGCTAAAGAAGAGGAAAGCAGTAAAATTACTAATATAATGATCCTTTGACACTATAATCTATAACCTAGAAGCTGACATTGTACATCTATGCAATGAAGGGCTAAGTCATTCCCTGCTCAAATATGTTATCACACAATACATATTATTATAATGGTATATCTTTCTACACTCTCAAGTAGTATTTCCCTTCGACATAAAGAAATAGGAATAAGGGGTATTAATTGTATTGTAATTATTTTTACTTCTCACACCATCCCTAACTCTTAAGGATTTAATTAGCCTCCCTTCATGTATAAATAATAACTATTATGTTCACATGCAAATTTTCAAGAGAGGATAGGGGGTCTCATCACGAGCCATCCTACCATGTTCATAAGAGTTTAGCAGGTGACATGCCAACAATGGCCATGACACTAGGGTAATGACCTTCTCAACTTCTTGAAGGACAGGAGGTCTCATCACGAGCCGGCCTGATCACTATGCTACAAATCTAGTGAGTGGCACTGTGGCTATCTGGCTATCATACCAGCATGGTGATCTCTCCCAAAATTGGTATAATAAATACTTTTACATAAAGGATCATGGCTCATTTTTTAGGTTAAAATAACAACCCTGTCAAGGCTATGAACGTCTGCTAGAAGCAGTGGCTCTACTTATGGTATGAGAATATGTTTCAACGATATCCAATTACTCTTACATATACCTTATCTCCTATTTTTCTTCCATTCTTAGCATAAAACCACTACACAAATTAGTGATAATACTATTCTACCACATAAGTAAATATAAATGAGCTATTCTTGCATGTTTTAACTTCAGGATAATGACACCAATCATTATCTATCTCATTCATGATTTCATCACAATTTACCATTAAAGAAGGACATCCTATCATAATAATAGTTATACTTCTTTCTTCCCCTCTCTGGTCACTTCCGCATGAGATACAGTTATGATAACTTCCAATTCTGATATTTACTCAATCACTCCTTTTTCCTTGAGCTCCAAATCCACGGACTTCGTTCTCGCGTACAGACTATGATTACTGAACCCTGACATTTCCCCCGTATGCATTAATGATTGATCAAATCTCTCTTGTACTTGAGGATGTGGATGCCCTTACTTCGAGAGAGGGGGTACAATTATCCATAAATATCAAGCATGTGAATTTCCTGCACAAATTCCATTGGATATGATGATAAGACCAAAGGATCATTCCAATTAAGGTATGAAGTTACCTATAGAAGGCCAAAATTTCCGTTTTTCTTGCATACAGTGTTCATTCTAACCAACAGGGCCGAAAGAGGACATAGTCATAAGGATAAATTACCTCAAGAAAACACATCAGCCATGGGAGGAAACTCTCTCTGGAATGAACCTATGACCTTCCCGATTTTATATGCAGCTTGCACTATCCTTCAGCAAGTTGGTTTGCTTCCATATTTACACAAATTACAAGGACTTGATACAGAGATAGAAATTTAGTTCCTGCAGAACCTACAAGAGGGAAATACCAGGCTCAGGGGAAGGATTATACCAGTCACATAAGATATTATTGTTGAAGTTTCCGTAATACCAACAGAGGGAGAGAGATGGACCGAAAAACACCTTTTCTTATGAGAGGAAATCGTAGCATACCAGGATCCAGAAGAGCCATTGGAGTGAAAAGGGAAAGGGATTAACCCTACCTCTCTACATCTACCGTGGCAGGAACTGATAACATTCATCCAGAGATTCACCACATGCGATGGATGCCAGATGTGGTAAAACCCTGTCAACTCAAATTATTAGTTGTGCTTAATCAAAAGATTTCATTTAATCTTCCTTATTTCTTAAATTCTATATTACATGACACTGTTGTTTGAATAAGAAAAGCTAAAAATGCTCAAGCAGTTGTCAGTCACCATGGGTTAATCAAATTAATCACCATGCATGAGTTGGGCAAGTAGCAGATATCCTGTAACAACTTTGTTAACCCTGTCACGCAAGCACCTGAGGAAAATCCTATAGGGACCGAGATTTAGCTCCCTAGAATGAACATAACTAGAAGGAAAAGGACCCGTGCCTCAAATTCATAACCAAGCAAGCGAAGGCAGTCCAAAATACTGCATTTACAACAAGAAACCTCATAAATCCTAGAGGAGGCAGGGCCATCCCACTCACTACCCTCAAGCCCTCAAAATATACCCTTACAAGATTATGAAAAAGAGATGACTCGATTCCTGGAGCAAATGAGGGTATCCCATGAAACTAGAAGCCTATCTGAGAAAGATGAAGAGAAAGAAGAACCGTTAGACTAATCTGCCACTGCCAGCAACTCCAACCACATTGAGATATTACCCCATTAAGAGTAATCATAGGATTTTAGGGCCTTGTCTCCTCTCAAGAGTGACGGAGTGAATAAGGAGGAGCATGCAGAAGGGGTAGCCGAATCTAAAAATTAGTTAGGAGACACCATCCCCTTGGAACAAAATTCAAGCATGGAAATGGTTCCTCTAACATCTGAGGGGAATTTGTCTCACCCAACCGAGACCCTCATGTAGAATTAAACTCTAGAGTACAGTAGAAAACACCATCACAGACAATCTTGAAATTCACACCACCATTCTTGAAAATGAGGTTGTTGCTCCTCCATCTTCTGCTGAAACCATACAAGAAGAAAATTTAGCTGAAAATAAGTTCAAGAAATTAAGCAGAACCTGTAAAAGGTTAAGGAAAATGGTAAAACATTTGAGGAAGCAGTTGAAAGAGGAAAGCAAGGCTCAAAAGCCTAAGAAATAATTGATCACCATAGAAATCTAAACAAAATTGGTCACCAATTTGTTAGACACTGTTGAGGCTGAGATGTAGACTGACTTAGCAGACACTACTGAGGTTGAGATGAAAATTGACTTAGCAGACACTATTGAGGCTGAAATCCAAACTGACTTGGCAAGCACTACTGAGATTGAGGTAAAAACATACCTGGTGGACACTACCGAAGCCTATGTACAAACTAGGCAGGAATTCATTAAAGAAAAGGAAACCCAAAGGGAGGAAACCCCTGCCTATGCTCCTCTGATTGAAAGAGATGTCAATAAAAATGGTATAATGAATTAATTCGAACACAACATGAGTTAGCACAGTGCAAAAAGGAATTAGTTCCCGCACAATAGTATCAGGAACTGTTAAAGAAATTCACAAACCTTTGTACAACAGAACATGAAACATTTTCTAAGCTAAGAGAAGAGAAGGAAAAGGTAAAAAGGGCACATGACCAGGTGGAACAAGCCAAGAAACATATCACCATGATTTTTTCTCTGTACTTTGATGTGCTAACATGCAGGGCACCAGCCACCAACTATGCCCTATTCCTAGTAGAACGATATTTATTGCTAAAGATCAAGGCCTTCAGGGTAGGGAAGCCCACAACTTTCAAAACTATAGAGGAATTTTTTCATTGCTGCAATGATCAATATGAACAGGTCCAACACCTTTTGTGTGAAATTTACATGCACAACTTCTTTCTAGAGGAGGATAGGGACAACAATCCTAGTCCCTTTATAGGAGATATTCAGTTCCAGGCCTTCCTCTCTTTTTCTGAGAACCAGATTAGGTGGGCCAAATCCTATAAAATTTTCTAGAAGAGAAAACATGGCCTAGACCTGTGGGTTAGAGGGGAGCCTACTAAACCCCTGCAACTGTTCATCCAACACAAGAATTTCATGTGGATAAAGGGGTTAATGACTAAGCTCAGACCCATCCATAGAGACATCATACAACATGGGCATGATTATTTTGAAGGAATTCAGGAAGAAGCCTTGGAAGCAGCAAAACAAAGGTGGATGGCCTCCATGAACAATGTGAAAAATAGAGAGCCATTTGGCTAAAAAAACTTCAAAGCGGCTCCCTCTAGATTCCTTTTATATAGAAATCTGGTCTTCAACATGGGTCCTCCCGGACAATAGCAACTATGGACCTTGATCACCTGATCACCTATAGCGACCTGAATGAGAAGGCAAAGTAAGGAAATAAAAGGAGAAAAACCAACCCCACTATTATAGGTCAATTTGGGCGTCATTCCCAATGACCTGGTTAACTTGGCATCATCTCCAGGACCAATGAATAGGGTCTATCATCCCCTATCATTTCAGTTGCTACATGCCCTAAGACAAAGAACAAGACAAATCATTCAAATACTTTCATCTGCAAAGGTTTCAAATATTTCAAGTTTATAATATATCATATGAGAGCTCCTCAACACTACCTCTAAAGGGAATAAGTGCATTGCATATGCAGGTAGCCCCATGCAGGGCTGCTCTGCAAAGCACTTCCTGACACTCATATAGGTGCATTGGTCACATTGGGAGCCAAATTCTCATCGTTTCAGAATCTCCACTTGGCCAGTGCCTTCTAAAAGAGTTCACATGTGTCAAAATTTGAATCCATGTGTCCATTTTAAATCTACAAGATTGGGAACATGTCTTTCCTATTATTGGAAAGTCATTACCTGTAAAACGACCTTCAACTCCTCTATAAATTGAGCATAGATCTTAGTGTTTGATAAGGAAGAATTGGAGTAGAGAAATGTTGGTGGAATTTCAATTGAGGATTTGATTTGAGTGACATATTGCTGGAGATATCTGCATTGTGATGAGGCTGGGATGCTACTAGAGATGGTTGTAACCCCACCTTCTGTCATTAATAAATATTACTGCTTATTTTTCCCTATATGCATCTGTATAAGTTTTGATTTTCCATATCATAATTTCGTATTTGATGTATATGGTTTATGCTTTATTGATTTAGCTAAATAGTTTGAATAGACATCTATATTGTTTATATCTCTTTATGTTTAGTGTTATTTCTTACAGGAAATATTTTGAACAACCAGCTTTAATTTGAAGCTACAGAAAAAGCGACAGAATGAGATTTTGGAAGCGCTTGTACTCCAAGTAAGCTTCTTATTTCATTCTGTGTGTCTATTTACAGTTAGGAAAGATATTCGTAAAGTATTTGACCTGTTGTTCTATATTAGCACCTATCTAGGGAAGAATTATTTATCCATAATTCATAATTCCACATAACACCCACAAATGCTCTCTCAAACATGGATCCCAACCATCCTCACCCCTCATCAAGGCCACCTAGGAGTCCACCCAGATAGCAGAAATGATGGAACTTGATCACCTAATCACATATGATGAGATCTATGCAAAGGAAAAGTAATGAAATAAAAGGAGAAAGACCGACAACACAATCTCTCTTAAAGATTCCCTCCAACCCTTGCTGCCCAACAGTGAGACCACCTAGTAGTCCACCCGAACAGGAGAAATGGTGAACCTCAATCAATTGATCACCTGAGGCAACCTCACTACAAAGTAAAAAAAAGGAAGTAAAAGTAGAATGACCAAGTCGATAACCTCTACTAGAAATTCCACCCCAACCCTCCCCGCCTAGCACTAAGGCCACCTAGGAGTCCACATGGTCAACAAAAATAGTGGACCTCAATTTTCTGATCACCTATAGCACCCTCAAATCAAAAGGAAAAGGAATTAAATAAAACAATAATTAACGAGCTTGCAACCTCCCTTAAAAATCCCCCCCAATCCTGCCTGCTCCGCACTGAGGCCACCTAAGAGTCCACCCAAACAGTAGCAATGATGGATGTCGATCACTTGATCACCTGCGGCAACCTCATTGTGAAGGAAAAGGAAGAAAATAAATGAAAATCAATTTTTTCACTACAAAATGCATGAAAATATAAGATTAAGAGGATGGATCAAGAAACCCCACACCTCACACACCATACATACAAGAAACCTAGGAGATTTCCCTACCATCTTACCAAATGGAAAATTAATAATTTTCACCTACAGCCACCTCCACATAGAGGAGGGAGGTTGAAGCATTCCACCTTGAATTCCTCCTTCCAGATATCCTCCACCATCAATGTATCAAGCCTCCTCTCCACTGGACCACAATTGCATAAACGATCAAAATGAAAAATACCCATCACCTCGTGTCTCAACATTCCAAGCTACAAAATTCTAGTGTGCATGCAAAATGAAAGGAAAAATTCGATCACTCAGTCAAAAATATGGGCCACCACATCTAGCAGAACCTCCAATCCAACGGAGGGATAGATGACGTGAACTCTGGAAGGAATTCCAAACCTTAACTTTACAAAAATGAGAACCACTCCTCACATCACCTAAAGTAAAAAGAAATTAATAGGGGTGTTTACAACCAAAACCCTTCAACATTCCTCTTAAATGTATGTATCTTGACCCACAATTTTGACATAGAAAGAGTACAAGCACAAGAAACTAGCACCATAAAGAGCCAAACAATGAAGAGGACAATCGTCTCAAGGATCCACACACAACATCCCATCCAATTATGAGAACACAGAGCAGAAGGGGAATTGTTCACATATGCCTCCAAGGAAGGGAATGAACAATGTTACCTCTCATGTGCTACAGAGTGGTGATGGAGAGAATATGTAAGTCAACCACCCTACAAATGACCCAAGGCCATTCTTCAGGAACACTCAAACAAGAAACTCAATTACCAACCCACCTTTCACACGAAAATAAAACCCCTCCCCACCACCAAAAAGGGAGGAGATGAACAATATAATGAAGAGATGATTTCAACGTAGCCAACAAGCGAATATCCAACCCCTCCCACTCACCAAAAATGGATGAGGTGAACAACATAGTAAAGAGCCAATTTTACTGGAGCCAACAAGTGACCAAGGGGCACGAGAGTGACATAGGTGGGAAGCTAGTCATCTCAAGGAGCCACAAATAACATCCTCATCCAACTCCAAGAAACTGATTAGGGATGGAGAGAAGATGAAATTTGAAAACCCTACAAATGACCTAAGGCCATCTTCAAGCACACCCAAGAAAAAAACTCAATTACCAACCCAACTTCCACAAAAAAATACAACCCCTTCCCCCCACCAAAAAGGGAGGAGGTGAAAAATATAGCAAAGAGCCAATTCCAATGGAGCCAACAAGTCACCAAGGGGAACGAGAGTGACATAGGTAGGTAGATATTCATCTCAAGGAGCCAGACAGAGCAACACCATCCAAATCTGAGAACACAGAGCATAAGGGGAATTGTTTTTCACAGATGACTCCCAAGATGAACATGGAAAAAAATAATGCTCATGTGCTACCGAGTGGGGATGGAGAGAAGATGAAAATCGATGATCCTGCAAATGACCCAAGGCCATTCTTCAGGAACACTTGAACAAACAACTAAATTACCAACCCACCTTTAACATGAAAATCCAACCCCTCCCCCCCGCCAAAAATGAAGAAGGTGAAAAATATAGCGAAGAGTCAATTTCAATGGAGCCAATGAGTCACCAAGCGACACAAGAGGAGCATAGAAAAGAGGCAATTTCAATGAAGTGAACGAGAAACAATGGCCACAAGAGGGGCATAACGAAGATATGATTTAAATGGAGTGAACAAGAAACCAAGGGGCATGAGAGCGACATAGGCGAGTGGTCAATTATCTCAAGGAGCTACACACAACAACCCCATCCAACTCTAAGAACACAGAGCAAAATGGGAATTTTTTTCACATATGCCTCCTAGAATGATCATGGCTAAAATTACTTCTCATGTGGTACCAAGTGGGAATGGAGAGAAGATGAAGATAATTGACCCAAAAAATGGCCCAATTCCATTATGTAGGCGGACCCAAACAAAAAACTCAATTCCCAACCCACCTTTCACATGAAAATCCAACCACTCCCCCCCACCAAAAAGGGAGGAGTTGAAAAATATAGCGGAGAGTCGATTCCAATGGAGCCAATGAGTGCCCAATGACATAAGAGCGACATAGAAAAGAGTCAATTTCAACGAAGCCAATGAGTGACCAAGGGGAACGAGATAGACATAACGAAGAGTCGATTTAAACTAATCCAACGAGTGACCAAGGGGCATGAGAGTGACAAAGGTGGGTGACCAATCATCTCAAGGAGCCACACACAACAACCCCATCCAACTCTGAGACATAGCGGAAGGGGAATTTTGTTCACATATGCCTCGAAGGACAAGCATGGCCAACATTACCACTCATATGCTACTAAGTGAGGATGGAGAGAAGAAATTTAACGGCCCTAAAAATGACCCATGGCCATTCTTCAAGCACACCTGAGCAAACAACTCAATGACCAACCCACCATTCACAAGAGAAGCCAACCCCTCCCCCTGAAAAAAAAGGGGGTAGCTGAACGATATAGCAAAGAGCTAATTTCAATGGAGCGAACAAGCGACAAGGGGCACGAGAGAAACATTTGTGGGCAGTTACAACTTCATTCATTTTACACAACAACCCTATCATGACATGACATGACTGAACACATTTACTCGGTGCCCTCATATGGAGCGACCCGACCCGCCCGAATGAAGGCATGAAGGGGAAAACAAGGTGAACGAGCGGTCACAACTTAGCATTTTTTACACATCTACCCTCACACGACCCGAACCGACCCAAACGAATGTGTTTCCTTGGGTGCCCTCACATGACATGATCCAACCCGCATGAATGTAGGCACAAGGGAGGAAATGAAAAACAAGTCGTAGAAAATTACACAGGAAAAATGGTGGTCGCAACTTTGGATGTTTCATATGGTCGCCCTCACATGACCCGACCCGACCTGGCCCAAAGGCATTTCCATGGGCGCCCTGACACGGCACGACCAGACCTGCACGAATGAAGGCACAACTGAGCAAACAAAAAACGGGTCACATAAACGTGCACAAGGCACACGGGTGGTCACGACTTAGCATTTTTTATATGAAGACCCTCACATGACCTGACCTAACCCAATCCAAACGCTTTTTCTTGGGCACCTTCACATGACATGACACATCCTGCCCAGATGAAGGAACAAGGGAGCAAATGGAAAAAGGGTTGCAAAAATGTGCACAAGACAAATATGCAGTCAAAACTTAGCATTTTTGATATGGGCCCCCTCACATGACTCAACCCCAAAGCATTTTCTTGGGCGCCCTCACACGGCATGACCTGCCCCACCAGAACGAAAGTAGAAGGGATCAAACAAAAAATGAACCGCATGAATGTGCACAAGGCAAACATGCAATCACAACTTAGCATTTTTTATATGGCCACCATTAATTGACCTGACCCGACCCAAACGCATTTCCTTGAGCATTGTCACACGGGATGACTCGACTCGCCTAAGCGAAGGCACAAGGGAGAAAATTTCAAACAGGTTGTGCGAATGCGCACAAGGAAAATGGGTGGTCACAAGATAGATTTTTTTATATGGATGCCCTCACACAACTGGACACAAAACAAACCAAACACATTTCTTTTTGCTCCCCCACATGACGCTACCCGACTCGCCTGAACAAAGGCATAAGGGAGAAAACAACAAACGGGTTTCATGAACATGAACAAGGGAAACAGGTGGTAAGAAATTAGCATTTTTTATATGGTCACCCTCACACAAACCGACCTGACCTAAACTGAACATGTTTCCTTAGGTGCCCTCACATGACACAACCCAACTCGCTAGAACAAAGGAACAACGTAGAAAATTACAAACGACTGACACAAACATGTGCAAGGAAAACGAGCAGTCACAACTTCGAATTATTTATATGGTCGCCCTCACACGACCCGATCTGACCTGACACGACCCAAATGCATTTTCTTGGGCACCGTCGGCTGACATGACCCAACCTACTTAAATGAAGGCACAAGGGAGAAAATGGAAAACATGTTGCTTGAACATGCACAAGGAAAATGGATAGTCACAACTTAATATTTTTGATACGGCCGCCCTCACACGACTCGACTCGAACATGTTTCCTTGGTCGCCCTCACATGGCACAAAGCGACTCTCTTGAATGAAGACACAAGGGAGCAAACAAAAAATGGGTCGCACAAATGTGCACAAGATAAAACGGGCCATCACAACTTAAAATTTTTTATACAACCGCCCTCACTTGACGCACACTGACTTGAACCAAACGTGTTTGCTTGGGCTTCATCACACTACATGACCCGACCTGCCTGAATTAAGGCAGAAACAAGAAAATGGAAAATGGGTCGCACGAACATGCATAAGGCACACGGGTAGTCACAACTTACCATTTTTTAAATGACCACCCTCACACGACCCAACCTGACCCAACTAGAATGCGTTTCCTTAAGCGTCATCACATGACACAACCTGAGCCACCCTAGAAAAGGCACAAGGGAGCAAACAAAAAACGGGTCACACGAATGCGCACAAGGAAAATATGCGATCACAACTTAGAATATTTGATACGACTGCCCTGACACGACACGACCCGACCCATCCCTACTCGAACACGTTTGCTTTGGCATCGTCACATGGCATGACCCGACCTGCCTGAACGAAGGCACAAGAGAGCAAATAGAAAATACGTCACACGAATGTGCACAAGGAAAATGGGTCATCACAACTTAGCATTTTTGATACAGCCACCTTCACACAACCAACCCAACCTCACCTGAACTGATTTCCTTGGGCGTTGTCACATGCCACGACCTGACCCGCCTAAACAAAGGTACAAGGGAGGAAATGAAAAATAGGTTGCATGATCATGCATAAGGGAAATGGGTAGTCACAACTTAGCATTTTTTATACAACCTCCCTCACACAACCTGACCCAACCCAACCTGAATGAATTTTCTTGGGCACCCTCACATAATACAAATCGACCCACCGGAACGAAGCCACAAGGGAGAAAATGGGAATCGGGTCAAACAAATGTGCACAAGGAAAATGGGTAGTCACAACATAGAATTTTTTATATGGTCACCCTCACACAATTCAAACCAAACCCATTTCCTTGGGCACCCTCACTTGACTCGACCAACCCAAACGAAGGCACAAGGGATGAAACAAAAAATGGGTCACACGACTGTGCACAAGGAAAATGGGCAGTCACAACTTAGCATTTTTTATACGGCGACCCTCACACGACCCGATCCATCCCGAGCCTTTTTCCTTGTGCGTCGTCACACATCATGACCCAACCCACCCAAATTAAGGAAGAAGGGAGAATAACATGCACAAGGAAAATGAGCAATTAAAACTTAGCATTTTTTATACGACTGCCCTCGCATGACTGGACCAGACCTGACCCGAAAATGTTTCCTTTGGCACCCTCACATGGCACTACACAACCCGCCTGAATGAAGGCATAAAGCACCAAATGGCAAGCGGGTCACATGAATGTTCATAAGGAAAACATTTGCTCACAAATTAGCATTTTTTAGATGGCCACCCTCACACGACCCAACCCAACCCAACCTAACCCAAACACGTTTCCTTGGGCATCGCCACACGGTATGACCTGAACCGCCGGAATGAAGGCATAAGGGAGAAAATAGCAAACGTGTCACACAAATGTGCACAAGGAAAATGAGTGGTCACAACGTAGTATTTTTTGTATGGCTTCCCTCACAAGACCTAACCCGAACGCATTTCCTTGGGTGTCTTCAGATGACAAGACCCGACCCGCCCGAGTGAAGGCACAAGGGAGAAAATGGAAAACGGGTCATACAAATGTGCACAAGGAAAACAGGCGTTCACAACTTAGCATTTTTGATATGACCTCCCTCACACGATCCGACTCAAACATGTTTCCTTGGTCACCCTCACATGGCACGAACGCACTCCCCTGAATGAAGGCATAAGGGAGAAAGCGAAAAATGGGTCGCATGACTGTGCACAAGGCAAATGGGTAGTCAAAACTTAGCATTTTTTATGTGGCCGCCATCATATGACACGACTCGACCTGACCTGAACACGTTTCCTTGGGCATCATCACATGGCACGACATGTCTCGCCTGAACGAAGGCACAAACGAGCAAATGGAAAACACGTTGCACAAACATGCACAAGGCATAGTGATGGTCAGAACTTAGCATTTTTTATATGGCCACCCACACATGACCTGACCCAACCCGACCTAAATGTGTTTCCTTGGGTACCGTCATAGGACATGACCCAACCTAATTGAATGAAATCATAAGGGAAAAAATGACAAACGGGTCTCACGAACATGCACAAGGAAAATGGGTGGTCACAACTTAACATTTTTGATACCGTTGCCCTCACATGACTCGACCTGAATGTGTTTCCTTGGGAACCATCACAAAATGGATCATCACAGCTTAGCATTTTTTATATGACCGCCATCAGCTGACCTGACCTGACCTGACCTGAACGCGTTTCCTTGGGCGCTGTCACATGGCACGACCTGACCCACCCAAACGAAGGCACAAGGGACCAAATGAAAAACGGGTCACACGAACATGCACAAGGGAAACGAGTGGTCATAACTTATCATTTTTTATACGACCACCCTCACATGACCTGACCCAACCCAACCCAAACATGTTTCCTTGGGCGCCCTCACACGGCATGACCTGACCCATGGGAACGAAGCCACCATGGAGTAACTGACAAATGGGTCACACGAATATGAACAATGCACATGGGCGGTGAAAACTTTGAATTTCTGATACATTCACCCTCACACGACTCGACCCGCGTGATCGTGTTTCATTGGGCGCCCTCACACAACCCGACCTGACCCGTCCGAATGTGTTTCCCTGGATGCCCTCACACAACTTTGCATGACCTGACCCGACTCACCCAAATCAGTTTCCTTGGGCACCCTCACACAAAACGACCTAACAACTCAATTACCAACCTACCATTCACACGAAAATCCAACACCTCCCCCTGACCAAAAAGGGGGTAGCTGAACGATATGGTGAAGATCCAGTTTAAACAGAGCCAACAAGCGACATGTGGTGCGAGAGCAACATTTGTGGGTAGTTACAACTTAATTTTTTTTACACAACTGCCCTCTCATGACATGACCTAATCGAACACGTTTACTTGGGTGCCCAAAGATGACATGACCCGACCCTCCTGAATGAAGGCACGAAGGAGAAAACAAGGAAAATGGGTGGTCACAACTTAGCATTTTTTATAGAGCCACCGTCACATGACCTAACCTAACCCGAAATGACCTGAATGAACTCCTTTCATTAGGTGCCCTCACATGGATCGAACCAACCTGCCCAAATGTAGGAACAAAGGAGAAAATGGAAAACAGGTCGCAGAAACATGCACAAGGAAAATGGGCTGCCAGAAATTTAGATTTTTCAAATATCTTCCCACAATGGACCTGACCGGACATGACCTGAACGTGTTTCCATGGTCGCCCTAACACGACACGACCCAACTCGCATGAACGAAGGCATAATGGAGAAAACAACAAAAGGGTCACACGAACGTGAACAAGGGATGCTGGTGGTCACATCTTAGAATTTTTTATATGGCCGCCCTCATACAAATCAACCCAACCAGATCCGAATGTATTTTCTTGGGGGTCATCACACAACACGACCTAACCCACCCTGCCGAAGGCACAAGGGAAAAACGGAAAATAGGATGCACGAACATGCACACGGAAAATGGGTGGACATAACTTAGCATTTTTTATATAGCTGCACTCACATGACTCAAATCAAACGCGTTTCCTTGGGTACCCTCACACAGCATCACCCGACCCACCCAAATGAAGGCACAAAGGATAAAATGGAAAATGGGTCGCACGAACGTGCACAAGGAAAATGGGCGGTCACAACTTAGCATTTTTTATACAGCCACCCTCATAAGACCTGACTCGACCCGACTCAAACACGTTTCCTTCAGCGTTGTCACACGACACGACCTAAGCTGCCTAAACAAAGGCACAAGGGAGAAAACTTCGAATGGGTCGTACGAACATGCACAAGGAAAATGGGTGGCCACAATTTAGCATTTTTGATATGGCCACCCTCACACGATTGGACCCGACCTGGCTGGAACCCGTTTCCATTGGCACCATCGCACGACACGACCTGACCTGCCTGAACGAATGCTCAAGGGAGAAAATGGAAAATGGGTTGCATGAACATGCATAAGGAAAATCGGTAGTCACAACTTAGCATTTTCTATATGACCACCCTCACACAACCCAACATGACCCGATCTGAACATGTTTCCTTCACTGTCGTCACATGGCACGACCCAACCCGCCAGAACGAAGGCACAAGAGAGAAAACCAAAAATGGGTTGCATGAACGTGCATAAGGAAAACATGTGGTCATAACGTAGCACTTTTAATATGGCCTCCCTAACATGACCCGATAATACCTGACCTCAACGTGTTTCCTTGGGCACTGTTAGATCGCATGACCTAACCTGCTCGAACGAATGCACAAGGGAGAAAACAGAAAATGGGTCACACGAAAGTGCACAAGAAAAATGGGTGGTCACAACTTAGAATTTTTTATATGAATTCCCTCACACAACCTGACCCGAATGCGTTTTTTTGGTCACCCTCACATGGCACAACCTAACTCGCTCTAATGAAGGCACAAGGGAGCGAAGGACAAATGTGTTGCATGAATGTGCACAAGGAAAATGAGTGGTTACAAATTCACATTTTTTATACAGCTTCCCTCACACAACCCAACCAAACCCAAATAGAATGTGATTCCTTGGGAACTATCACGTGGCAGGACCCGACCCGACCGAACGAAGGAATAAAGGAGAAAACGGAAAACGGGTCACACGAATGTTCACAAGGCACATGTTCGGTCACAACTTATAATTCTTGATACAACCACCCTCACAAGACCTGACCCATCCTGACTTGAACATGTTTCATTGGGTGTCGTCACACCACACGTCTCGACCCGCCTGAACCAAGGCACAAGGGAGAAAATGACAAACATGTTGCATGAACGTGCATAAGGAAAATATATGGTCACAACATATAATTTTCGATACGGCTACCCTCACATGACCTGACATGACTCAGCCCGACCAGAACACATTTCCTTGGGCGTCGTCACACTTAGTTAGATTTATGTTTTATTCCTAGATCTTAGAAGACCGTAAATACTCTGTTTTGAAGAATTCCTCCTTTAATGAAAGAAGCATCACTTTATTGCAAGAGCTGAGTCTATCTTGAGTAGATTTGCATGCTAATCTGGTGGTAGAGGGCCCCTTCTACCTGAGAATCCTTGTTCATATGGTTTAGATAAGTAAATTAGCCTTGTTTCATTCTTAGTTTAATTAATTTCCTGAACTTTGTGTTTTTATACTAACCTGTAGTGGATGCCACAGTTAGTCTTATCCTTAAAAAATCTGCCAAAATATCACTCATATTGGATGGGATATAACTGTAGTATTTAGGAGTTAGTTGCATTTCTTTGAACTTTATGATTTTGTGCTCGATTACATCATTTGTTACAGCTAATCGTGATCTTATAAACTCTTCCAAAATATCACTAATTTTAGATGAGACATAGCTGTGGTGTTTTAGAGCTTTGTTGTGTTTTGTTCAATTGTATGCTTTCATGCTCATTTACATAACATGTTGCAACCAGTCCTGTTCCATAAATTATTCCAAAATACCACTAATTCTGAATGAGATAGAGCTGAGACATTTTAGTGATTAGCTGCATCTTTAGTCTAGTTGTAGTACTCCGAAGGTAGATGACACTTTAGTTTAATTCTGTCACTGTGTTTCAAGTTTGATAATGGCACTCTAGTATAACTATGTTCACTGTACTTTAAGTTAGATTAGTGACATTCTAGTTCAGTTCCAAATCACTGTATTTCAAAGTTAGGCTAAAAGCATTATAGGTTAGTTGTGATCACCGTGTTTCGAGCTTGATCAATTGCATTCTAGTTCAGTGTTATCCATTGTTCTTTAAGTTGTAATAACTATCAAAACTAGACTTCACGGCCTTCATTGTTTACAAACTAATCTTGTTCTGACTTTCTATTAATGCATTATCATATGAACAGGAATGAGTTAGTGATATCAGTTTAAGGCCTTGATTGTTTTGCAACCCTTCGCAATTTCACAATTAAACCTTTTTTCCAAAAAAAAACTATTTTAGAAAATCTCTAACTTTCAAACAAGGTTTAGTGGTGACAAGTTGAGCTGCAGAATGAATTGATCTTAGCATGACAAGTTAATTTAGAGTAGAAATCCTATTGTGTTACAAATAGTGTTTTTCCAATTCTGTTCCAATAAACTTTTAGCCATGGATGAGATTCTTTGTAATATTGTAAAGATGGTTTTTTACTTAGGAGAACCTAATTTGTACTAAACTTGTCCTTTTCTCAATCTATTCCAACATATTTATAATGAATGAATTGGATGAGTTTATGTTAGGATTTATTGAGTTCATGTTGTGATTTATTTTCTTGCTATGAGTCATTATCAAACTTTGCATTCTCTGTTCTCTAGTATAGGCTTTACTCTGTTTTTAGTGTGACCAACAACTGTTATTTTTCAACATTTAGTTCTTTTCCTTCTTAATATAAAACCACAAAACCAAAAACATCATAAAAAAAAACACTAAACACAACGTAGTGAGAAACAGATACCTAGGCACATATAGTGCACCACACTTCAACAGTTTACTGACCCTGGTTGATAATTTATGACCTCAATTTAGGAACACTAAGTTGAGCACAACATTTTGGCGTCGTTTTCGGGGAAGTGTAGCTAGGTAGCCTTGTTTCTTACCTCCTAAAAACAATGACATGTGTAGAGAAAGAGACTCAAGGGGTATATTCATAAGAATCAGAAGCTTGATTCCTAGAACACCACTTGTTTCACCGAGACCAAGAGCTAGTACACCTCCAACTCAAACCCACATTCCATCCTTTACTGATCCTAGACTTCCAAAGGACTTAAGATCAGATATTCCATTAGAAATACCTTCCACCTTACCCACTGAACCTGTCTTGGAAGAAGATTCAGGAACCCCTGCTAGGGACTTAAACCTTTCAACTTCCACAGAAGAATCAACTATGGCAGAAGGATTTTTTAATGGAGAACACACACTATTTGGAGGGGTTAGAGGTAGAGGTAGAGGAGAAGGAGGTAGAGGTGCAGAAGGAGAAGGAGAGAGAGGAATAGGTAGAAGAGAAATGGGAAGCTCTTTTGGGTTTCGTATAGTAGATGAAGAAACTAATACAACTATGAAAAATATTTCACCCTCTATCCTTCCAAACTTTTATGGACTTAAAACTGAACATCCTGAAACCTTCCTATTTGAATTTGAAGTCCTATGTAGAACCTATGACTACTTACAAGATGCTAAAAAACATAAACTATTTCCTTCAACATTGAAAGGAGCAGCATTGAAGTGGTTTATGAGTTTGATCAACAGTTCTATTAGGACATGGGAAGACATGAAATAAGCATTTCTAGAGAGGTATTTGGATTATTGTATGCCAGTCAACCATAAGGAGGAAGTGTTTAAAATGCTACAAAAAGAGGATGAAAATATGGAAGATTTATTGGAGAGATTTAACTACAACATCAAAAGAGAAAAAATGGAAAACTTAGACCAAGACACCTTGAAAGCTCTCTTGTTGAAGAAAATTAGGGATGAATGGTTAGATATCCTTAAAATGATGGGAAAAGGGGATATATCTCAGCTCACATTACTTTAAATAGTTGAATTATGTATCAACCTTTCAAGAGGGAAATCTAAAACTGTAAAAGGACCAAGAGACCCTGCTCTTGCAAGGGCAAGTAAGTCTGCTTCTGGGACAGTAAGTAGGGCAGAAATAGGACATATGCTTGATGATTTCAAATCTAATATCTTAGGGAGTCTTAGTGAAAAAATAGAAACCCTCAAGTTACAAAACAAGCAAAAATCTGAATCTGATGCCTTAGCAATCTTTTTTCCCAAATGTAGAAAGAAACATGCCTTGAGAGAGTGCCCTTTGGATGCAAAAGTTGTAGAGACTTGTGTAATTTGTTCAGAAAAACATGAGACCAAGAGTTGTCCTTCACTTATTGGTCTTAAAGCTATTTTTCAAGAAGAAACTCCTACAAGTTCCACAGAATCTCTCAATTTTGTCTCCAGGAGGCCTTGGAAAGGACCTCAAACAGAAGGATTTCATGATCAGTTGTATAATCAACCCCCACTAAATTGGAATTCTTGGCAGAAACCTTGGCCCCAATTTCAAAATAAATCACAAACTTGGGCGCAAGGAGCACAAAATCCCTATGGAAGATACTCTCAGTATTACCAATATCCACCATCCTATCCACCATATCCACATTTCCCTCCTCAACAAAATCCTTAACAAAATGCTCAAAAAAATTCTCAAAATATACAACATCAAAATCAACCACTTCCATTACCATTTCCTCAAAAAGAAAATCAGTTTCCTGCCCAACCCATACCAAACCCGAACAACAAAAATCCTCATAACACATACATGATAGAAGGCAAACAGTTTCCAACTTATTTGATCACTCCTTTAGACCTTAGTGATGTTCAACTTAGGTCTGGAAGAATACTTGAAAAGAGGAAACCTTCTGTAATCATACAAGAGCAAGACAATTCTGAGGAAGATTCTTTACGGGTAAATAAAAGTTTTGAAGAGAACACAACTTTCCAAGACTCAAACATCGAAAAATCAAAACAAAAAGAAGCAATAATTTCAACTCCTATATTAGAGCAACCATCAACATCCACTTCTATACCTCCTTTTCCAGAAAGATTACAAATTGATAGGGGTGTAGAGAAACAAATTATGGTGCCTAATTATGATTTCCTAGATGAGCTAAGAAATGTTTGTATTAAGATCCCATTATTACAAGCCATCAAGGAAATTCCAATCTTAGCAAAGACAATAAAGGAGTTGAGCATGAAGAAAACATGGTAAAGAATAAGAGAGACAAAGAAAATTCAACTGGCAGGAAAAATAGCAGATATCATGATGGGTAAGATGTCTATTCCAAAGTATCTATACCCAGGAAATCCAGTTGTTAAAATTCACATCAATGGAATTGAGATCCAAAACACACTTATTTATTTAGGAGCAGCAATCAATATCATGAGTAGACAAATCATGGATAAACCGAAACTTCCTAATCTTCTTTTTACACCCACATTATTACAATTAGTAGACAGATCTGTGATCAAACCTGATGGGGTAATAGAAGACATTCCAGTGTTCCTAGATTCTTGGGAATATCCTATGGATTTTATGATCCTCACTCCTTAGAATAATCTAGGGGGGAATCTTGTTATATTAGGAAGACCTTGGTTAGCTATAACTGATGCTTTCATTAGTTGTATATCCGATGATATGTACATCTCTGATGGTAGTTCAACCAAGAAATTTACCTTGTATCCTCCAGCAAAGACAATTACATAATTAGATGATACTCAATGGATAGAGGATGAAGAAGACTTACAACCTCTCTTCACAATTTCAGAAATTAGTGAAGATAGCCAAATTCTGAATACCTTAGAAAAATTTGAATCCTCTTCGGAATATAAGAATGAAAAATTTCAAGAAGAATCCAACATTGAGTTTTTATCATCAAGACAGATGTCTCTTTACTCCATGGATAAATTTGGCAGCTCTAAAATTGAGATATTTCCAGGCAAAACTTTAAACATAAACAAGAACCTAGAGAAATCTCAACAAGAAGAGCTAGTCAAGATATTATAGAGACATTCTTCTACATATGCGTGGGAGTACACTGATATGAAAGGGATAAGCCCCAAGACTTGCACTCATCACATCTACATAAAGGAAAATTGGAAACCAATCAGACAACCTCAGAGAAGGATGAATCCAAATCTTAGGGAGATTGTTAATGAAGAAGTGTAGAAATTATTAAATGTTAACTTTATCTATCCCATTGCAGATAGTCAGTGGGTTTCTCCTTTGGTAATTGTGCCAAATAAAAATGGTAAATGGTGGGTATGTATTAACTACCAGGAATTAAACAAAGCTACTCTTAAAGATCATTTTCCCTTACCTTTCATAGATCAAGTGTTAGATACATTAGCTGGCAAAAAGTACTTTTCATTTCTAGATGGGTTTAGTGGTTATAACCAAATTCAAGTAGCAGTTTAATGTTAAGAAAAAACCACATTTACCTGTCCTTGGGGTACCTATGCTTACTAATTATTGCCATTTAGACTATGCAATGCACCTGCAACATTTCAAAGGGAAGTACTAGGAATATTTTCAGATCTAATACATGATTGTGTAGAGGTATATGTGGATGATTTCACAGTTTATGGAAACACATTTGAAGAAGCCTTAACAAACTTGGAAAAAGTTTTAAAGAGATGTATAGAAGGAAATCTTTCACTTAGTCATGAGAAGTGTTTTATGATGTTTACTGAAGGAATTGTTTTAGGACATCACATTTCAGGGGATGGGATTAGAGTAGATAAGTCAAAAGTTGAAGTCATATCTAACTTATCTATTCCAAGTTGTCAAAAATATGTTAGGAGTTTTCTAGGATTCACAGGATATTATTGAAGTTTTATAGAAAACTTCACCAAGATAGCATCTCCACTTTTCAAATTACTTACCAAAGACTGTGAATTCAAGTGAAATCCTGATTGCCAGTTAGCCTTTGAGACCCTGAAAATAAAAATCTCTGAAGCACCTATTTAAAGAGGACCTAACTAGAATTTACCTTTTCATATTTCAACAGATGCCTCAGATACAACTCTAGAAGCAGTATTGGGACAAAAAGACCTAATTCCATATGCCATCTACTATACCAGTAAAAATTTGATTCCTTCAGAGTTAAACTATACTGTAACTAAAAAATATTTTTTAGTTGTTGTTCATGCCATAAACAAATTCAGACACTATATAATAGGCTATGAAACTTTTTTTCACACAGATCACTCTGCAATTAGATATCTAATGAACAAATCAATTACTAATGGCAGAGTCATAATATGGTTATTTCTTTTACAAGAATTCAACATTACCATTCTAGATAGACCTGGAAAACAAAACACAGTAGCTGATTTCCTATCTAGACTCCAAAACATCAAAGACAATACTCCAGTTGAAGATCAATTCCCTGATGAATATATTTTTGCAATTTCTACTCAAACTCCTTGGTTTGCTAACATTGCTAATTATTTAGTTTCAGGGAAATTTCCTTCAATAATGAATGCAAGAGAAAAAAGAAAGATCATTTATGACAGTGCAAAATATTCATGGGTTGCTAATGAGTTATACAAAACAAGTCCAGATTTTATCATTAGGAGATGTGTTTGGGAAGATGAGATGCCTGAGATCCTCAAGGCATGTCATGATGAACCTTGTGGCGGGAACTTTGCTGATAAAAGAAAAGCTTATAAGATCCTTCATTTAGGATATTATTGGCCATCCCTTTTTAAATATGCTAAAGAGTATGTCAGAAGGTGTGACAGTTGCCAAAGGGTAGGGAAACCTTCTCCTTCAGGTGAGATGCCATTACAGCCTCAGGTACATATTGAACCTTTTGAAAAATGGGCTTTAGATTTTGTAGGACGTATTAGTCCTCCATCAAGACAAAAGAAATATATATTAGTTTGAACTGATTATGTTACCAAATGGGTAGAGGCCAAGCCATTACTTTCTGCAACTGAAGCATCTGTAGTTAATTTTCTTTTTGAGGATATTTTTACTTGTTTTGGTGTCCCAAGGGAAATTGTTACAGATCAAGGAGCTCAATTTACATCAAAGCTAGTGGAACAAATGATAGAGAGGTACAAAATTAGACACAGAAAATCTACTCCTTATCATCCACAAGAAAATGGTCAAGTGGAATCTACTAATAAGGTCATTGAAGGGATCCTAATGAAGACTGTTCATTTTCATAGAAGAGATTGGGCAGATAGGCTTCCTGAAGCCTTGTGGGTCTATAGAACTACATGGAGGAGCACAACAGGCCATACTCCCTATGAACTTGTTTATGGAAAGCAAGTTTTGTTTCCCATAGAGTTCTAGATTCAAAATTTCAAAATGGTAGTTCAGCTTGGACTTGATCTAACAGAGGCACAAAAGCACAGATTGGAGCAGATTAATGAATTGGCTGAGATCATACAAGATGCAGTTTAGAAAATAAGTATAGTCCAACAGCAAAGGACTAGATGGCATGACAAGTACATCAAGGAAAAGAAGTTCAAAGAAGGTGCCTGGGCTCTCTTGTTTGATTCAAATTTCGAGGATTTTCAAGGTACATTCCAAACACATTGGCTTGGGCCATATGAAATTATAAGAATTTTTGACAATGGAGCAATAAAAATCAGGACAATAGATGAAGAGAAGGTCACTTTTCTTGTAAATGGTCATAGATTGAAGCTGTATCACAAGTCACTTTCAAAAGAAGAATTTGTCAGGAGATTTCAGAAAAACAGTAATGTGAAGTTAATGAAGAAGAATTTTTCTTCTTCATCAACTTAGTTGAATTTTCTGAATCCAAAAAGCATAAAAAAAAATAAAAAATAAAATAAAAAATAAATATAATAATAAACATGAAAACTAATCACTGATTTTCATGTTTATATAGAAAAGATAGAGTGAAAATCAGAATTTTTCTGACACTCTAGCTTTTCAAATTTTTTTTTTTTCTACAAGCAGCTATTACAAAATCATAAGTGTAAACCCATATTTCTCTTATGATTCATTTCATTCCACTCATCCATAGTCCACTTCACTCCATACTTCATTCATTTCATTCCATGGTCCACCTCATTTTTCATCTCAGAGTTTTAAGAGTGATTTCTTTCTGTAATTGAATAATACAAATAATAAGTTGCAAGTCATTTCCCATACTTCACTCTACTTCATAATTAAGATTCATTTCATTCCATTATTCACTTCACCATAATCCATTACACCATACTTCATTATCCATTTTTAACTCATTTCATACAAACATTCCATTCATGCTTCAAACCTTTCCATTCCATGTTTTAAGACTTCTACAGGTACATTCTACAATCAGTCAGACATTCTGCAGCTAGTCAGACATTCTGTAGCCAGCCAGACATTCTGCAGCCAGAGATCCTGAAGGCACTATCCAGTAATCACTTGATTGAGCAACAGATTGATCCTGCATATCCAAGAAAATAAGAAAAATCAAAGGAGTTATGAGGACTGAAGACCAATGACTTTTAAAGGAGGACAAGGCATATCAAAACCAAAAGAAAAAAACATCAAAGGAAAGGAAAAGGTAAAAGTCATGAAATTATTATGGTAACAGATCATGAAATTTTATGATAAGTTAAGTCATGTATGATTCAAAAATGTTGTTTTAATTAGTCGTGTTGATCATGCCTATCAAACCTATCATAAAAACTTTGGACAAAATCCCTTCTATCTTGCCATATCCAATCATAATTTAAAACTTAATGGTTAAGTACTGAAGTGATTTGATCAGTCACGTCACTAGGCCAAAGTATTTAATGATGATTTTGAATTTCTCACAAAATATCTCCGCGGTCTTTTCTTCCATGATAACTCTCAACTCATTAACCCGTGTGAATAACCCGCACCGCATTATACTCATTTCATAACTACTCCATATCATTTCTTTCTGCAGCCACTTCTTAGCCATTACGGTCTATATCTGTGGAGTAAAAACATATTTTTAACAACCATTTTCACCGTGAGCAGAGTTCCGCAGCCAATCTTAGCCATTCCGGTCTGTAAAACAAAGGAAACATCTGTGGAGTAAAAACATCTCTTTAATAGCCATTTTCACCGTGAGCAGAGGAGCAGTAATTTGAAGGTTGAAAATATAAGTTATGGGTCTCATAGTAAGAACTGAACCAATTGGAACCAAGTACTTGGAAGGCTATCCACAAATTAGAGAAATGCTACAGCAGGCTGGGTGGTTGCAATTTTTAGAAAAATTCAGTGGTTTTCACAAAGAAGTGACTAGAACATTTGCACGGTCCTTCAATGGAGCGGAGGTCGAAATAGGAGATGTTAAATTCACCATTACAGAGGCTTTCATTGCAGAAGCAACGAAATTACCTAGGCAAGGAGAAAAGTGGTTCAAAAATAGGAAATTTCATAACGAGGCATGGAGGAAAATACTCAAAACACCAGGTATGGATGTTTCCATTTTTAAGAAAGGTATTCCTAGCTCTGCACTGAAGAACAAATGGAGGAACATGTTTCTCATTTTGCAAAAAATTATAACTTGTGAAGGAAGATTTGGTACCCTCTATGTTTATCATATTAGGTTAATGATGCATTTCTTAGGAGAAGAAATCAATTTTCCCTTTTTCCTACTTCATAGTCTGAAAATAATGGCCTCAAATGTACAAAAGAGAGTTCAATTTCTGGAAACAACCTTTTATCACCATGGGTTAGACAAAATCTTAATTGAACATCATTTGGGAAAAATGGAAGATAATTGGGACGAGTTTCTAGTAAGGAATCATTTTGAGGAACCCAAAGAATCTCCACTTGAAGGCAAACCCATAAGAAGAAGCAGGAGAAAGGAAATTTCTAAGGTTGTTGAAACTAAAACTAGTAAATCAATACAAGAGGACAACGAAGAGATGATTTCTGAGAAATTGGCTCAAATTAAAAAGCGGCTTAAGAAGGAAATAATAATAAGAAAATATGCCAAAGACAGAGGATCTCAACCGAGACGGAGCCACAGGCTTAGAGGTATACTAAAGAAAACAGAGGTTAGACAAACTAGAATCATAAACATTGAGGATGAAGAAATACCTATTGCTAGATCACCTGACTATCAGTATGAGGAGGATTTTGATGAAGGAGCCCCTGAAATAGACCCAGCACAACAAGAAATTTACAATTATGTTGAGACACTAGAGAAGAAAGCTTCAGAGAGTAGAGACAGAACTCCTAGTCCACCAAAATCTGCAATTGATATGCTAAGAAGAGATAAATATGAGTTAGAAGTACTCAATAGGCATATCAAGAATGAGAATTAAATTTCAAGGGAGCAGGTTCAGCTCAAAGGTGATATGAATACCACTCTGTCTCTACAAATGAAAAATTTGCACAAGGCCAGTGAAATATTGAAGAAGAAAAACAAAAGGTTAAGCAGGGCACTTACAAATTTGAGATTCAAGTTAGTCATAAGGAAGCCCAGAAGACCACTGACTGTCAAGAAAAGCGGAAGAAGAGGCTTAGATGTCCTAGCAGAGGTCTCAGAGTACATGGAATAGTTGCATGAGGACATGCAAAAGCCTTGCAGTGGGGGTATGTTGAGCCCCGAAGATGTCCTTCTTTTCCACCATATTTCATTTCATTTTATTTGTCCCTCATCAATTACAGGCTTAAATGATCAATAGGATGAATTAGGATTACTTTAAGAATGTATATAATGACTAACCTGCTATGTTTTCATGATTTTGTTATTGTAGAAATTTTTGACTAGACTGGCTACAAAACACAGTCATTTTGTAGCCAGTCGCCTATTCCGCAGCTGTTCTTATGTTTACGCAGGTTCTAGGTGTCACCTCAAGGAAAAATTCATATGTTCGTATTCCACATCACTCCCCCATCATTTCTTGCTCTCCAAAAAGTCTGAGCTCAAGTCTACAGGCGTTTATGCACGTGGGAAACCAAAACTAGGTGACAGGCTTCTAATAGGACAAGGACTGTACAGATGTCCTTAATCATAGAACGAGGCCACCACCAAAGTCCTAGTTTGATTTTAGTTTGAAAAGACAATTACTCCTGTTTTATCTCAAAGACAGTTATGTAATTTTGTTATAATTATGGCTCGGGAGACCAAGAAAAAACTTAGCTAGATTTATGTTTTATTGCTAGATCTCAGAAGACCGTAAATACTCTGTTTTGAAGAATTTCTCCTTTAATGAAAGAAGCATCACTTTATTGCAAGAGCTGAGTCAATCTTGAGTAGATTTGCGTGCTAATCCAATGGAATAGGGCCCCTGCTACCTGAGAAGCTTTGTTCATATGGTTTAGATAAGTAACTTAGCCTTGTTTCATTCTTAGTTTAATTAATTTCCTGAACTTTGTGTTTTTATAATTACTTGCAGTGGATGCCACAGTTAGTCTTATCCTTACAAACTCTGCCAAAATATCACTCACATTGGATGGGATATAGCTGTAGTATTTAGGATTTAGTTGCATTTCTTTGAACTTTATGATTTTGTGCTCGATTACATCAGTTGTTACAGCTAGTCGTGATCTTATAAACTCTTCCAAAATATCACTAATTCTAGATGAGACATAGTTTTGGTGTTTTAGAGCTTTGTTGTCTTTTGTTGAATTGTATGCTTTCATGCTCATTTACATAAAATGTTGTAGCCAGTATTGTTCCATAAATTATTCCAAAATACCACTAATTCCGAAGGAGACAGAGCTGAGACATTTTAGTGATTAGTTGCATCTTTAGTCTAGTTGTAGTACTCTGGAGGTAGATGACACTTTAGTTTAATTCTATCACTGTGTTTCAAGTTTGATAATGGAACTCTAGTATAACTATGTTCATTGTACTTTAAGTTAGATTAGTGACATTCTAGTTCAGTTCCAAATCACTATATTTCAAAGTTAGGCTAAAAGCATTCTAGGTTAGTTGTCATCACTGTGTTTCGAGCTTGATCAATTGCATTCTAGTTCAGTGTTATCCATTGTTCTTTAAGTTGTAATAACTGTCAAAACTAGACTTCACGGCCTTCATTGTTTACAAACTAATCTTGTTCTGAATTTCTATTAATGCATTATCATATGAACAGGAATGAGTTAGTGATATCAGTTTAAGGCCTTGATTGTTCTGCAACCCTTCGCAATTTCACAACTAAGCCTTTTTTCCAAAAAAAAACTATTTTAGAAAATCTCTAACTTTTGAATAAGGTTTAGTGGTGAGAAATTGAGCTGCAGAAGGAATTGATCTTAGCATGACAAGTTAATTTAGAGTAGAAATCCTATTGTGCTAAAAATAGTCTTTTTCCAATTGTGTTCCAATAAACTTTTAGCCATGGATGAGATTCTTTGTAATATTGTAAAGATGGTTGTTTACTTAGGAGAACCTAATTTGTACTAAACTTGTCCTTTTCTCAAGCTATTCCAACATATTTCTAATGAATGAATTGGATGAGTTTATGTTAGGAGTTATTGAGTTCATGGTGTGATTTATTTTCTTGCTATGAGTCATTATCAAACTTTGCATTCTCTGTTCTCTAGTATAGGCTTTACTCTGTTTTTAGTGCGACCCACAACTTTTCTTTTTCAACATTTAGTTCTTTTCCTTCTTAACATAAAACTACAAAACCAAAAACATCATAAAAAAAACCACTAAACACAACGTAGTGAGAAACAGATACCTAGGCACATATAGTGCACCACACTTGAGCAGTTTACTGACCCTGGTTGATAATTTATGACCTCAATTTAGGAACATTAAGTTGAGCACAACACAGTGCAGTAATGAGGTGGGCCTAGGCTAGATAAGGCTCACAACCATAAAAGGAATATGAGGGCAACAAATAAAGGGAGTCTGAATTTTTATTATTGAGTGCCATAAGACATTTCTTTGCATGCTTCAGCTCTTTAGCTAAGCTTTGTTGTGATATTTATCACTGGGTGTTCCCGAGATGGGGGACTTCAAGTGCCTACTCTGGGATGGTTTTCTTGGGCAACATTCATCATCCAAAAACCAGTCCTACTTTCACCCACTCTCATCTGTGCTTCTAGCTACAATAATTATGCATTCCTGAACTTGTGTTTGAGAGTTGGAAGGTTGTTCTCAGTGATTCAAATGAGATACGTATGGAGGGATTAGCCCTTCACATTTTGGATCCATTTTAGTCTTCCGGGATTTTCATTTACATATCTGACGTCATGCCATCCATCTATTATCTTATGCAACAACATTTCTTGCAGGAATTGTGTAATTTTGTAGTGAGGGTTTGAGGAGAAGAGGAAGTTCCAAGCAACACAACTTGGAATCCTATGAGGGATTAATCCTTCACTCTGTGGATCACTTCATCATCCTGGGATCAGAATTTCATTATATATTAATAGGATACATGATCAGCCCTCCTAGACAGCGTAGTATTTCCCAGTAGTTGTGCATACAACAACTATATATTCAGTGGAGGAGCTAAATCTTATGTTTCTCAGCTTGGGATCGGGATAAGGGACCAGCCCTTCAGTTATTGAAATTATGGGGTTCTATTGTAGCATATAGATCATTATTTTAGCCGCATATCAGTAGTTTTATCCAGGGATTGTGTAACTCATCCAACAGGGGTGTAGTCTGCAACACAAAAAGAGACGAAATTCCAAACACAAAATATGGCCAAACCAGTTCTGGGTTTTTCTGGGTTTTTCGAGTGGAGACTATGGTTAAAATCCCAGATCATTTGGAGCAATCCATCATCCTCTCGCACATATATCTTCTTCCCAACAAGGGTAGTTTCCAGTAGCAGCAACAATTTTTACTTTCTAGTGCTAGTTTCAAAGAGAGTTGTTTCAGCAATCTTTGGATGGCTTGAGTGGATCCATTTTTGGAGCACTATGTATATTCTTTTGATGTTGATACATAATGATATGGCTTAGTTTTTTCTGCTAATGTTTTAATGTCTTGACGTTATGTTCTGGCATTTCCAACATTTTACAATTTTGTACTTATATTCTGGTTATTTCCTTGACTGAAATGATATAAATGTTCTATATTCCTGTATTTCCCATTTTTTGATATTACAATGGTATTAGAGCATGATATTTGTCCCAACTTATGGGAATTTCATCACATCAAAGGAATAAGAAGAAGAAGCAGAAAAATAAGAAGTCTTCAATGGCGGAAGGATTGATTTTTGCCACACTTCTATTCAGATCTATGTAGGATATCACCATGGAGATAAAAGAAATGAGGAGGGAAAGGAAAAAGGAAACCTTAAGAGGGTTTTAGAATGGAGAAGGCCCGAGCACTTCCTATCCACAGTATAAGCAACCAGCGGTGCAGAAAGTTCCATAATGCCCTACTATGCTTACTTTCATTGGAGAAGGAAATTAATGGCATGGAGATGGAGGATATTTGGAGCATGATACTCTGAGTGATTATCTTGCATAGTAAAAATATCAATCTAGATCATTCAAAGAGAATATTAATTTCCACCAGTTTTTCCAATTAAAGAGAACCGAATACCCCACAATAGTAATAGAAGAAGAGGGCATAAGCAGAATAGATTATTTCTACCTACATTCGATGGGTCATCCATAAGCATCACAAATGCTTGGATGGAGAATTTAGATGATTTCTTCTAGCTACACCCAGTAGCAAAAGAAGAGGCTATTCAGATTGCAGTGCTACACCTTGAGGGTGAAGCAAAGTACTCATGGTTCGACAGATTAAAACATGCAAGAGTAACTACATATGTATATTTCACTCAAAGATTAGTAGTGAGGTTTGATTGAAGAAACTCAGAGGCACATTCCATTGAGACATTATCCGATAATAAAGAGAAAGTGTAAGAGGAGCCGAAGGGAGATGTTAGTGCTGATACACGAGGAAGAGATCAACTACCACCACAACCACAAGGACAAAGGGTACTTGCACATATTGGAGGATCCCTTGCATTCTGCAAGATGTTCCCAAGACTTCGACATTAAGAGTCCAAGGCATGATTTTAGGAGGTGCATAAGGAAGAGGAATCAGATACCAATGATGGTGCAGTAGTAGAGGAGTAGCCATCACCATCACCAATATTTCGAGAAGCAATTCCACCGGTTGGAGGAACTCCTGTAGCTTTGCAAGATGTTCCCAAGAATCAGCTCATCCAAGGTATGCAAACATTTCCACCCCATATTATTTCAGCACAACAGATTGAGATTTGCAGGGTCATGCCATTATGGAAATTACATGACCAAGGGTTAGAAAACAGTGCTGATTTGGAGCAGAAGATTATCAATATGCAGAGGACCCTTGAATGGTTCAAGGAGAAGATGTATAGCTATCCTAGTTTGACATTTTTGAGCTGCACACAACACTTTATTTTGGAGTTTGGAGTTTCGGAGGATGCGATTAGCATATTCCTAAGATAGGGAAGTTATAAAATATCTTTCGAGGACCAAAAGTTACATTCACATGAGTTGAAGACCAACCACCATAGTCTTTGGCATATTTTTTAGGAGGAGCAGTAGCTGCAGAAGAGGTAGCAACTATGGATCAGTAAAATGCAGGACTATGAGTTCAAAATTGTGTATGGAGAGCATCATGAGACAACAAATGCACTATCATGGAGATCAATAGTGTTGTCACTGAGGAGTAGTGATGATTTGAGGGCATAGCTATTATTTGAGCATTCTGATGACCACTTCAGTTATGAAGTGATGTATGGGAAAATGGTAGATTTAAGACATCATGTAATGGATAACATCTTCCATTATAAGCACAGATTCTTCTCGATGAGTACATCACAACTCAAAGAGAAGTTTATGTTGGAAATAATGAGAGGGGGGGTGAATTAGTATTCCTTTCAATTAGGGAATTAGTTAATCTTATATTATTATCAGTGTTTGTACAATGATAGTGGAAAACAAAAGGAGCACAAATGCACATAGTTTTTAAGGTGGAAACCCACTCCGGGACAAAAACCACCTAATTCTTTTCTAATAATTCTTTAATATTCAACTCCAATTGAAAGTAAAGCTCCAACTTCCTAGAATCAAGAAAATTATTCTTCTCCAGCTCCCATTGGATGAACGCTCCAATGCCCAATATTCTTCAGTAGTCAACTGAACGGATGCCCCAACACCCAATGAGCTAAAAATCACCCTATCACCACCCTACCACCCTATAGAAGAATAAAAGAAGAATGGACTCCCGTACCAGGGAAAATGGTCCACTTTACAATGATATAGAATGATGTACAAGAAGAAGACACACTAGACCATAACCCCAAATATGACAAAACCACCTAATAATGATCCTAGACCTCCCGACACTGCCTCTTCAACTATTGGTAGATAGACTTTAGAACAATTTTTATAGTAATGTATTTACAATGACTTAGTACAATGATACCTTTACAGTGACTGTATGTAGTGCCGCCCACTTGAAGAATTCATGTGATGAAATTCTTGATGTTGTTTTTCATCGTAATTTTTGCTCTTCTCATGCTACCCTCTGCTACACCTTGCTTTGCTTTGCTGCCCTAGAAAGTCTGGTCCTTTGCAGCCCTTGACAACACATGATCTAGCTTTTTCTTGCCTTCTAGGAGCTGAGTATTGAATCTGGTGTATCTCTGTTATTTTAGATCCCCAATATATGATTTTTGGTCCTATAGTAGTCCTCTAGGTCGTCGTTCCAATGCCATAGGTCTGACCCAGTTTGGATTCTTCAAGGGAGAGTTATGCCCAATCTCTCACAATGCTCTAATTATGGACTGTTTCAGTAGGGAAAATTTGTACGACATGCCACATGTCACTGTTTCTTCATTTGGCTGTGAAAATGATAGAGAGAAAAATACATTCTATGCACTACCTTTAATTTTTACATAATTCTAATCCGATACTCAGAGAGAGCGTTATGTCGATTTTCCCAAGGTTACTTTTTTGAGATGAATTTCAGAAGCCTACAAAAACACTGAAATCCATAGATCATATCTCCAAAAATATTGCGCACCTTGATCTCAAATTTTTACAGGAGCTTCCTTAGGATTTTGGCTTTGCCTCATAAAAGTTTCATATTTTGATCCTTCGTATAAAAAACGTTAGAGCGAAAATGCCACGATGACCTATTTCAGATGGAAAAATCCATTTCATAAGGAGGATATGAGGATCACAATTTATATAAATGCTTAGGTTGAGAGGGGCTTCAACAACTTAATGTGGGAGGAATTTTAGGAGCTTAAAAAATATTAATTATGAATTTTCAATGACCCATGCCACAACCCCATGGTGTTTTAGCCCACTAACTGGGGTTACAAACATCAAACATGAATATCTCTCAAACCATGAAGAATTACGTGGCATGCCATATATCAACGGAAATGTATCGACAGGAAGAAATCATCAAAAAAATTCTTGACCCATAATATAGTAATTTGGTAGGTCAAAATTTCCATGCAATTTTGGGGTAGCCCCTAGTGTTGCTTGGGTTGACATCAATTACAACTGCTGATTAACAAGCTCCCTCTTTGGCATTGATGGCAACACAAGTACTCCCCCTACGATCATGACACCTGTTCCTACAACATTCTCTCCCCCTTTGACATCAATGGCAAAAGGTAACTCCCCCTGACACACAACCATCCTATGGACCTATACACAATTCCACTCCCCCTTTATATTATAAATAAGGAAAATATAATGAGAACTTGGGAGAATCCAAAGCTTCTGGTGAAGATATTCAAATGCTTCACGAGGTAAAGGTTTAGTGAAGATATCAGCAAATTTTTCTTTTGTACCAAAATACTCAAGTTTGATATTATTTTCAGCGACTTGTTTTCTAACGAAATGATATTTGATTGGAATGTGTTTTGTTTTTGAATGCATGACAAGATTCTTGGAGATGCTGATGGCACTAGCATTGTCACGGAATATGGAAATAGGCTGACTGAATTGTACTTGAAGATCTTGCAAAGTTTGTTTCATCCAAAGGACTTGTGTACATCATGATGCCGCTGCAATGTATTCTACTTTTGTTGTAGATAACGAGATTGAGGTTTTCCTTTTGCTCAACCATGATACAAGACAACCACCTAGATAGAATGCTGCTCTACTAGTACTCTTATGATCATCAAAGATTCTTGCCCAATCTGCATCTATAAAGGCTTGAATAATGAGATTGTTACCCTTGGGATACCACAAGCCATATTTTTCTATGCCCTTTAGATAACGAAGAACTCTTTTGATGGAAATAATATGTGATTCTTTTGGTCCTGCTTGGAATCTTGCTACTTGTCCAACTGCTTGCATAACATCTGGCCGGAAGGCTGTTACATATAGAATACTACCAATCATAGATCTATACAACCTCTGATCCACATACTTAGATAAGTCGCCTATGCTCAATTTGCAACCTATTACCATCGGAGTAATGACGGGTTTGCAATATTCCATTTTGAATTTCTTGAGCATTTCCTTGATGTACTGAGCTTGAAATATAAATATTCCTTTCTCTTGCTGAGATATTTGAATCCCTAAGAAGTATGCTAGCTCACGAAGTAAAGACATCTCGAACTCACTTTGCATATTTGTAGAAAAGTTCCTACTTAGTCAATCATCATTTCTACCAAATATTATATCATCCACATATACCTAAACGATTGTTATATTATCTTTATCTATTTGTACATAAATATTGCTATCAACGGTACCTTTCTTGAACCCTTGTTGAAGTAGATATCCATTAAGATGAGCATACCATCCTCTAGGAGCCTGCTTGAGACCATATAGAGCCTTCTTTAACTTGCAAACATATTCTTCTTTTTCTGATAGTAGAAAACCTTCAGGTTGTTTGATGTAAGCTTCTTCTTAGAATTCTCCATTCAGAAATGTTGACTTAACATCCATTCGGTAGAGTTTGATTTTTCTTGAACATGCATATGCGAGAAACATTCAGATGGCTTCCATTCTGGCAACTGGTGCAAATGTTTCATAAATCAATTCCTTCCACTTGCGCATAGCCTTTGCAAACCAATCATGATATGTTTCTGGTAACCTGTCCATATTCATTCAATTTGTTTCTGAACACCCATTTAGTCCCAATGACATTCTCATATTTTGGTCATGGAACTAATTCCCAGGTGTTATTCTTCTTGATTTGATCCAATTCTTTATTCATAGCTACTACCCAATGTTCATTCTGGCTGGCTTCCTAAAAACTACTAGGCTCAAAGGTTGCTAGAAAAGCAATGTGAGCTTGTTGTGATGAACGAAGCTGTTGAACTTCATTTATGTCACCAATGATTTGATTTGATGGATGGTTCTTTTGAATACATTTTTTTTTTCTCCTTGGAGGAGATTCTTGTTGTTGTTCTCGTATATCTTGATGTTCATTATTTACTTCTTCCTGGTTCCTGGTTGATAGTTGCTTCTTGTTCTAGAATTGTATCTTTGTTTTTTTCATCCTATATCTCAAGTTTCAAAGATTCTAGATCCTCATCATTATTTGATATAACACCATCTTCATCAAATGTAACATGTATTCTCTCCATTATCTATTTTTGTCTTAGACTATAACATTTATAGGCCTTTATTTTGTGTGAGTTACCATCAACGATACCTTCATCAACACGTGATTCAAACTTACCCAAATTTTGATCTTCTCTTTTGATATAAAATTTTCTTTCGAAGATTCTAAAATATTTTACATTAGCTGGTTTTCCTCTCCACAATTCATATGGGGTCTTGTTGCAATTATTTATGAGAAGACTTCGATTGATAATGAAGATTGTCGTATCAATTTCTTGAACCTAGAATTTTTCATCCAATTTTGAGTCCTTCAACATTGTTCTACCCATTTCATGTATGGTTATGTACTTTCTTTCAGCAACTCCATTTCACTGAGGTGTTCGTGCTGTTGAAAATTGTCTTTTTATTCCATTTTCGCCACATTATTGCTGAAATAATTTGGAAGTGAATTCTCCACCATTATCTGATCTTAGACACTTTATTTTCCAATTAGTTTCATTTTTTACCAACTCCTTGTAGATCTTAAAGCACTCAAATGCTTCGGATTTTTTCTTTAGGAAACCGACGACTGTCATCCTGGTATAGTCATGTATCATTAACATGAAATATAATTCTCCATCTAAGCCTTTTGTTCTCATACAAACACATAGATAAATATGTATCAATTCCAATGGATGTGATGGAAAGTGTTATTTTGTTTTAAAATGGAATTTTGTCTGCTTACCGTGCTGACAGGCCGCACATACTGTGCTGGAAGGTTTTAATATTTTCGACATTTCTCATACTGCTTCATTTTTTCTTATCCTCACAAGATTTTCAAAGTTTATGTGACCCATTTGTTTGTTCCATAACCAAATTTCATCTTCTTTAGCTAGTAGACATGATTTAGTTGCTTCATCCAGAGCATATATGTCGTTTGGAGCTCGACTTGCTATAGCCACAATTTTACCAAACCTGCCTTTCCTGATTTCACATTTTGTGGAGTTGAATAACATTGTGTGTCCTTGATCACACATTTGTCCAACACTGAGCGGATTTTGATTCATGTTTTCAACCAATAGAACATTCTTGGCTATAACATATTTTCTTTCGAGAGTGACGGTGCCTAATCCTATAACATTTGAAGATCCATCATTTCCAAAGGACACGGTTCCATCCTATTTCTCTTTCAGAGATACAAATTTCCTTCTATCTCCAATCATATGCATTGAGCAACCATTGTCAACATACCACACATCCTTGTTTCTTTGAGCCTTGAGAGTGAGAGCATAATTATCAGTCTTCTTCTTCTTCCATGTTTGTTAATTTTGTGGCTTCGAAGATTCTTCTGGGGGATTTTCAAGTCTACAGTCTCTAGCTATGTGTCCAAAGTTCTGACATTTGTAACATTCCATATTATTTCTTAAATGTTAAAATATATTCATGTTTCGTTGAGCCCTGGGAGGTTCATATTTGAAGGATCTCCTGGAATTGTATTGGTTCCTAGGGCACGTGCGACATTCTACAACTTTATGACCAAATTTTCCACATGAAAAATATGTTGGTACCTAGATGGAAATCTTCGTCGAGGAATTGTCTTCCAAGGATGTGCTTGCGAATCATGTCCAATGATGTCTACATGCATGTCAGATCTCATAGGCTCATTTTATTTTGTTGTAGAAGGTCCTGCTTCTTCCCCTTTGTAACCGAGGCCAGTTTTGGCATTGGAACATCATTGATTGTTGATGATTTCTTCCAATGTCCTTGGGCTGTTAGCATAGTTTTGGACAGTTTTTCCCTTCTTCACTTCCTTACGCAGCGAGACTGCTTCTTCTTATAATTCTTCCCTTTCTTGGTTGCTTTCTTCCAACTTCTTTTGAAGTGACTCTTTAATACATTTGTGTTCTTCAACTTCAATTTTGAGACCTTGAACTTGTTCTTCAAGAGTATTGGAATGGATCTTCTCTGCCTTGAGTTCTTTTATATGCTTGACTACTTCTTTAGAAAACTCTTCTATGGTCAATCCTTCTTCTTCGTTGTTTGATACCTCTTGTTTATTGTGCTTGGCCATAAACAATACTCTCTCATTGGCTTCTTCTTCACTGTCATTTTCTTCATTGGATGATGAGATATATACTTTAGAGAGAAAGTTCCTTTTGGATCTTTGCTTTTTTAATTTCTTAAAGCCTTTGTTTCCTTTTGAGTTGCCATCACTTTTGTTCAAACATTTTGATATGAAATGCCCAACCTCACCACAGCTGAAACATATCAATGGAAGTTTACCTTTTAATTTTCGCTTTCCAATTTTTAGTTTTGTCGTGAAGTAAGCATATTCTTCATCTGAAATTCCTTCTCTATCATCTCCCTTTTCTTCACACTTGTAGGTGCATGTCTTTTCAATTACAGGTTGTTTGTCCTTATTGGTTTTCTTACATTCAACGAAGGTAGTTTCTAGATTTGAAGTACCCTCTTCTTTATCAAGTCTCATTTCATATGATATGATAACTCCATGTAATTCCTCTTTGTTGAGTTTGTCGAGATTTGCACCGTATTCTAAGACCGATACCTTTGTGTTGAATCTCCCTGGTAACATTCTAAGAATATTTCATATAATAGTCTTCTCGTCAACTGCCTCTCCCAATCCTTCTAGAGTATTGGTTATTTCATCAACGTATTGGAAGTATGCAACAATGTTGCAATCTTCTTTCATTCTGAGTTGCTCAAATTTTTCTCTATAGATTTGAAGCTTTGCTTCTTTGACATTTGAGTCACCTACATATATATTCTCAAGCTTGTAACATATATTTTTGGCAATTTTACAACCCAAAACTTTATGATAAGCAGATTCAATAAGTCCACTGATAATAATATTCTTTGATTTTGCATCATTTACCAAATTCTTCTTACCTTGTTCATCCGCTGTTGATTTAAATACATTTTGAATAGCGTTCCATACTTCGTAACCTTGCACCAAGAGATAGATCTCTATTCTTCCTTTCCAGAGTGGATAATTATTTTCATTGAATAGAGGTACACCATTATTGGTATGCTCCATGACCTCCTTCCAGCTATTAAAGTACTATTAAAGGAACCAAGCTCTAAGACCAATTGTTGGAAATACTGAGGGGGGGGGTGAATCAGTATTCCTTTCAATTAGAGAATTAGTTAATCTTCAATTATTATCAGTGTTTGTACAATTATAGCAGAAAAAAAAAGGAACACAAATGCACATAGTTTTGAAGGTGGAAACATACTTTGGGAAAAAACCACCTAATGCTTTTCTAATAATTCTTTAATATTCAACTCCAATTGAAAATAAAGCTCCAACTTCCTAGAATCAAGAAAAACATTCTTGTCCAGCTCCCACTAGATGGACACTCCAATGCCTGAGATTCTTCAGCAGTCAACTAAATGGATGCCCCAACATCCAATGAGCTAAAAATCACCCTAGAACCACGCTACCACCCTATACAAGAATAAAAGAATAATGGACTCCCATACAAGGGAAAATAGTCCACTTTACAATGATATAGAATGATGTAGAAGAATAAGACACACTAGACCATAACCCCAACTATGACGCAACCACCTAATGATGATCCTAGACCTCCTGACACTGCCTCTTCAACTCTTGGTAGATGGACACTAGAAATTTTTTTACAATAATGTATTTAAAATGACTTAGTATAATGATACCTTTACAGTGATTGTATGCAATGCTACCCACTTGAAGAATTCATGTGGTGAACTTTTTGTTGTTGTTCTACACCTTCATTTCTTTTGTTTTCATGCTACCCTCTGCTACACCTGGCTTTGTTTTGCTGCCCTAGAAAGTCTGGTCCTTTTCAGCCCTTGACAACACATGATCTAGCGTTTTCTTTCCTTCTAGGAGCTTGATAGTGAATCTGGTGTATCACTATTATTTTTTATCCCCAATATCTGATTTTTGGTCCTATGGTAGTCCTTTGAGTCTTCTTTCCAATGCCACAGGTCTGACCCAATTTGGATTCTTCAAGGGCGAGTTATGCCCAATATCTCACAATGCCCTAATTATGGATTTTTTTCAGTAGAGTGAAATTGTATGGCTTGCCACGTGTCACTGTGTCTTCATTCGGCTATGAAATTGATAGAGAGACAACTAAATTCTATGCCCTATCTGCCAATTTTTACAGGATTCTAATTCGATACTCAGAGAGATAGAGTTATGATGAGTTTCCCAAGGTCACTTTTGTGAGATGAATTTCAGGAGCCTGCAAAAACACTGACTTCCACAGATCATATCTCCGAGAATATTGTGCACCTTGATCTGAAAGTTTCAAAGGATATTCCTCTATATTTCAGCCTCACATCATAAATGCTTCAGCTTTTGAACCTTCGTAGGAAAAAATTTAGAGCGGAAATTCCACGATGACCTGTTTCAGATAGAGAAATCCCTTGCATAAGGAGGATATCAGGATCACAATTTATATAAATGCTTAAGTTGAAAGGGGCTTCAACAAGTGAATGTGGGAGGGATTTTAGAGCTTAAAAAATATTAATTTTGACTTTTCAATGATCGATGCCACAACCCCATGGGGTTTTAGCCCACTAACTGGGGTTACAAACTTCAAACATGAATATCTCTCAAACCGTGAAGAATTACGTGGCATTCCATATATCAACGGAAACATATCGACAAGAAGAGACCATAAAAAGCATTCTTGACCTAGAATATAGTAATTTGGTAGGTCAAAATTTCCACGAAATATTTGGGTAGCCCCTGGTGCTACTTGGGTTGACATCAATGACAACCCCTGATCAACAATATCCCCCTTTGGCATTGATGGCAACACAAGTACTCCACCTGCGATCATGACACCTATTCCTAGAACATTCTCTCCCCCTTTGACATCAATTGCAAACGATAACTCCCCCTGACACACAACCATCCTGTGGACCTGTACACACTTCCACTCCCCCTTTATATTATGAATAAGGAAAATCTAATGAGAACTTGGGAGAATCCCAAGCTTGTAGCAAAGATATTCAAATGCTTCACGAGGTAAAGGTTTAGTGAATATATCAGCGATTTGTTATTTTGTACCAACATACTCAAGTTTGATATTCTATTCAGCGACTTTTTCTCTAAAAAAATGATATTTGATTGGAATGTGTTTTGTTTTTGAATGAATGATAGGATTCTTGGAGATGCTTATGGCACTAGTGTTGTCACAGAATATGGGAATAGGCTCACTGAAAATGTACTTGAATATCTTGCAAAGTTTGTTTCATCCAAAGGACTTGAGTACAACATGATGCCACTGCAATGTATTCTACTTCTACTACAGATAATGAGATTGATGTTTGCTTTTTTCTCAACCATGATATGAGACAACCACCTAAATAGAATGCTACTCCAGTAGTACTCTTACGATCATCAATGCTTCCTGACCAATATACATCTATAAAGGCTTGAATAATGAGATTGTTACCCTTTGGATACCACAATACATATTCTTCTCTGCCCTTTAGATATCGAAGAATTGTTTTGATGGAAATAATATGTGATTCTTTTGGTGCTGCTTCAAATCTTGCTACTTTTCCAACTGCTTGCATAACATCTGGGCGAGAGGCTGTTACATATAGAAGACTACCAATCATAGATCTATATAACCTCTGATCCACATCCTTAGATGAGTCGTGTATGCTCAATTTGCAACCTGTTACCATCAGAGTAAGGACGGGTTTGCAATCTTCCATTTTGAATTTCTTGAGCATTTCCTTGATGTACTGGCTTGACATATAGATATTCCTTTCTCTTGCTAAGATATTTGAAGCCCTAAGAAGTATGTCAGCTCACCAAGTAAAGACATCTCAAAATCACTTTGCATATTTGTAGAAAAGTCCTTACTTAGTTGATCATCATTGCTACCAAATATTATATCATCCACATATACCTCAACGAATGTTAAATTATCTTTATCTATTTGTACATAAAGATTGTTATCAACAGTACCTTTCTTGAACCCTTGTTGACGTATATATCCATCAAGATGAGCATACCATGCTCTGGGAGCCTACTTGGGACCATATAGAGCCTTCTTTAACTTGAAAACATAGTCTTCTTTTTCTGATAGTAGAAAACCTTCGGTTGTTTAATGTAAACTTCATCTTCTAATTGTCCATTCAGAAATGCTGACTTAACATCCATTTGGTAGAATTTGATTTTTCTTGAATATGCATAGGCGAGAAACATTCGGATGGCTTCCATTCTAGAAACCGGTGTAAATTTTTCATCGAAATCAATTCCTTCGACTTGTGCATAGCCTTTGCAAACCAATCTTGCTTTGTTTCTGGTAACCCGTCGATCTTCATTCAATTTGTTCCTGAACACCAATTTAGTCTCAATGAAATTTTTATCTTTTGGTCGTGGAACTAATTCCCAGGTGTTATTCTTCTCGATTTGATCCAATTCTTCATTCATAATTACTACCCAATGTTCATTCTGGTTGGCTTCCTCAAAACTACTAGGCTCAAAGGTTGCTAGAAAAGCAATGTGAGCTTGTTGTGATGAACGAAGCTGTCAACCTTCATTTATGTCACCAAATATTTGATTTGATGGATGGTTATTTTGAATCCATTCTTTTTTTCTCCTCGGAGGAGCTTGTTGTTGTTGTTCTAGTATATCTTGATGATCATTATTTACTTCTTCCAAGTTGATAGTTGCTTCTTGTTCTAGAATTTTATCTGTCTCTTTTTTAGCCTCTGTCTCAAGTTTCAAAGATTCTAGATCCTCATCATTATTCGCTAGAACACCATCTTCGTCAAATGTAACATTATGCTCTCCACTATTTGTTTTTGTCTTAGATTATAACATTTATAGGCCTTTCTTTTGCGTAACCAAAAAAGATACCTTCATCAACACGTGATTCAAACTTACCAAAATTTTGATCTTCTCTTTTGATATAACATTTCTTCCAAATATTCTGAAATATTTTACATTAGCTGGTTTTCCTTTCCATAATTCATATGGGGTCTTGTTGCAATTATTTCTGAGAAGACTTCACTTGATATGAAGACTACTGTATCAATTGCTTGAACCCATAATTTTTCATCCAATTTTGAGTCCTTCAACATTGTTCTTTCTTTCAGCAACTCTATTTTTCTGAGGTGTTTGTGTTGTTGAAAATTGTCTTTTTATTCCATTTTCGTCACAATATTGCTAAAATAATTTGGAAGTAAATTCTCCGCAATTATTTGATCTTAGACAATTTATTTTCAAATCAGTTTCATTTTTGACCAACTCCTTGTAGATCTTAAAGCACTCAAATGCTTTAGATTTTTTCTTTAGGAAATGGATGGTTGTCATCTTGGTATATTCATCTATCATTTACATGAAATATAATTCTCTGCCTAAGCCTTTTTTTCTCATAGGACCACATAGATTAGTATGTATCAATTCAAATGGATGTGATGCAAAGTGTTCTTTTGTTTTAAATTGGACTTTTGTCTGCTTTCCGTGTCGACAGGCCTCACATAGTCTGCTGGAAGGTTTTGAGATTTTTGGCATTTCTCGTACTGCTTCATTTTTGCTTATCTTGAAAAGATTGTCAAAGTTTATGTGACCCATTTGTTTGTGCCATAACCATCTTTCATCTTCTTTAGCTAGTAGACATGCTTTATTTGCTTCATCCAGAACATATATGTCATTTGGAGCTCGACTTGCTGTAGCCACAATTTTACCATACCTACATTTTCCGATTTCACATTTTGTGGAGTTGAATAGCATTGTGTGTCCTTGATCACAGATTTTTGCAATTCGAAGTAGATTTTGGTTCATGTTTTCAACTAATAGAAAATTATTGGCTATAACATCTTCGCTTTCGAGAGTGATGGTACCTGATCCTATAACATTTGAAGATCCATCATTTCCAAATGATACGGTTCCATCCTTCTTCTCTTTTAGAGATACAAATTTCTTCTATCTCTAGTCATATGTGTTGAGCAACCATTATCACCATACCACACATCTTTATTTTTTTAAACCTTGGGAAGGAGAGCACAATTATCAATATTCTTCTTCTTCCATGTTTGTTCATTCTGTGGCTTCGAAGATTCTTCTGGAGGATTTTCAAGCCTACAGTCTCTGGCTATGTGTCCAAAGTTCTAACATTTGTAACATTTCATATTATTTCTTAAATGTTCAAATATATTGATGTTTCGCTGAGACCTGGGAGGTTCATATTTGAAGGATCTCCTGGAATTGTATTGGTTCCTAGGGTACGTGCGATATTCTACAGCTTTATGACCAAATTTTCCACATGAATAACAATAGCCATGAAAAATATGTTGGTACTTGCATGGAAATATTCTTTGAGGAATCGTCTTCCAAGAATGTGCTTGTGAATCTTGTCCAATGAAGTATACATGCATGTCAGATCTCATAGCCTCATTGTATTTTGTTGTAGAAGGTCCTGCTTTTTCCTCTTTGTAACCGAGGCTAGTTTTTTCATTGTAATATCGTTGATTGTTGATGATTTATTCCAATGCCCTTGAGATGTTAGCATAGTTTTGGATAGTTTTTCCATTCTTCACTTCCTTACGCAGTGAGACTACTTTCGCTTCTAATGCTTCCATTTCTTGGTTACTTTCTTCCAACTTCTTTTGAAGTGACTCTTCAATACATTTGTGTTCTTTAACTTCAATTTTGAGACCTTGAACTTGTTCTTCAAGAGTATTGCAACGGATATTCTCTACCTTGAGTTCTTTTATAAGCTTGACTGCTTCCTTAGAAAATTCTTCTATGGTCAATCCTTCTTCTTCATTGTTTGATACCTGTTGTTTATTGTTCTTCGCCATAAACAATACTCTCTCATTGGCTTCTTCTTCACTTTCATTGTCTTCATCGGATGATAAGCTATCTTATTTAGAGAGAAAGTTCCTTTTGGATATTTTCTTTTTGAATTTCTTAAAGCCTTTCTTTCCTTTTGAGTTTCCATCACTTTTGTTTGGAAATTTTGCTGTGAAATGCCCAAACTCACCACAGCCGAAACATATCAATGGAAGTTTACCTTTGAATTTTCTCTTGCCAATTTTTTATTTTTCTCTTAATGTAAGCATATTCTTCATCTGAAAGACCTTCTCCATCATCTCCCTTTTCTTCGCTTTCAGGTGCATGTATTTTCAATTGAGGTTTTTTGTCCTTATTGGTTTTCTTAGATGCAACAAACGTATTTTCTAGATGCGAAGTACCCTCTTCTTCATCAAGTCTCATTTCATATGCTATGAGAACTCCATGTAATTCCTCTTTGCTGAGTTTGTCCAAATTTCCACTGTATTCTAAGACCGATACCTTTGGGTTGAATCTCCCTAGTAACGTTCTAAGAATATTTCGTATAATAGTCTTCTCGTCAACTGGATCTCCCAATCCTTCCATAGTATTGGTTATTTCATCAACGTATTGGAAGTGTGCAACAATGTTGCAATCTTCTTTCATTCTGAGTTGCTCAAATTTTTCTCTATAAATTTGAAGCTTTTCTTCTTTGACATTTGAGTCACCTGAATATATATTCTCAAGCTTGTCCCATACATTTCTGGAGGTTTTACAACCCAACACTTTATGATAAGAAGATTCAATAAGTCCACTGATAATAATATTCTTTGCTTTTGCATCATTTACCAAATTCTTCTTACCCTTTTCATCTGTGGTTGATGTACATCCATTTTGAAAAGTGTCCCATACTTCGTAACCTTGCGCCAAGAGATAGACTTCCATTCTTCCTTTCTAGAGTGCATAATTATTTTCATTGAATAGAGGCACACCATTCTTGGTATGCTCCATGACCTCCTTCGAGCTGTTAAACTGCTATTGAAGGAACCAATCTCTGAAACCAATTGTTGGAAATACTGAGAGGGGGGTGAATTGATATTCCTTTCAATTATAGCATTTGTTAATCTTCAATTATCATCAGTGTTTGTACAATGATAGCAACAAAAAAAAAGGAACAAAAATGCACACAATTTTTTAGGTGGAAACCCACTCTGGGACAAAAACCACCTAATTATTTTCTAATAATTATTTAACATTCAACTTCAATTAAAAATAAAGCTCCAACTTCCTAGAATCAAGAATAGCATTCTTCTCCAGCTCCCACTAGATGGACGATCCAACCCCCGAGATTATTCAGTACTCAACTGAATGAATTTCCCAACACCCAATGACCTACAAGTCACCCTAGGACCACCCTACCACCCTATAGAAGAATAAAATAAGAATGGACTCCCGTACCAGGGAAAATGGTTCACTTTAAAATGATATAAAATGATGTAGAAGAATAAGACACATTAGACCATAACCCCAACTATGACACAACCACCTAATGATGATCCTAGACCTCCCGACACTGCCTCTTCAACTCTTGGTAGATAGACACTAGAACAGTTTTTACAATAATGTATTTACAATGACTTAGTACAATGATACCTTTACAGTGACTGTATGCAGTGTTGCCCACTTGAAGACTTCATGTGATGAAATTATTGCTATTGTTTTTCACCTTCGTTGCTACTCTTATCATGCTACCCTCTGCTACACCTTGCTTTGCTTTTCTTTCCTAGAAATTCTAGTCCTTTGCCACCCTTGACAACACATGATCTAGCTTTTTCTTGCCTTCTAGGAGCTCAATATTGAATCTGGTGTATCCCTGTTATTTTAGATCCCTAATATCTGATTTTAGGTCCTCTAGTATTCCTTTGAGTCATCTTTCCAATTCCATAGGTCTGACCCAATTTGGATTCTTCAAGGGAGAGTTATGCCCAATCTCTCACAATGCCCTAATTATGGATTGTTTCAGTAGGGTGAACTTGTACGACGTGCCACATGTCACGGTTTCTTCATTCAGATATGAAATTGATAGAGAAAAACCTACAAGTCATTCAATATCTGTTAATTTTTACAAAATTCCAATCCTATTCTCAGAGAGAGAGTTATGACGATTTTCCCAAGGTTACGTTTTGAGATGAATTTCAGGAGCTTGCAAAAACACTGACTTCTACAGATCATATCTCCGAAAATATTGTGCACCTTGATCTAAAATTTTGACAGAAGATTCCTCGGGATTTTGACATCACCTGATAAAAATTTCAACTTTTGAACCTTCGTAGAAACAATGGTAGAGAAAAAATTCCATGATGACCGGTTTTAGATGGCGAAATCCCTTGCATAAGGTGGATATGAGGATCACAATTTATATAAATGCTTAGGTTGAGAGGGCCTTAAACAAGTGAATGTGGGAGGGATTTTAGGAGCTTAAATAATATTAATTATGAATTTTCAATGACCCATGCCACAACCCCATGGGGTTTTAGCCCACTAACTGGGGTTACAAACTTAAAACATGAATATATATCAAGCCGTGAAGAATTACGTGGCATTCCACATATCAACGGAAACATATCGACAAGAAGAAATCATAAAAATCATTCTTGACCCATAATATAGTAATTTGGTAGGTCAAAATTTCCATGCAATGTTGGGGTATCCCATGGTGTTTCTTGGGTTGACATCAATGATAACTGTTGATCAACAGTTTCTACATGCAACATATTTAGATCCTCATAGTTTCTATCGAGCCATCAGAGAGATGTTATCATGGAGAGACCTAAAGGATGATGCACTTTGACATATCATGGAGTGTAATGATTGTGATCAGATTGTGGAGGACGGTATTGTCGACATTGATCCACTGTCGACGTATGCACATTGCTTCGAAATTTTCACACAGTACATCTCTTCACCCATGACCAGATTATATTTCTAGGATGTCTTTATGCTTCATGGTCTTCCCAAGGCCATACATGGTGATGGGGACAGTTATTGTATGAGATTTGTTTTGCGGGAGCTTCTCCATTGTGTGGATACCAAGCTGGTGCGTGATATGAGTCATCACCCACAATTGGGTGGATGGATGGAGATGATAAGAAAGTGGCTAGAAAGCTACTTGCAAATCTATGACACAAGGCAACAAGAAGCATGGTTGTACTGGCTGCTCTTGGGTGAGTATGGTTACAACCCAATATTTCAGATTGGTATGTTTCATTCCTTGCACAATACTGAGGTGATGCAACAATAGGAGTCATGGTTGCGATGGATACTCTTGGGAGAGTATGGCCAATACATTGCATTTTATATGTCCATTAGCATATCACTATTTCCTACCTTTCACACTAGTGATGAGGTGCAGTAGTTGGAGGCATGGTTGTGCTAGTTATTCTTGGGAGAGTATGGCCACCATTTGACATTCCACATGTCAATTGGGATGTCATTGTTTTATACTTGGCATGATGATGTGTTGTGTCATCAGGAGGCCTTGTTGTGTTGGCTTCTCTTGAGGGAGTATGGATACCATACTTGGTATGATGATGATGTGATGTGGCAGCAAGAGGCATTGTTGTGGTGGCTTCTGGGAGAGAGTATGACTACCATCCTTGGTATGATGATGATGTGGCTATTCATATTGCAGTGCTACACCTTGAGGGTGAAGCAAAGTACTGGTGGTTCGAAAAATTGAAACATGCAATATTGACTACGTATGGATATTTCACTCAAAGATTGGTAGCGAGGTTTGATAGAAGAAACCCAAAGGCACATTCCATTGAAAAATTCTCCAATAATAAATAGAAAGTGTATGAGGAGAAGAAGGGAAATGTCAGAGTTGATACACTGGGAGGAGATCGCACCACCACAAGGAGAAAGAGTACTTGCACATATTGGAGGAGCCATTGCATTCTTCAAGATGTTCCCAAGACTTCGACATTGAGAGTCAAAGGCATGATTCAGGAGTTGCATAAGTAAGAGGAAGCAGATACCAGCATTGGTGCAGCAGTAGAGTTGTAACCATCACCATCAATAGTAGTTGGAGAATTAATTTCACTAGTTGGAGGAACTCTTGTAGCTTTGGACGATGTTCCCAAGCATCAACTCATCCAAGGTATGCAAACACTTCTGCCCCATATTATTTCAGCACAATAGATAGAGATTTTTGGGGTCATGCCATTAGGGAAATTTCATGACCAAAGGTTAGATCACACCGCTGATTTGGAGCAGCAGATTATCACTACATAGAGGGCCCTTGACTTGTTCAAGGAGAAGATGTATAGCTATCCAAGTTTGACATTGTTGAGCTGCACACACAACTTTGTGTTGGAGTGTGGAGTTTCTAAGGATGGGATTGGCATTTTCCTAATACAGAGAAGTTATAAAATAGCTTTGGAGGACCAAAATTTATTGTCACATGAGCTATCATATTCTATTTACAACAAAGAGATATTGGTTAAATTATGCATGCATTGGTTAAATTCGCACAGATTTTGATGGGAAGTAGATTTTGGGTGAAGACCAACCACCATAGTCTCTAGCATCTTTTTTAGGAGGATCAGTAGCTGCAGAAGAGGAAAAATCTATGGATCAGTACAATGCAGGACTATGAGTTTAGCATTATGTATGGAGAGGGACATGAGACAATAGATGCAATATCATGGAGATCAACAACGCTATCCCTGAGGAGGAGTGATGATTTGAGGGCCTAGTTATTATTTGAGAATTCCGATGACTACTTCACTTATGAAGCAATGTATGGGAAGATGGTAGATTTGAGACATAATGTAATGGATAGCATCTTCCATTATTAGCATAGAGCCTTCTTGATGAGTTCCTCATAGCTCAAAGAGAATTTTCTACATCCAACATATTTAGAACCTCATAGTTTCTATCGAGACATCGAAGAGAGGTTCTCATGGAGAGACCTCAAGGAGGATGCACTTCGACATATAATGGAGTGAAAATATTGTCATCAGATTGTGCAGGATGGTATTTTCGACATTGATCCGCTATCGATGTATGCACATTGATTCGACATTTTGACACAATACATCTCTTCACCCGTGACCAGATTATCTTTCTAGGATGTCTTCATGCTTCATGGTATTCTCAAGGCCATAGATAGTGATGGGGACAGTTATTGTATGAAAATATTTTGTGGGAGCTTATCCATTTGGTGGATACCAAGATGGTACATGACATGTGTCATCAACCACAGTTGGATTGATGGATGGAGATGATGACAAAGTGGCTGGAAAGATACTTGCAAATCTATGACACAAGGTGGCAAGAAGCATGGTTGTGCTCGCTACTCTTGGGTGAGTATGTCTACCACCCAACATTTCAGATTGGTATGTTCCATGCCTTGCACAGTAATGAGGTGATGCAACAAAACGAGGCATGGCTGCACTGGATACTCTTGAATCTTGAGAGAGTATGTCCAAGACATTGTATTTTTTATGTCCATTGCCATATCATTGTTTCTTACCTTGCAGAGTAGTAATGACGTGCAGCAGCTGGAGGCATGGCTGTGATGGTTACTCTTGGGAGAGTATGGCCACCATATGAAATTCCACACATCAATTGGGATGTCACTGTTTTCTACTTGGCATGATGATGTGTTGTGGAATCAGGACGCCTTGATGCGTTGGCTTCTCTTGAGGGAGTATGGATATAATACTTGATATGATGATGATGTGATGTGGTAGCAAGAGGCATTGTTGTGGTGGCTTCTCTTTAGAGAGTATGGCTACCATCCTTGGTATGATGATGATGTGGTATGGCAGCTAGAGGCATTCTTGTGGTGGTTGCTATCGGGAGAGTATTGTTCAAAATTTCACATGTCAATCCATATGCCTTTATTTCCTACTTTTCACAATGTTGAGATGATTCTTAGAGAAAGCAAGGCCACTGGGGCCAAGGATTGGAGCATGGAGAGACACAACCTACTCCATGTAGCATGGGTTGGAGATATGGCTTATAATTTGGGACTTTTCACCTGGGGAAGGAACCACTACACTTCACATATCTCATGCAGAGAAGAGGCTCTTGGACAACATATGGTTTCCACTTGGGGACACATTAATGAGGAGAGGCATCTAGCTACATAGCTAGAGGCCATTTTAGACATTCTAGAGAGGAAACAGTGGGGCTGGGAATTCATAACACATTGGAGAATATGGGGAAACCTTCCATATGAGGATGCCACTTGGGAGGGAGATGGATTTATGCAACATCCACTTTTGTAGTTTCTTCACGACAAGCGAAATTTTTGTGGGGAGGACTATAATATTCCAAATTTTCCATCATCTAATTAGAATATTAGAGTTCTTACTTTTCTTATTTAGTTAAGTAAATAAAAGGGTGGAGGGACCCATAAACCCATTAGATGAATAAAATCCACTTATATAGTGTGAATATCAGCTATTTGAGTAGTGGAGTAGCATAATAATGAAGGAAGAGTGGAGGTCATGGAGAAATAATGAGGAATATGATGGAGGAAGTGGTGCATTAAATGTAAAGGTGAGGGAGTGAGTGGAGAGTAATTGCAGAGATGATGGAGATCATGGAGGAAAACGTAGTCTTTATGGAGGTTAGTGGCCACATGTGTAGCGTGGTAATGAGGTGGGCCAAGGCTAGAGAAGGGTCACAACCATAAAAGGAAGATGAGGGTAGTAAAGAAAGGGAGTCTGAATTTCTATTACTGAGTATCGTAATACATTTCTTTGCACGCTATAGCTGTTTAGCTAAGTCTGATGTGATATTTAGCACTAGGCGTAATTCTATAGTGAGGGTTTTAAGAGAAGAGGAAGTTCCAAGAAAATCAGCATGGAATCCTGTGAGGGATTAATCATTCACTCTAAGGATCACTTCAGTAGCCCAGGACCAGCATTGCATTATCTATCAGTAGGCTACATCATGAACCCTCCTAGATGACGTAGTATTTCCCAGCAGTTGTGCATGCAGTAGCTGCATATTCAATGGAGGAGCTAGATCCTAAGTTTCTTAGCTTGGGTTTGGGAGAAGGGACCAACCCTTCAGTTATTGAGCTGAGTGGGTGCTATTGTATCAGATAGATAATTCTTTTAGCCCTAGATCAGAATTTGTCTCTAGTGAGTGCGTAACTCAGCCAACAAGGGTGCAGTGTGCAACCTAGAAAGGGGTCGAAATTCCAAACTCAAAATATGGCCAAACCATTTCTTGGTGTTTCTATTTTTTCGAGTAGAGTCCATGGTTAAAATATCGGATCTTTCTAAGCTCTCCAGAAGCCTCTCACACATAGATCTTCTTCCCAACAACAGTATTTTCCAACATCAGCAATATTTTTTACTTTCCAATACTAGTTTCCAATATAGTTGTTTCAACCATATTTGGATGTCTTGAGTGAATCCCTTTTTGGAGCACTATATATATTCATTTTCTATTGATGCATAACGATATGGCTTAGTTTTTTCTGCTAAATTGTTAATATCTTGATTTTATTCTTTAGCATTTCCAACATTTAATAGTTTTATGCTTACATTTTTGTTATTCCCTTGATTGAAATGTTCTGAATGTTCTATATTCCTGTCTTTCCCATTTTGGGATATTACATGACCCGACCCGCTCGAACAAAGGCACAAGGGAGTAAACAACAAATGGGTCACATGAACATGCACAAGGAAAGCGAGCGGTCACAAATTAGAATTTTTGATACGGATGCCCTCACACGACTGGACTCGAACACATTTCCTTTGACACCCTCACACGGCACGATCAGACCCACCCGAAGGAAGGCACAAGGGATGAAACAAAAAATGGGCCACACGAACATGCATAAGGAAAAAGGGTAGTCACAACTTAGCATTTTTATATGGCTACCCTCACATGACCTGAACATGTTTTCTTGGGCGTCATCACATGGCACAACCCGACCGGCCCGAACGAACATACAAGGGAGAAAACATCGAATGGGTCGCAGGAACATGCACAAGGAAAATGGGCAATCACAACTTATATTTTTCGAAACATCCATCCTCACACAACTGAACCTGACCTAAGCCTAACATGTTTCCTTTGGCGCCCTCATAGGACATGATCCGTCCCACCTAAATGAAGGCACAAGGGAGAAAATGACCAATTGGTTACACAAACTTGCACGAGGAAAATGAGCAGTCAAAACTTAGAATTGTTTATACGTCCACCCTCACACAACCTGACTCAACCATACCTGAATGCATTTCCTTTGACACTGTCACACGACACAACCTGAGCTGTCGGAGTGAAGGCACAAGGGAGCAAATGGAAAAAGGGTTGCACGAACATGCACAAGGAAAATGAGCAGTCACAACTTAGAATTTTTTATATGGTCACCCTCACACGACCTAACCAGACACGACCTGTAAGGCCCATGAGTCGAGGATGATGAATGAGGTGCGTGGTATATCGTGCAGTGGACATGTGACGAATGATGGTCGGCAAAGTAATGAAAACTACTACACGTAGTTGGATGGGCCTTGTGGTAGACAAAAATGACAAAACACAATATTTGGCTTTGATGTGATGAAATCTTGGTGGTCATGTGATGAAAGGAGCGATGAGCAATAAGAAGTGCGAAATCGACTAACTGTAGGAAAGTGTTGGTGGAAAATCGATGTTTATACGTCACTTGGTAGCCATGGATGTATTATGAAAATATGGAGGCCAACATATTAAAGTGGCAAGGGCGACATGATGTGGAGAAGTGGTGGGTCAACTCATGGGCAAGCCCCTAGCCACATTCAGCATGAACTAAAAATTTATTTATACATAACGTGGAGTTGGAGTTGGACATCATCGAATTGGAAGCAAGGGATACATTAAAGGAGTATCTACGCATCATGGCAAGACATCAACATCTTGTTGATGCAAGCTCCTCCACAGAATTAGGCCACAGCAAGGTCGTGCGGGGCCTCAGGTCAAGTAGAATCAATGCATGCAGAAACACATTCAAAACAATGTTTCAGGTAGTGTAGGGTGTTGGGTCGAGTCGGATCAGCTCGGGCAGAAAATTGAGCGTAAGTTCAGGATGTGGATACAAGCAATCATTTGGCAGATTTGGTGCGGACGAATTATAGCAGGTGCGGATGGTGGGATGAACCTAACCAGAGTGCGAGAGGTTGATTTGGAGGCATGGTGCTCTTGGAAAGTGCGTGAAGGTCACTTGTAGCAGTAGACACTAATGTGACCCAAGTGACCCGACAGCACGACACTTGGGTAGATTCAGGCAGAAATTCCCAGGGCTGATTTTGATGTTGTAAATGGATGTTTTGTGTTAGTTTAAGGATTGAAAATTGTTTTAACTTGGTCAAGAGGTAAGCCTACCTTTCCAAATGAGCATAGGTTCTTTTTTCTGGATTGGAATTGTATTTTAATTATATAGTTTTATGAAACATATTATCGGGCAGACTTATTAACAGGGAGTTTCCCCTCCTTTGTATGTATGGGTGTGCTTGTCGACATGATAATGATGTTTATGATTTATTCCACATATTTAAAGATCATTTGATTAATATTGAACAAATGTTTCCAAAGGCATATTCTACTTGTAGAGTATTTGAAAAAATAAAAACAAGGTAGTTATGCACCCCTTAATAGAGTGGTTGGGAGAACCACGGGTATAGGGGCCTGATAGATGGTATCAGACACTGATACAATATGGAATCAGAGCTAGAATTATGGAAATTATTATCACACTACTGTTTCACATCAGATGGTATCAAAGTTATTGATCCCACACTTGGTTGATATTGGTATCTCTAAGGAAGCATGAATATTGGTGCAAGGTTTCTAGAAGTATTAGAGTTTGAAACTATAAAAGAAGTAGGTTTGAAGGATAAAAAATAACTTTCAAACATGACAAGATTTTGGGAGGAAAGAAGGCAACAAAACTACAAGGATCTTGTGCAACTGTATGAACACATGACACACATTAGAGATTAGGTAGTAGAGATGAAAAATTCCTTGCGAAACTCTCATGGGAAAACTGTTGAACTTGAATAACCAAAGGATGTTGTGAATGTGATAGAATTCAAGGAGGAACTTGGTGAACAAGTTGGATCGGGAACAAGCACATTACAAGAATTGATGGTGGATACACACAAGGATGTTGCAGATGTGGAACATGTCAAGGATGGACTTTTTAATATTCCTAATTAGCCCAAGCTAATAGGAATATGCAATTTTGTTTTCATTTTCTTGTTGCAAGAATAAAATTGTAAAGGAGGATAAATTAAACTCCTCAAACAACAAAATAAATCAATGCCCATGTGAATGAGGCTAAATATAGGCTTCCTTAATTAAACTCCCTTATGTGTGAAAAGGATTCAGACAATTGACAGGGTCAACAGAACCAAATCCATAGCACTATCCAGATGCAATGTACCTCCTAGATGTTTTTGTCTAGGTAAATCCCCTTTGCGGACAGAGGCGATCCCTCTAGCCCTAGGGTGGGTCTAGAAACTAGGAACATACTAACATCTACCTTCCTAGATTGTAAATGAAATTCAGATCAAGGAAGATGACCTACCTCGTTCTGATGCTATGTTGTCATCTTCCGTCGAGGCGTCTTGATCCGTCGCTCTTCTCCAGCTTGATACACACTGCTGCCAATGTTCGACTACCTGTACAGAAGGTCAAGAAAAGACGACAAGCATAAAACCATGAAAAACATAAAAACAATTAAAACCTATCTACCTGATCAAGGAATTCTAGAAATCTCATTATAGATGTAAACAAGTGTGGAAGATAAACATCAGATGCATTTTTTTATGATAAAGACAAGGGGATTTTACAACCAAGCCTTGGTGTCGAGGCTCTCCTTCGGCAGGTCTGTATCCAAGCATGTTTGCCAAACTCTCACACAAAAAGGTTTAATATCTCACTATGTTCCCAATCACACAAAAACAATCACACTCTGCACTATTCTCCCGAAGCTATGATTGCTTCTTCTCTATGCTAACTTTTTCAGCTATCTGTTCAACTAGAATATGTTCAACTAGCACATCAATGGAAGATGCCTATATTTATAGAGGAGAGGAGGAGGTTGGGATCCCTACAATAGTGGAAGGGAGGCCTTATACCTTGGGAGGTTTTCGCATAAGGTGAAAACAAGAGGCCAATGGAGGAAGGCTATGGTTATTCAGTCGAACCATTCCCTATGACTTATCCATGAAGTTGTTGTGATCGAAACTTCGCCTCTATTTTAAAAAAAAATTCCATAAACAGATCGACACGGGTGCTTAACTAGGACAGAGCATCGATCGGCATAGGCCTCAGTGTAAATCTTTTCTATCAGCACGGGTTAGACATTGAGAGAAACCGTGAACCTTGAAAACCCGCTTTTACAAGGATTCTTCAGAAAATTTGTAAACGGAGATGATTTGGGAGACAAAAAGTGGGTTAGTGGTATGTATTCCATGCTTGGAAAGTACACGAGGGTGATTGTATGAGTCCTCTAGGATCAAGGAACAAGGATTATAGGGACGATGACAAATTACTGTGTAATATATGCCCCCTAAATTATTAAATCCAGACATGAGTGAGGGGTGAAATGCCTTACAAGTACGTGCAAGGAACCAAACACTGCTGTCAGGAGACCTGCAAATAAAGCATAGATACATAAACATAACTGAAATATCTGTTGAAAATACATGAATCCATGGTATAGGTGTAACTATCCATCAAGAAAAGGATCATGTGAATGGATTCTCAGCATGGACACAGCCATCCGAATGAAGGGATCATGTGAAATAGATACACGGTATGGGCACAACCATCCATATAGAGAGGGTCAAAACAAGAAAAATCACGGTATGGTTACAACCATCCATCAAAAGAAGCATGTATATAATCATGAATGACTCATCACTCCTCACAACCTAGACTTTTGTGATCGAAGCCCAGGGTATTGCATTGCAACACCACCTGATCAAAGTACAAATTCCAACATGTGAATAGACGTGTTGAAGTCGAACATGCTAGAAAATCACCTGATTACTGGTCAATGATGTGAACCGTTAACAAGTGGGAGAGAAACCACCCATAATGTCAATGGCTCTCAAGGTACTACTAGTACAATCCATGGAATGTGAATAGTGAGTTGAATTCAAACACCCGTGAAATCACTTGATTGAAGGCCAATGATGTGAACCTATCGTCGAATGCAAAGAACTTTCCATTAGGGCATGGAAGCTCTAAGATACCAGAAAGGAGTCTCTAGATCAACTTCTCGGATAATGAGCTGAAATCGACATGAAGAAATCCATCGAAGGAGGGTCATAATGAATCCCACATCATCGACATGAAACAGAGAAGGTAATATGAGTGTGAATCAAGACTGAATTAGAGGATCATGAATGTAGAAAGTGTAGAAGGATTTTTCTCTTGAACATATCGGCGACATGACTCCGGAATTTGGCAACATTTGACTCAAATAGGATCAGAGGTCATGTTGACAATATTGGTAATCAAATGAGAGGCAAACAGATTTCCCGAACCCATGGAGGAAAAGTGATAGAGTGAAGATATCCCAACCCGACACGAACTGCAGACAAGTGCATGTTCAAGAGTGACATACTGCCGACACAACTGATGAAAAATTCCATTTTCCCCCACCATTTCTGGCAAGTAACTCTTTATTTTTACACAATCTTGAAGAGGATACCATATGCTTGTCATATAAGTTTTTCCTTCGAACAAATCCAACCTAGTACATTTTACGAGCCCTAGGAAGGAGGAACTCGAATAATGTCATGGTGATGAAGTCCGATGTCATCAGGTTTTAATGAGTCTGACAAAGGAATAACTCAATATCTTTTCATGTTTAGAGAGTTTTAAAATAAGGAAGAAAAGAAAATTCCATCTATCCCTTTTCGTAGGTAGTCTCACAGATCTGAAAAAGTAGAAAAATGTGTCTGAGATAACCTCTTAGTCGTGATAGGCCAAGGTATTCATTTTTCATAAATAATCCATTCCAGCCTGAAAAAGGGTTGAACGTATATTGGGTAGATTTCATTTCGCAACCATTTAACGAGTTCAAAACGGCAAGAGTCTCGTCAATATTTTCAATTTTTGAGAGTCAGAAAAGAGCTGAAAGATGAATCCTCCTAGAGGAACGAGTGGTATTAAGGGTAGCTACTGGTTCTAGTAATGGCGAAACTGCTCAGAACAAGTAAAGGTCAAGAGGCTGGCTAACAATACCACTCATTGTAGCGGTTCCTCAGAAATGAATGAAACAACCAAGTGAAGGAATATGATCATCCAAGAAGATAGTAATGATGGAGTGAGAAAACCAAGGCTCATTTAGAAAAAACAGGCTGATAAAATGGCAATCATAAGAGGTAAAATGGGAATGGTTTCATTTTTACACAATCTTGAAATCAGGAAACTCTGCTTGAAGTTGGTTTCATTTTTACACAAGCTTGAAACAAAGATAAACTATGCTTGAAACCGGTTTAATTTTTACAAAAGCTTGAAATGAAAACAAACTATGCTAAAAAAAGTAAGAATTCCCCCAGTATGGTGACTCAATTCAAGGTACATGCCCCCCAAGCTTCAGTCCATATGAACGGCAGATGGAGTGAAGGTTCAAAAAATGAGATCAATAGAAAGACTCGACTGGGATTTTATGAGATCAGATCAAAGACTCGAATTGAACATGAACGTGTTTCATTGTTTTAACGAGGTTGACACATTAAAAGAACCATCCTCGACACCTTTTTTCAGTTTTTAGGTAGCTTGACACAATGAAACGAAATGTGCTCCACAGAGATTGTTTCATTTTTTAAGGAGCTTGACACAAGGAAATGAACTGTGATCCACAGAGATTGTGTCATTTTTTAAGGATCTTGACACAGGAAAATGAAATATGCTCTGACAACCTTGTTTCATTTTTTAAGGAGCTTGACACAAGAAAAAGAACTATGCTCCGACAACCTTGTTTCATTTTTTAAGGAGCTTGACACAAGAAAACGAATTCTGCTCCTAAGAGCTTGTTTCATTTTTTAAGGAGCTTGACACAAGAAAAATGAAATCTGCTCTGAAGACAATGCATCATGATGAATAAGAAGTCATGGCTTCCAAGAGTTCTGCATCGGATGGGAGAAAAAAATCTTGGAAATCAGGACCCAATGCCCCCAACACACGATGCACAACGACACTATCAATGAATGAGGGCACGAGACAGGTAGCCACATAATTAACCTGTGACAGGGAAGATAAAACCAATGGATAAAGACTCAGAAGGGATGATGGTGGACCAGATGTCACGTCAGGACCAAAGAATGAAAGCTGATCAATGGTCATGATCCGACCTTTGTGTAGGAAACAGATCACATGAAAGAGGGAAGAGACAAGTGCACCCATGACATAAGTATAGTCACACCCCAAGAGTAAATTGAAATACAAGGGGCCTGGAACAACCATCATGTCTATATAGATGGTTTTTCCTCCCAAAGTAATAGGCAACTTTAGAAGGATCCCTAACAGTTGACTGGTTCCTCTGTTAAAAGCCAACACATTCTGGGTAACAGGCATAAGTGGTGGAGAACCAAAATCTTTCCAAGTAGTTGAAGGAAAAATACTAACAGATGCGCCTTCATCTATAAAAGTGTTAGGTATGACCAGATCAAAGGTTTGTATCATTATCTCGAAAGGCACATAAGACGGAAGGCGGTATCTGGAAAATCGACTCCAATCAAAGGAAGCGACCAAGCTACTTGGAGGGGATACTATCTAACTGAGATGGTTTTCCCTTGGTGTTACTAGAGCAAGAGGAGCACTCTCCTGGACTTCCATTATGGGAGTAGGAGGAGAAAATTCTTCAACTACAGGGATGAAATAATCTTTATCCAAGTCCGAAGAATTAGAAGAAACAAGAGGAACATGAGGGGGATGAGATCCACTCTCGACGGAAAAGAACTGATGAACCATATGTGGGATCAAGTTGACCGATTCCACATCCAATGGTTGGTCAGGAATGGATTCCTGAATTGAATTTCCAGGGGAGCGAGATCGACCAAAGATGAGTCTTGACCGACCATTGAATGAACTAGCATAGGACTCGAAGAAATCTTCTTGTAACCAACCAAAAGGCAGGGTGTAGAAACAATATAGTTTTCCAACACTCTATTTGCTTCATCCATGTATGGAAAAAGATGAATATGATGATACCCTTCACAAAAATTACACGGATTGGTAATATTACCTTGTTTCTTATGAGTCTTATCAGCACTAGTTGAAGATGTGCCACCAATATGACTTCCAGAAGCCAAAGGAAACGATGGACGACCATCTGACCATGCTTCAAGTACCTTGGGAATTCCAGGGTAGTCTCAAAGAAGATGGTCACCTTTGCACAACATGCAAGGGAATTTGAATTTCCGTGGAAGCTTGGATGGTTTATCAATGGAAGGTTTCTTAGGCACAATAGCTACAACATTAGCATCTCTTTTATCTAACTTCTTCTTCTTCGTATTCTTCTTCTTCTTCTTAGCCACCTGGTTACTAGAATCCAGACTTTCATAGGGTAAAGTAGAAGAGGAGGATGAAGAAACAGGCGAAGAAGGAAAGAGGTCCACTTTAGAATCAACACGATGTTGTTTAGGTGGAAGAGATGGTTCTACAATGGACGGAACACTCGAGACCACAGAGGTAGAGAATAACGAAATAGGAAACCCAATAGTTAACCTAGGCAGGGATAATGTTTCCATATAAGGATCACAAACATTTACAAAAGTAGGAAAAGGACCAGGATTCCCTTCAGAGGGGATTCCTTGGTTGGAAAACTCTAGAAAAGATGCCATTGGAAACAACCTTAAAACAAAATATTAAGGAAGATAACATTAACCAAAAATATTTCGTGGGCAGTTAATTTTTTCAGACATTGAAACATAACTCTGCCATTTCATATTTTAAGAGTTGATAAACGAGAAAAAGGTGACTCTATCACTTTTAGGTTGAAACGAGCGTGAAAGGACATGCGCTCGAGGATCTTTTCACTTTTAGAGAGTCACGAAAAGACCAAAATGACTACTCAGGTAATCTAAGCAAGAGGGTGTACCAAGTTTCCGTGAAATGCAATATACACCTTGGTGATCAAATGAAAGAGAAATGACCAAGGACTTAACGTACATGCAGGTAGTCTCCTCGAATGCTCTGTTCAATGTATCACGGTTACAAGGTGGCAGAATTGGCTTCCTATGGATAAAAGGATTGCAACCTAGATGGGTATCCCTTTATATAATCGACGGTACAGGGAGCACAAGTCTGTACTAGCGCTGTCTAAAGCCAGATGGCAAGCGACAGCTACTAGGTTTAAAGACGCACAAACACGTCTCTAACTTAGACCACTAGATGTTTCTTTAGGTTTCAATGTTTCCTTAGGTTCATTGAGTAAATTTTAATTTGATATTGAATTTATGTTTCAATTCCAAGGTCCTACCGAATGTTGGATCTCACAAATCCCTGAATGCAAGCTACATTGCATAAAATACCATTTCGTTCAATGAAGCTATCTACGAGAAATTTAGGAGTTTTCAAGCAATAAAAAATAATGAGAACACATAGAAGCGTTCACTACAGAACCTGATGCAAACTAATGAGAATGAGAAATCTTTCCTAGAATGCGCAATTCCATTTATGTGAAAGATTTTCCAATTCTATAATGCAAACAAAAATGCAAACAAAAAATATATTTTTGATTTTTTCAATGTAACAGAGCAAACAATTCACTAAATAACATGAAAAACGAATCTTCACACTAGTTCGAGAATGTCAATGCAAGAGTCGAAGCGAAACAATTCAATCAACTCACAAGAAAAAAAAAAAGACTTAAACCAATGTGGCAATCTCTCAAATCGAAGAGAGATGTAGAAACGAACCCATACAAGAAATGTGAGTTTTGCTTGGAGTGACAAGAAGCAAAACTGAATGAAAGAGACAAGACTTACTCAAGACTCATTTCAACAAATGCAATCACTCAAAATGGATACAGGGAGCCAAATTCAATCAAGCCAATATTGAAGGTGACCACGAAACAAGAGACCCAAACTCCTACAGGAGGCTTAGCATATAAAAGCACTAGAAATCCCTAAAGCCATGATGCTTAAATAAATGGAAAAACAACCGAAGGAAGAAGGCTGATCATAGTCACAAGAAAACCCAAAGCATTCAAATAAAATCAAGAAAACACGCAGACACACTAGGATGGACCAAAAAATCCAAAACAGGGAAAACCCTAACACCTACAGGAAATGGTGCGATTGTCTGGCTATAATTTGTGCCAAACAGGGGATGGCACAGGTGATGAACTGGAAACAGCCACTAGTGGACATGATTGTCAGGCTGGAAACCCCGCCAATCAAGCCAACCTTAGAAAGATGAAAATTTTGAAAAAAAAAAGAGGTCAGATCTAATCCTTTGGGGCTGAACAGGGGTCTAAGACTCAGAAAAACAACCAAAAAAGGCAAGATAAGCAAGAAAAGACCAAGAAGAAGATCTAATAGATGAAAGGAAAACTCGCACTGATCCCCAGTGGAGTTGCCAATTTTTTGTCCAAGTAAATCCCCTCTACGAATAGAGGCGATCCCTCTAGCCCTAGGGTGGGTCTAGCAACTATGGGAACATACTAACATCTACCTTCCTAGATTGTAAATGAAATTTAGATCAAGGAAGATGACCTACCTTGTTCTAATGCTATGTTGTCATCTTTCGTCGAGGATTCTTGATCCGTTGCTCTTCTCCAGCTCGATACACGCTCTTGCCAACGCTCGACTACCTGTATAGACAATCAAGACAACACGAAAAACATAAAACCATGACAAACATAAAAACCATTACAACCTATATAACTGATCAAGGAATGCTATAAATCTCATTATAGATGTAAACAAGAGTGGAAGATAAACATCAGATGCATTTATGATAAAGACAAGGGGAGTTTACAACCAAGCCTTGATGTCGAGGCTCTTCTTCAATAGGTCTGTATCCAAGCATGTTTGCCACACTCTCACACACAAAGGTCTAAGATCTCACTATGTTCCCAATCACACTGTGCACTATTCTCTCAAAGCTATGATTGCTTCTTCTCTATGCTAACTTTTTTCAGCTATCTGTTCAACTAGAATATGTTCAACTAGCACATCAATGGAAGATGGCTATATTTATAGAGGAGAGGAGGAGGTTGGGATCCCTACAATAGTGGAATGGAGGCCTTATCCCTTGGGATATTTCCCCATAAGGTGGAAATAAGAGGCCAAATAAGGAAGGTCGTGGTTATTCAGTCGAACCACTCCCTATGACTCATCCATGAACTTGTTGTGATCGAAACTTCACCTCTATTTTTTTTTTTTTAATTCCATAAACAGATCGGCGAAGGTGCTTAACTGGGTCAGAGCGCTAATCGGAGTGGGCCTCAGTGTAAATCTCTGCTATCAGCATGGGTTAGACACTGAGAGAAAGCACCAACCTTGAAAACCCAGTTTTTACAAGGATTCTTCAGAAAAGTTGTAAAGGGAGATGATTTGGTAGACAAAAAGTGGTTCAGGGGTATGTATTCCATGTTTGGAAAGTACACGAGGGTGACTGTATGAGTCCTCCAGGATCAAGGAACAAGGAGTACAGGGACGATGACAAATTACTGTGTAATAGATGCACAATGCAGTTCTAGTTGGAGGCTACACATGTGAAAGGAGCTAAACCTTTGAGATGGTTTAGGGTTTTGCAAGGATTTTATCCTATAAAAGAAAGAGGAGAATAGCAGAAGAGGGTTTTTGAACATATTGTTTTGGAAGAACATGTCTGTTTAGAAATCTCTCATTCTCTTAGTTTTTTAGTAGAGAATATTGTTGTTTAGCACTGGGTGTTCCTGATCGGGAATCCCACCTCTTTCCTTGAGAGGCCTCTTGGAAGAGTCTTGCATTTCTTGTCCACTATCAGGAATTTGGCCAAGCTCTTCTTCCAACTACAACATAGATCCTGTTGAGGGTTTGGTTGTATTTCTAAGCTGCATCAAGTGGAGGCTAGATCTATTCATATCTAAGCCATTTTAGTGCCTCTTTTCAGTGGGAAAGCCTTTTATCTACCTGGAAAGAGTGTATTGGATCATTGGAGCTTAAAATCCATACCTTGGCATCATATCAAACTGTTCATCAAGTCTACAGTGCATTTTTTGTTACACGATTACATTATCTACAAGAGGAAAGTTGCAAGGAGTTTTGGAAAACTTTGAAGAGTGATCTCTAGTGATGGGAATATGCCTCTCACTGTGGTGATCCATGGATTTATGTTCTTATCCATGTCATATTCAGATATGATCTGAATACTCATGTATATGCTTTATAAATCCTGAAGAAATCTACAGATCTGCTCCATGAGATCTCAAATCTACTCCATATGCTTCATGTTTTGCTGAAAACCCCAAGGGGTATGTAAAATAGAGACAGTCTAGTGTACAGATTTGATATAGATTTAATGTTTTGTACACATATATATTCTAGATCTAAGTTGTAACCTATAGCTACTATATGCTCAATAAAATAACGTTGTCAAGCCTTTTGCAGTGAAATACATTGTTTCAACACCTCTTTAAGAGGGTTTTCTTCACAAAAGTATTCAATATTTCTCTTGTACATTGTATCGGCTATATGGTAAATCTGAAATGATGATGTATAAGCTATTTCTGAACCTACATATTGGTCTCCTTCTCTTACTCTGATGAAATGCGTTATTTTCTAAGCAGTGTTGTTAAATATTGATGCAGTCCCTTCCTTGGGAATTTTCCAACTGCACTAGGTGTGGGGAGATCTATTTAACCCACCTAGAAGGATTTTTTTTTAATCCCTCTTGAATTCGGGTCTTAGATTTTCAAATATAAGGGATCCAAGGGTTTTTTTCCAATCATGTAGTATACATTCTTGAAAAATGCATTTTTCCGGCATGCCTTGCTAGCAGTCCAAATTTGGGAATATTACAGTGGTATCAAAGCAACTATGTTCGCACATCCTATGCTTATTGAAGATCCAATATGTCTTTTCATGGAAAGAAAATATTTATGATGAAGTATGGTTACACCAAAGACATAGAAGAAAAGGGTAAGGTCCCTTTATCTGGAATATTGCAAGGAGAAGAGTTCTCTAAAACTCTTTTTCAAGATATGAATGAAGAAATCTGGGGAATGAAGAGGGAAAAACATGCAGATCCATCAGAAGGATTTTTACATCAAGAAAGCCCCAGTACTTCTTACTATGTGTGTGATCATTCAGCCACACAACCTGATATGCAACATTGGAACATGCCTACTTTCTTGTCAAAGAAAGAAGGAAAAGAAGGAACACCAAAGGAATAATCTCTTGATGATTATCTCCAAGAATATGAGTCTCAATCAGAGAGATTCAAAATGCATATTAGTTTCCCAGAGTTATATCAACTCAAAGAAGAAAAATCTAGTAGCTACAATAGAAGAAGAGGGTGCTTGCAGCACACTTTGGGTAGATTTTCTCTACCTACTTTTGATGGATCACCTAAGGACTCGGCCAAGTCTTGGGTAAGGAAGCTTGACACATAATTCCAGCTACATCAAGTTTCATAAGAAGAATCCTTTAGAGTAGCAGTGCTACATCTTCAAGGAAAGGCTTATACCTGGTGGCTATTTGAGTCTTCTTCCTTGAAACTGGTAAATATCTCTTCTTATGCAAAGTTCACTAGGAGACTAGTGAAAATATTTTATGTAAGACATTCTGAGACTTCCCGGGGAAATAAAATCAAGCCCAAGAAATCCGAATCTCTTCATAAGTTGGAATATTCGATAGAGCCAACTCCATTCTTGAACATTTTTGAAGGGGTTGAAGACCTGCTGCATGATTTTCTAAAGGCAAAAGCCCCACTTCAGCAAGAACTCTCTTCCCAAAGAGAAGACATGAGGGTTTCTTCTTCAATAAGAGATCAATAAAAAGGGTCTCTTAATGATGAAGCATTATCCAATGATGATGAGAAGAGAGAGAAAGAGTAGAGAAGATCCTCCAACACTGTGATAGTAGGAGGAGATCTATTTTCATTGGGATATGGAGATGAAGAAATGGCTTCCACTGGAGGGGTTCTTGCATCTTTTCAAGGAGTTCCCAAGGATATTACATATGGAGGACATGAGCAGCATTTGTATATTCTAAGAGACAATAAGACAGAACAAAGGAGGGATCATAAAGATGATCCACTATCAGAAGTTGTAGCAAATGCTCCAATCAGAGGCACTCTTACGCCACTAAGAGGGGTCTCCAAATTTCATGAGACTTCCACACATGAAAGAGAGTTGAAATTTCACAGTGGAAGTAGGGACATGAGGATCCCATCTATTCTGCATATGAGGATGGTCCCTGAAACCTCATTATATAGTGGCAAACCACCTGCGAGGCCACCTAATTCAGATTCCATCGGGAAAACATCACAACTTGCTGCTCCAAACTCAGATCCAGGAGGTATTGGAGCACTTGAAGACCAAGCTACAGCGTTGAGAGACTGGGGTAAGCTCATGGAGGAGGGAAATATTTTCCCCCTATCATCATCACCCACTCCCTTTTCTGATCCTGTGCTGTGGGAGGAGAAGAATGGAAGGAACAACCTTCCAACACACACCTTTGACATAAGAGGTGTCAAGGGAAGGATCAACAAAATGATAGACACTTCTATTGATGAATCATCAGCGCTGTCATTGTTGAGCAGTGTAGACCTGTATTGGAAATCCCAACTGCTAGTGGATTATTCCAAAGATCTTCACACATGTATGATACTTGATGACCAACTGCATGAAGAGGGCTACTTAGTCCAAGGAGGAGTCATCTATCATCATGGTAGAATATTTTTGTCTAGAGCTTCTAAGCTCAAGAATAAGATACTACAAGGATCTTTGATTGGGAAGGCTTCAAAGATGAACTATGTTCGCATTTTCAAGAATGCATGAGCTATGTGGAGTTGGGACAGCCATGGGACTCTATGCAAGAGTCATTTCAGCCATCTCTTCCTTCTTTGGAAAGAGGAGAAAGATCCATACGCAACTCCATGTGTATGAGATACTTTATTTGTAAACGATATGTTCATGTAAAGAAAGCTTATTTTTCTGATTGTAGATGTTATTTTACCATCTGTATGCAGGCCATGACTCCTAAAAGGAGAAATGTATCATGTAAATCTCATGGCAATTGTTTGGCCACTAAAAATTTTGAATATGGCCACTCCCTTGATATGCAAAGGGAGATTTTCTTTCATGATGGGTGCTCCCCAAAGGCACCAAACATATCTCACATTTTCAGCCATAGTGAGATGACATGTGCAACAAGTAAGTAGTGGGGAAACCACTTACCACAACTTGATCTGATGCAGGCAGGAGATGCACTGTGCTAGTACCACATGTGGGACTATGACCCACTTCCTCATGCTCAAATTTCTATTTCTTTATATGTAGTTTTACTTGCATACATTGATGATGTACTTGTCCTATTTTTGGGATTGTATGAAGGGAGGATGGGGAGCATGTATGTACCTCATGGGATGAAGAATCTCCATGAACTTTATGATACATGTTTCAGGGAGATTATTGGTTCAACCATGTTTGTTTCATGTGAGTTCTTGACTCCTTGTGGGATAGATTTTTTACATCTCATGATGAACTTGGAGGAACAATTCATGGAGGGTTGGATTGGTGGACACTTAGCTCGTGAAGAAATCTACATCCTTGATGGTGTCACCAATGGAGGAGGAGAAGTGTTGTAGCGCTCACCCTATCAGTTTCTTGAGGAAAAGCAAAATTTTGGAGGGGAGGACTGTAATGTTCCTAATTAGCCCAAGCTAATAGGAATATGCAATTTTTTTTTCATTTTCTTGTTGCAAGAATAAAATTGTAAAGGAGGATAGATTAAACTCCTTAAAAAAAAAAAAATCAATGCCCATGTGAACAAGGATAAATATGGGCTTCCTTATTTAAAATCCCTTATGTGTGAAAGGGATTGAGACAATTGACTGGGTCAACAGGACCAAATCCACAGCAATTTCCAGATGTAATGTACCTCCTAGATGCACAAACTAGTTCTAGTTGGAGGCTACACATGTCAAAGGAGCTAAACCTTTGAGAGGGTTTAGGGTTTTGCAAGGATTTTATCCTATAAAAGGAAGAGGAGAAAAATAGAAGAGGGTTGTTGAACATATTTTTTAGGAAGAACATGCATGTTTAGACATTTCTCATTCTCTTGGTTGTTTAACAGAGAATAGTGTTGTTTAGTACTCAGTGTTCCTGATCAGGAATCCCACCTCTTCCCTTGAGAGGCCTCTTTGAAGAGTCTTGCATTTATTTTCCACTATCAGGTATTTGGCCAAGCTATTCTTCCAACTACAACACAGATCCTATTTAGGGTTTGGTTGTCTTTGTAAGCTGTAGAAAGTGGAGGCTAGATATATTCAAATCTAAGCCATTCTAGTGCCTCTTTTCAGTGGGATATCCTTTTATCCCCCTGGAAAGAGTTTATTGGATCATTGGAGCTTCAGATCCATACCTTCACATTAGGCCAAACTTTTCATCAAGTCTACAACACAATTTTTCTTCCAGGACTGTGTTATCTGCAAGAGGAAAGCTGCAGGGAGTTTTGGAAAATTTTGAGGAGTGATCTCTAGTGATGGGAATTTGCCTCTCACTATGGTGATCCATGGATTTATGTTCTTATCCATGTCATATTTATATCTGATCTAAATACTCTTGTATATGCTTAAGAAATCCTAAATAAATTTGTATATCTGCTGCATGAGATCTCAGATCTACTCCATATGCTTCATGTTTTGCTAAAAACTCCAAGGGGTATGTAAAATAGAGACAATCTAGTGTACATATCTGATATAGATCTAAAATTTTGTACACATATCTATTCTAGATCTGATTTGTAACCCACAGTTGTTGTATGCTCAATAAAATAACGATGTCAAGCCTTTTGTAGTGAAATACATTGTTGCAACACCACTTTAAGAGGGTTTTCTTCACAAAAGTCTTCTATATTTCTCTTGTACATTGCATGGACCATATGGTAAATATCAATTGCTGATGTATAAGCTATTTATAAACATCCATATTGGTCTCCTTCTCTTACTTTGATGAACTGCATTATTTTCTGAGTAGTGTTGTTAAATACTACTACGGTCCCTTCCTTGGGCATTTTCCAACTGCACTAGGTGTGGGGAGATCTGTTTAACCCACAAAGAAGGATTTTTTTCTTAATCCCTATTGGATTTAGGTCTTATATTATCATATCTAAGGGATCCAAGGTTTGGTTTCCAATCATGTATCATACATTCTTGAAAAAATCGTTTTTTAGGCATGCCTTGCTAGTAGTCCCAATTTGGGAATATTACAGACTTGATGAACAGGTTGGACTAGGACCAAGCACATTAAAAGAATCAATGATGGATGATTCTCATGATGATTTTATAGAGATGGAAGAGATGAAGTAATAACTTGTGGAACAGGTTGAACCAAGACAAGACACATTGCGAGCATTGGTGGATGAATCACATGAATATGTTGCAAGTGTGATCCTGATCAAGGAGGAAATTAATGAGTAGGTTGTACCAGGATCCAACACATCAAATACATTGATGAGGATGGAGGAAACTCATTTTTAGACTCTTCATGGATATATGACTTGTGTTTCATTAAATCATAAGGAATATGGATCACATATGGGGATGTAAAATAAGATGGATTCTTTGCAAAAACCATGGATGATCTCTCCTTGGATGCCTATGATGAGACCTTGTACATTGGAGGAACAAGGAAAATTTCTTGTTGAATACCTTGATAGGGAAATTTGTGACCTTACTCTAGATGGTTCAAATGCCGTAGACAAGGGAGGAACTTGATGATATTTGTGATGGAAAGGGTCATGCTTAGCCACATGGAATGGCTTGGTGCCCAAGATGACCTATGACTACCTTGGTGGTAGTGTACATTGGTGGAGTAGAATTCTTCATGGCCTACAACCAAAAATGAACTCTTGGTGCACCTTTAGTGGGGGAGTATCTTTGAAGGAAGTACTCATATTGATGGATGATGGTAGAAGTGATCGAGGGCACTTTACCTCTACATTATATGGATGATGACTAGAGTTGAGTTGGGTTCACATTGATGAATACATGGGAAACAAAAGTCATGGAAATTGACATGAGGGAATCGAAGGAAATTTTGTGGAGCAATTATGCAGGTGCACTTACATTTATGCCACGTATGAGCATTATGCAGGAGTGTCAAAGTAGTATGTTTGGAGCAGGATACAGTTGTTGATGTTACATGGAGATATTTTATGGATGGACTGATGGGATGTTGTTCACCATGAGAAACTAAGACATTGGTTGGTTGAGTAGCCTATGATGACATTCATATGAGTTATAGGGTGAGAACCACTTGTGATGGCACTCATGGCCAATACAAGTATGCTTGCCAAATATTTGGCTAGAAATGCATGGGAGTTCATGATGAGTTGCATTCATTGGAGGCTTCATGTTATCGTGATCTTGCAGTATCTGATTCATTAAGGAGATGAGGTTAGGATTGGTCTTGAATTTGACGCATTATTGTATGCATACCTTTGAGCACATTTATGGGGTGTGTTTGTGAGGACCCATCTGATGGATATGGTTAATCCAAGACATGTTGGATTTGATGGAGATGCAGTGATGGAGATGCCTTTGTGGTATACACTTGGGCATGGGTTGAGTCCACTTGACTTAGCCACGCTTTTTACTTCATGGATGCATATTGCAGATGGGATGAACATTACTTCATGGAGTTGGATATGACATTTTAATTGATTTGATTAGAGGGGGACCTCTTACTTTTGATGATTCTTGGAGGATGTGACTACTTGGAATTTAGGTAGCACATGGATTAGCATCATCGACAACATGTTGTGTATGATATGGAGATCACTTCATGAACCCAAACATGTCATATTTTCACTTGGATGGTATTGATTACTGATTGAGTTGATGGATGTGATAGAATGCAAGAGGAAGAACTAATGCATGGTATGAGAATGTGCATTCTCATGATGAGAACACATAGTTTGATTAGCTAACCAAATATTTCGACTTATGAGGGCTAGCAGTGTGCGGGGTTATACTGGATACATAATAGCTTTTTTTATGTTGAGTTGGTTTGAGTACTTGATGCAGAGGTTCACACGATATTGATGATATGTGATGGGTTGACACGATGTGTTGATGATCACGGATTGAGTATATATTTCATGGATATGTTAGACATAGACTTTGATGGTTTATGCATTAATGATGTAGCAGAGGTGGGTAGCATGAACATTGTTGGAGATGTTGGAGAAATGACACTTTGCGATGATAGCTGGGATGATAGTTGTGATGATATTGTGCCATGATACATTGTGATGAGAGTTGCAACGATATGATGCAGTGATGATGGTGGTGATATGAGGTGCGTGGTATTTAGTTTGGTGGACATGCAAATAACATTGGTTGGCAAAGTGATGAAAACTACTACGCGTAGTTGGATGGGAGATCCGACAGACGAAAATGACGAAACACGATATTTGGATATGATGAAATGAAATATTGGTGGTTATGTGATGAAAGGGGCGATGGGAAAGAAGAAGTGTGAAATCGGCTAAGTGTTGTAGAGTGTTGGTGGAAAATTGACGTTTATATGTCACTTGGTAGCCACATAGATATTATGAAAATATGGAGGCCGACGTATTAAAGTGGCAAGACTGACATGATGTGGAGAATTGGTGGATTGGCTCATGGGAAAGCCCCCACCCATGTTCAACATGAACTAAATGTGTATATATAGATAACGTGGAGTTGGAGTTGGACATCATTGAATTCGAAGCAAGGGATACATTAAAGGAGTATCTACGCATCAATGTAAGACATCAACATCTTATTGATGTGAGCTCGTCCCTTGTCAAAGACAGATTTAATCCATAGAAAGTTCATGCAGGGCTGGTTTGATTTGGGTGAATGCATTCAAAAACATGTTTAGAACAGTGTTTTGGGTGGTGCAGGTCGTTGGGTCGAGTTAGGTCAGCTCGGGCAGACATATGAACATGAGTTTAGGCTATGGAAAGAAGCGACATTTGGCTGATTTGGTGTGGACAAATTGCAGCAGGTGTAGACTGGTGGGCTAAAAATAACCAAAGTGCGAGAGGTCAATTTGGAGGCATGGTGCTATTGTAAAATGCATGAAGGTCACATGCGATAGTAGACACCAAGGTGACCCAAGTGACTCGGCAGCATGACACTTGGGCATATTCAGGAAAAAAATCGCAAGGCTGATTTTAATGCTGTAAATGGATGTTTTGTGTTGGTTTAAGGATTGAAAAGTTTTGTAACTTGGTCAAAAGGTAAGCCTACCATGCCAAAGGAGTAGAAGTGGCTTTTTCTAGATTGGACTTGTATTTTAACAATACACTTTTATGAAACATATTATCGGGAAAACTTATTAATAGGGAGTTTCCCCTCTCTTGTATGTATGGGCGTACTTGTGGACATGATACTGATGTTTATGTTTTATTCTTCATATTGAAAGAAAATTTGATTAATATTGAACAAGTGTTGCTAAAGGTGTAGTTTACTTGTAGAGTATTTGAAAAAATAAAAACAAGCTGGTGTCAGACCCGTCTATAGAGTAGTTGGGAGACTACCATAAGTACAGGGGTGTGACACGACTTGAGCCGAACACGTTTGCTTGGGTGCCATCAATCGACATGACCTAACCCACCCAAATGAAGGAAAAAGGGAGCAAACACCAAACTGATCACACAAACATGCATAAGGAAAATGTACGGTCACAACTTAGCATTTTTTATATGGCCACCCTCATACGATCAGACCTGAACGTGTTTCCTTGGTCGCCCTCACACGTCATGAATCAAATCCCTCAAATAAATCCATAAGGGAGAAAATGAAAAATGGGTCGCACGAACATGCAAAAGGAAAAAAACTGGTCACAAATTATCATTTTTGATATGGCCACCCTCACATGACCTTACCCGACCCGAACGCATTTCCTTGGGTGTCCTCACATGGCATGAACCGACCCGCCCGAACGAAGGCACAAAGGAGAAAACAGAAAATGGGTCACATGAACGTGAAGAAGACACATAGGTGGTCACAACTTAGAATTTTTGATATGACCGCTAACACACGACCTGACCCTACCTGACCCAAACGCGTTTCCTTGGGTGTCGTCACACAACACAACCTGACCCGCTCGAACAATGGCACAAGGGAGAAAACAACAAATGGGTCGCAAAGATTTGTACAAGGAAAATGGGTGGTCACAACTTGTAATTTTTTATACGACCACCCTCAGAGGATTTGACCGATAAGGCCCCAGCTTCATGAGGCAAGTTCATGAAAACGGGCACGCCCGCTGGGTGTTTGCATGATGTTTGGGTTCCATGTGATCTTACAAGCGTATCTTTGTACCATAACCGCATGGGCACAAGCGTGTGATGATGGAAGAACACGAGTGGTGAATGAGTGACATAATGAGGGCATCATCACATTATAGCTGATGGGGGTCATTTTCCAAATGATGTTACAGCCGAAACGTCACACCATAACCACAAATAGAAGGGCCGACTTATTAAGTGTTGGGTAGCCAATGTTACACATAGTGGAACACCAAGAGAGGAGTCGAGTGGGTCTGCTCGGGTCCGCCAAGTGACCCACGCCATTATACTATAATATATAAATGTGCAGATGGTTTGTGATGAAATCCAAGCATTGAATCATCGAATGAAACCTAATGCACTCGAACAAAGGTGATAACATTGGAGCATAGCCGAGGCTTCACCAACATCTCATTAGCGGAAGCCATCACCAAGGCAGAGGATGATCTGAATGCATTTACGGGCAGAAGTTCAGGGCGTTGAAGGTGCAGTCATGAAAGATCAGAGGGCATTATTTCAAGTCGGGCAACATGCAGGATTTACATGCAGAACTGTACCACATGGTGTCTGCAGCATAGGTCAGGTTGGGCACGATGTGCGGCAAGTCTGAATGTGAGTTCAGACTACATTTTGAAGTGACCGTTGAGCATATTTGGATGTGAAAATGTGTACTAGGTGCGGCTTGATGGGCCAAAGCCAAACCAAGTGTTGGAACTCGATTTGGACACACGATGAGATCGAGGGAAGTCTGAACGTCATGGGCAGGAATGAACTAAGATGACCCGAGTGACGCAGCAGTACGACACTTGGACAGATTTGTGCAGAAAATTCCCAAGGTTGAAATCAATGTTGTAAATGACTATTTTGGGCTAGTTTTATGATTGACAAGTGTTGTAAGCTTGGTCAAAAGGTAAAATTTCCTTGCCAAGGAGAAAAATGGATGTTTCTGGATTGGATTGTATTATTATACGCTTTATGAAACATAATATTGGACAGACTTAATCATAGAGTTTCACCTCCCTTGAATGTTATGGGCTTCATGCAGATTTGATATTTATGTTAATGTTTTTTTAATTCCACATAAGAACACTTTGACAGTTTAAATAAAAAGGTGTTGAGTAAGGCATAGTCCATGTACTTGAGTATTACGAAAATAAAAAGTACGGTAGTGCCACACTCGTGTATAGCATGGTTTAAATACTACCAAGGTATAGAGGCATGATATATGGTATCAGAGCCTACCATTTTGAGGGCTTTGAATACTGAAGCAAGCAGGGACAACTCACAGTTGGAATCTGAGGATTGATTGGGAAAGCATGGATACTAGTGCAAGGTTGCAACAATTATTGGAGCTTGGCACTATAAAGTTGAGCAAGGGTATGACCGAAGTCATGGCTAAAGCTGAACTAATGAAAGAAGAAATTTTGAAGGCTCAATTTGGACTTGAGAACATGATATGACATTGGAAGGATATGAGGAAACAATATTACAAGACTCTTGTGCAAGTGTCTGAACAGTTGGAACACATTGGAGATGGGTTGATAGAGATGCAGAAATATTTGAATGGACTACATGGACAAACTGCTGAAATTGAGAAGCTTGACATGGAGATACAATAAGGTGAACAAAGGCTTCAAGAACTATTTGTTGAAAGGGCTCATTTGAAGGAAAATAGCACCACGTTGTCAGCTAAATTCAAGGACATTGAAGATGAGATCAATATGGACTTTCTTGATCTGAAACCTATTGGTTTGAAGGAAGAAAATGCATACGATGACACACTTGGAAAAGAGGAAGACACACTATGATGATTGGTGCACTTCAATTGGAAGGATCCAATCAATGTCATATTTGGGCACTTAAGCAACATTCGAAGAGGAAGAAACTTGAGCCAACTAAAGTAGACTTAGGATCATATTGTTCTATGGAGTCTCATGAGAAGAAATATGTGAAAAGGACTGTCTGATCAAATCCTAGTTTGAGAGACATGTTGGAAGAATAAATGTTGAAGAAGATTGTAGATATAAGGTGCAAGTCAAGAAGGAGGGATGATGATCAAATTTCCTTGGAATTGAGATTTGTGTCTACAACCCTACATGGAAAGAAGTTTTCTTCTTTGATAGAAATAGGCACTACACATATATTAGGAAGAAGAAGGATAGCATGGAGAAAGATTTTAGTTCTTTCAAGACAATCAATTCGGGAATGAAAGCAGTGGATGGTGTCATGAAAGACACACATGTGAGAGTATGGTCATGGTTTGGAAATATGGACTTAAGAGTCATTGACATGGATGATCATGCTATGGTGTTGCGGCAATACTTTCTGGTTGCAGCACAAGCATACCAATGGTGGACCGAGACATTTTCGTAATTCTTGATGATGGAAAAACTATGATGGTTCCTATGACAAGGAAAACTTGTTTGGGGTATCAACCGAGAATGGTTTCATTAATCCTATATGAGAAAGACCTTGATATGGAACATGATGATATGGGGCATTGGGAACTAGGATCTATGGCTCAAACAAAAAATGAACACCACATGTTTGATCTTGTTGGGAGAGACCTGAAAGAAAGAAGAAAAAGAGGGGAGATGACTTCAATTATTGAGCATGTAGCAGAGAAATCTACTCAATATATTCACCAAGATGATGTGAAGAAGGGAACTTCTTCTAGCATGGGACCAGGGAAATATTATGCAGGTAGAGATCGAGTTGACATTGTGTACTATTGTAGATATGTTATGGGCATATATGATTTTCAATTAACGAAGGACAAGCTTCAGAAACTAGGATGAACTCAAGAGGAGGTTGATGATGTTCACGAATACTTTAAAACTTAGTATCAATATGACACATGGGTGGATGAAAGTTAGGGAGGTAGTTTCCTAGCCCTTTCTTTGAGATAAACCTTTGGGAAAATGGGGTGTGGTGCCTTAATGCATGGAGGGCCACACTACCTTAAAAAAAAGGAGTCCTTTCAGAAAATGTCCCACATGCATAGATGGATAGATTCTTGGATGAATGCAGCTAACTTGATAGCACATTTGAGTAGCATTATATATATCATATTATAGATGGAATGAAGGAGAACTTCATGGACCTGGATATGGCATGTTGATGGATTTGGTGAGAGAAGATCTCTTACTTTGATGATGCTTGGAGGATGTGACTACTTGGAATTAGAGTAGCACATGGGTTAGCATCATGGAAAACATGTTGTGGTTCAGATTAAGCACACTTCATGGACCCAAACATGGCACTTGGACTTCGGGACATATTCTTGATTGAGTTGATGATGTGACAAGAACTAGAGAAAAGACTAACGGATGGAATGAGGATGTACATTCTTATGAGGAGGACGTGCAGTTGGACTAATCATATAAATTTTTAAAATCATGAGGGATAGGAATGCTACAGAGGTGTGCTAAATGTTACAAACATATGGATGTTTGAAAAAAAGATATGGTTATCAATATCTTCTTTGGTTGAAGTATCTTGGCTACAGCTTCACATGCGGGTCAACACTATGTAATATTCCCAAATGGGAAAGTAGCAATACATGAACAAAATAATGGAAATATCAGTGAAAAATAGATACATGTAATGTAAGAAGATCATATATCCATCACATTCATATCATAGCAGCAAAATGTATACAAGTCCTTGAGGAAATAGTCACTCAATATTGGCAAAACAAGCCTCAAGAGAACATGTACATGAAACATAAAGAACACTACTAAAAAAAAAATACCCAAGGATATGATAATGTATTTTTATTAGATATAACTGTTGTTGGAAAATTTCAATACATATATCTGAAGTTATAGGGCTCAAATACTTCTGAGAACAGAGATCTATGCTCCCAAACACATTTTCAAGACAACCCGGGAAGGATTTCCTGAAATATACAAGAATACCAAAATGTCAAAATGCATTTCTAGGGATGAATAGTAGCTGCTAATGAATAAATAGATGAATATGGCTGTAGATAATACACATAACTAATAGGTCTCCTCCAATAGATCCTTCAAGTGAAAGGCTGATCCTAACACTGAAGATCTCACCCTCCAAATCAATCACTGAAACCCCCACTGCAAATTCTCACTGAAATAATGCAATCAAGGAGGGATATTGCACTGTATATGATTGGAATATGTTGGCATGGTGTGAAGATGTGAAATAAAGCTCAATAATCTCCCTTATTGACCTCCCAAATAGAAGAATGCTTCCTCCTCTGAAAAACTAGCTTCAGAAGTGGGTTTCTCAACCCTCCACTACAACACTCTGCAACACAACACAATACTCTATAGAAAATGTGATGTAGCTAGAGACTGAAGCTTGGCCTTAAGCATGATAGTGTAAATTTTGGTAAAATTCTCTTCGAAGAGGCCTCTCAAGGAAGGATATGGGATTCCTACTCGGGAACACCCCGTGCTAAACAACACAGCAATCTCAACTAGACAGCTGAAGAATGCAAATAGTCTTGGAGACCATAAAATAGATAATAAATAACATGCCTCACTATGGATGCCTTGCCCTTCTTATAAAAAAATGTGAGACTTCTCACCTCGAGTCCCACCCATTAGGGTTTCCACCATAATGGAATCTTCCTCCCATTCACACTGCGTTCTCTCTATTGATGATCCACTCCTCCCATACCAGCATTGTTGACTTGGTCAAACTTGACCTTGTCCACATGCATTAGCCCCTAGTCACACATGAGGGTGATTTATCGAGCTATGAATATGATCCCTTTTCATATTAAGAGGGATTTTATGCCTACTTGAGATATTTATGGGCCTCCCTACCCATTTATTCATATAAAAAAATGTTAAGAGAAAATTAATATTCCAATTAGCTGCATGCAAATTTAGGAATATTACAGTCCTCCCCTCCCAAATGTTGCTTGTCCTCAAGAAACTAAAAGGATATTACTGAAGAGCCTCCTCTCCTCCTCTTGTAGCAAAATCATATGATAAAATCCTCTGTTGGAATGGGGTCTCCTAACAGGCTGCGAAACTAGTCCATTTTGAATATTTTTTATTATATTTACTCTAGCGCAGGCGTTTTGGGGTGGGTCAAAGCCTCGAAAGCATTGTAATGGGTGAAAGGGTAAAATAGGGGTCCGAAAACCATGGGTTGCAGACCATAGGAAATTCTAGGCTAGATTGTTATAAATAGATATGCATTTTGTATTGTAAAGGATAAGAAATGATGAGCTATTGATGCGAATTGCGATTTAAGCTATTTGTTTGGGTTTTGGGGAACGGACTATTGTTGGCTGTGTGCATGGAGATCCAAGTCCAGCTATGTGCAGACCCTATTGCTGTGTGCATAGGTTGGGAAGGGAATTGTAAGGAAGAATTGATGAATAAATGAATGTGAAATATTGTTATTGAACTGAATCTGTGAGTACTTTTATGTGAATTACTGATAATTGTTGTATTGTGCATTTTCTATTCTTAAGCTGCAAAATATCTGTATACTACATTCTTGGATCTAGATCTATTATGTTTTGTTTATGTACTGATGTGTTGATGTTATAATAAGCATATAACTATAGATCTAGTGCACGTGGATGCGAATATAGACTTAATTAACCCTGCGCAGAACAAGGTAATCGGAGATTACAGGACCTAGCATAGCTCTGCTTGCTTTACCCATCCTTTCTTAGGGTACAGAAACCTGGTTCCAACACCCACCCATACTACTTTGGGTGATACTTTTACCTATGAAAGCAGGTCACTGCCGAAAGGGCCAGTAGTATAGGGGTTTGCTGGAAAACCTTGCACACCAAACCTAGGTTAGGACCCCTCGAGCCAGAAAATGGTTCCATTGCCGAGCCGAAAGAAGTCTGAGAGAGGAATCAATTAATGACAAGAGAATAATAGAAGCCTGAAAGAAAATATATTGAAGACTGGTTCGAAATACATATCCAGGAGTTCATGGTAAAAGAAAATCGGAGTGAAAAGATAACGGTGGAAAGGTGGAAAAATAGGTACATTCTTACTGAAAGTTACGAAATATTTTTTGTAACCTTTGTGATTGAACTTGAGTAGTAGCTAGCCAGACTTGTGGAATTCCAGAAGTGCTGGAAGGATGAGCGAGTCACTCAGTGGACCCCAGAGCTGCTCGAGTAACTGGAAAAAATTGATAATACTATCATGCATACAGTGGATCACTGGGTGGATAGTGTGCTGGGAGGATTTATGACGTAATTTGCTGTTGGTCAGTTTGTATCATACTCTGAGGCCGAATGACGATTCTTCAAAGGGTTTTGGGGAAAATTTATGAGAAAGCTACCGTTTCTGATCAAGAAATTACTATGCAAAAAGAGTATTTTGTGTAGTCATACTAATTGAATGACCTCGGATCTAGACGGGAGCGAAACACATAGTGGTAAATACTATCAGAACAACCTTGATGGAGGGAGATTTGCCTACAATCTATTGCAAGAACTAGCTACACAATATCCCCCAGCTACATCGCCACCTAGGTCGCACAAAGGTAAGAATTCGCCTATACCACCACCCTCACTAGACAGTGATATGGTTGCACATATGAAACTACCTACCTTCAAGGGGGTAGGATATGAGGATATGGACAGGTTTTGGTTCATTGCAGACTCTGTATGGACTACGTAGAATGTGGCGAGTGATATGGTAAAAAGGGTGCACCTGTCGTTGGCCTTCGAGGATAGGGCCCTGGACTGGTATATGCGGTATATTGCCCAGAATGGGAGCGCATCTATTCAAGATATCAAGGACGTTTTGAAGCACTAATTCACGAAGCCGAAATCTTATTCCTAGTTGGTAGCAGAAGTAAAGGACTTCAAACAAGGTGCGTCTGAGGCAATATGGGAGGCTGATCAGCGACTAAAGAAAGTAATCAAGGAAGGAGGATTTGAATATGATGATAGACAACATACGGAATGGTCATTTCTATGTTGTTACCTCAACTGTGCATGCCAATGAGTCATCAGACCTTTAAGTCACAAGAGAAGGCTATGGAAGTCACTATGAAACTAGAGGCTGCCCCCCAAATGGATATGTCCATAGGGTAACAAAAAATCCAGGAACAACTTGGGGCTATGCATATGGAGATACAAAACCTGTGAAAAGAACGAGGAAAGGATGGTTGCGTAGATCTCTGGTGCATACGATGCTGGTATCTGGACATACAAAGGATCAGTGCTCTTTGCTGACGGATTACATGCAAGCAGGAGGACCTAGTCTAGTACGCCCAGGGGAAAGTAGGTAACCTGTCCTATTACTACCAGGTTCAAGTGGACTTGTGCTATGATGTGATGATTTTTGGGTAGCAGGACTACATGATATGAACCATTGCCCTCAGCTAGGTGCATATGTCCCAGAAATAAAGCAATAATGGTGCCGATTCTGTTGATCAGTGGGACATGATGAGCAGAACTATCGTACTTATGAATTAATGGTGGATCGTGGGAACTTATATAGGGTACAATCCGACCCTGAATCGCCAAGACTTTCTGCGCACTTTGGAGGATCACTGGCCCGAGGCAAAGGAGGTCGGGGAGGAAGCATAGGACAAGGATGTGGGAAGCTAATCTATTATAACTGTGGGGAAATAGGGAACTTTGCCAGATAATTCCCAAATCCCACCAGGCCATCATGAAAATATTGTAGGCAGCTGAACCATGAGGTAGAGCACTGCCTAATTTTAATAACCAAGATGTAGGAAAATCAGCCCACCCCTACGCAGAACATACAAAGAGTTAAAACTAAGCTAAGAAAGGTGGATCCTTGTGTAAAATTCATGACACGTAGCGGGCTTGTCACCCAGGGAGAAAAAGAGGAGCTTGCCTCCTGGGAGGGAGTGCCTTTCAAAGAATAAACACCACTGATAGTCCCCACACAACTGCCAACACAACCTCAGATAGGGGAAGGGGTTGAGCCCTTTTTAAAGGAATGTCTGAAGCTATTGAAAAATCTACAGGCTCTAGGAAATATCCAATAACTACTGAATACCTACGCAGTTCAGTCCAATTTGATCCCTAAGACCAAGGATGTACACAAAGTATACAACTATAAGAAGCAAACTAGAAGAGAGATGCGATTGACTACACAGATTGGTGACTATGAGATGGATCAGGTTATCTTATATCTAGGGTCATATGCGAATGTATTACCAAAACATACATGGCAACGAATGGGAGAGCCTAAATTAGAATGGTCCACCATCCAGCTGTGAAAAGCTAATCAACAAAAAATCATTCGTGTAGGGAGGTTACCAAGAGTCATGGTTGACATCGTAGGGGTAAGGGTCCTAGCTGAATTTGAAGTCATAGAAATTGTGGAAGATGTGGATCCCTACCCTGCGCTCCTTGGAATGGACTAGGAAATTTACATGGGGGGTGTCATCAATCTCAAGAAGCGCAACATGGTGTTTGAAATAAAAGGTACGCATGTCATAGTACCACTAGATCTAGTATAAGGAGCATGGTATATAGAACTAGCCTATGAGGAGGAGGAATTAGATCACATTTATAAATTAACTATGCAGGATGAAGATTGAGTTAACCCCACAGATGAAGGAATGCTCTCCTACTAAAAGGACAGTGAATGTTTTTTTGACTCTGATGAGGAGCTAGAAAATTGGCAAGGCTAATTGCACGAGGTTTTGGCGCTTCGATGTCTTCAGACTGTCAGGAATCTTCTTCTCATCTATACCACGAAAAGAAACCTTCCCTGCCAGGAGGACGTAGATGATAGTCAGAAGACGGTTGAACCTAAGATTCCCACGGAACGCAGGCTAGGGGCACTGTCGCTAACACTGCGTGGAGCACCTACGCAAGGACCGATATTCTTCACTCAGGAGAAGTATTGGAGAAGGGTGATCCTACACATAGGGACCCCAGTTGCCAGATGGACTCTGAGGTCAGTCGACCTATGCAGATACTTGCTGACATACAACACTCAAGGGTGTGATCAAACCTTGCATGGACAGGCTTGCCGAGGTACCACTAACCTAGGCATGCGTTGGGTTACGGACCTGCCTGGACCCACGTGTAATTTGAAGAATTTGTTGGTGCCTCAAGTAATAAATGGCACAAGGACACGTGACGCAGCCATATCGTGCACGGACGTCCCAACCAAGGGCAAAGCGCATGGATCGAAAATACTGATGGCCAACTTGTAGACACACCTCGCGTCGACCTTCATTCAGGGTACACGAATGACATGCAGACATCATCCGTGGTCTAACATTCCATGGAAACAACCTCAAGCACAAAGGACAACCGTTAGCACATCCTGATTTAATAAAAAAGGGATCTTACAAGTACGCAAAATAGGTGGAAGATCATCAATGCAACCATTTATGGTGTAGAAACCTGGTTCCAACACCCACCCATCGATCAGGTGGATCAATCTTACCATAAATGGATGCATTGATGATCTTCTGCCTATTGTGCATACTTGTAAGATCCCTTTTTTATTAAATCGGGATGTGCTGACACTCGTCCTTTGTGCCTGAGGTTGTTTCCACGGAATGTCAAACCACGAATGATGCTTGCATGTCATTCGCGTACCCTGAATGAAGGTTGATGCAAGGTGTATGTGAAAGTTGGCCATCAGTATTTCCAAGCCATGCGCTTCGCCCTTGGTCGGGACATCCTTGCACAATAGGGCTGCATCACGTGTCCTTGTGCCATTTATCAAGGGTGTGGAAACCTGGTTCCAACACCCACCCAAAACCCTGAGAAAGGATGGGTAAAGCAAGCAGAGCTGTGTTAGGTCCTATAATCCCTGATTACCTTGTTCTTCACAGGGTTAATTAAGTCTCTATTCACATCCATGTGCACTAGATCTATAGTTATATGCTTTTTATAACGTCAACACAACAATACATAAACAGAACATATCAGATCTAGATCCAAGAACGCAGTATACAAATATTTCGTAGCTTAAGGACAGAAAAAACACAATACAAAAATTATTAGTAATTCACATAAAAGTACTCACAAATTCAGTTCTCTAACAATATTTTGCATTCATTCATTCATCAATTCTTCCTTACAATTCCCTTCCCAACATGTGCAGACAACAGCAGGGTTCACACACAGCTGGTCTTGGATCTCCGCGCACATAGCCAGTGGGAGTCCATTCCCCAAAACCCAAAAATATAGCTTAAATCACAATTCACATCAATATCTCATCATTTATTATCCTTTACAATACAAAATTCATCTCTATTTATAACAATCTAGGCTAGACTTTCCTATGGTCCACAACCCATGGTTTTCGGACCCCTAGTTTACCCTTTCACCTATTACAATTATTTCAAGGCTTTGACCCACCCCAAAACCCTCATGCTAGACTAAATATAATAAAAAATATTCAAAATGGACCAGTTTCGCAGCTTGTTAGGAGACCCTGTTCCAACATCCTCCAACGAAAAATATGTTGTCTTATCTATAAATCTGCAAGTTTCCCCTCCCAAGTAAGTAAGTTAACTTTTGGTAACCATCCCAAATAGATATCATCATTTAGAAGTAAAACACCCATGGAGGCAACAATGTGTTATGTAGAGGCCTTCTTCAGGCATGGAATCTGAAATACGTTGGGAACTATAATTCCCATGTGAACCTCCCATTCCCAAGCTATCATCCGTACAAAATGAGCCACCCTCCAAAATGGTAACTCGTGAAAAGTATCCTCCACCTTTGGCTCCTGTAATGTAGGTGGGCTGCATAACTGAACATGGTAGATAAAATGGCCTACCCCACACTGTCTCTCTCTCCACTCATGATAAGTGTCAAGTAGCTGTTGATTTTGGGATGCAATAATGTTGCCCTCAAGAGGCAAGAAGAAGACTAGATCTTCAAAGATCCTCCCTCTAGAGTCATGAATCATGCTAGCCCAAACGATCTCATGCAAATTGAATGGCACATCATCACCATATGATATCCAAATCATAAAATTATTGAAGGTTATGTGAAAGTTTGGATGGTACCAATGGTTTCTCCAGTGGATACAACGCAGTTTTACCAACCGCTGTTTGAGAACATCATGTGGCAAGTTGTCTCCCAAAAATTTTCTATTTGTGCATTTTTTATCATATACTATGAGGTATTAAATGACATTATATATCAGCTCAAAATAATAATAATAACACCATACTTGCCCAAGGTCATGCAAAGAAGGGTTATCTCCATCACAAACGTTGGTCCTAGAATGACCATGAAACCCAAAGATAATCTTGCCCTCTTGTGGAGCAATGCACTGTACATAGATGGCGAGAATATTCAAATAATTTATGAACTGATCAATAAATACATAAATAAATTTCTTACCATGCATAGCGAGTAGGCTGAAAGTGAGGTCCATAGATGATCCCTCCCATAATAATCTTCTCACAAAAGTCTGCAAAAGGAAGGGATGCATACTCCCCTTGGAAACACTCCACCAATATATACATAATCCCAAGTGACAGCGCTGTTGGTCTTAGTGATAGGGCTCTTGCCACTCCGTGAATCCATTATTTGACATGCCATATGCCAAATTCATCCACCATCATGTTGTTATGTGTGCAAGATTTCTTTTGATGTGGAAGTACCTCCTGATCCTCCAATACTGAATGGTATCCTCTTTGCACTTTGATTGTGTCGTCCCTTTCTTCTAAAATATCATGCCAAGTATGGGGGAAATTCTACCCATAGTCTCCCAAGAGTAGCGAAAGCAAAAATAGCTCTTGCTGCGCCATCACACCTCCATCATGCAAATTATGAAGCGAAAATATGATGATTGACATGAGGAATGTCATATCAACACAATGCACCCAAAATTATTGCTGCCATATGATGAAAGTGCCAAGCCAAGTTATACCACCCAACACACCCTTTGAATAATGTCACATTATGCCCAAAATATTTCAAGGGTATCCAACGTAGCCATGCATCCCATTGCCCTGTTTCATACATATGAAGATGAAGCACTGACCTCTTGCTTACCATCCACACCCCTTCATCAAAATGTGGGTGTCTGCTACCATGCTCCATCTTGGTACTCCTCCAATGGAGAACATCATCCTCCCAAATCAGATTTCCATATTTTCATTTCATGGGATGTTGAAGTGAAACCTCTTGGAGATATCCAAGTGAATACCACTCACCGATGACCATATTGAATCCATAAGGATCCAAGTATGCTAAAAGAAAAGTATTCTCATAGATTTTTACCATGCTCATCAAGAAATATCCATCACAATGCTGAAAGATAAGATGTCTCTCTTCAATCATCTGCTCATGCAATGTCACACAAGTGTAATGGTCATCAGAATGATTTAATAATAGTTGGGCCCCCAACTCATCACTGTTGTTGAATGAAAATGTTTTTGATATCCATAATGGTGTTTTTTATATCTCATGATCATGCCTAATGTTAAACATATAGTTCTGCATTAGGTTGTTTAGTAAAATTCTCATCCTACCCTCCAGGAATCCACACTCCAACCCCAGGAGTTGTGTGCATCTCAATAATGAATAACTAGGATGATTGTTTATCCCCTCCTTGAATAACTCACGGCTGCTCAGAGAAATGATAGTCTGCTGCTCCAAATCAAAAATATGATTTCACCCTTGGTCATGCAATGACATATTCCCACAACCCTTCATAATATGTGTTGAAATAGCAGAGAGTGGAAACATCTACATACCTTGGTAAAGCTTGGGAACATCCTGTACTGCTACAAGGGTTCCTTCCTCTAGTCTGATGACTTCCCCAACTACTGATGATGATAGTTGCTCCTCTATGGCTATATCAGCATTGGCACAAGTCTCCCCCTCCTTCACGCATCTCCAAAATAGTGCATGGGGTTCTAAATTTAAAGAGATCAAGACCACTTTGCAAAGGTGCAAGTGTTCTTTCTCTTGATGCAAGTGCTCCTGCAGCAAGTGGCGGTGAAGGCCTCTTCTCCTCTGATTTATTCTTGTCAAATTTCTTGATCAACCTTTGAGTAAAATATGCAAATTTAGTCACTCTTGCATGAATCAAATGGCTGAACCACCAAATTTTTTCTTCACCCTCAAGGTGCAGTGCTGCAATCTCAACAACTTCTTTTTATACCACTGGATGTAGTAGGAAGAATGCATCTAACTTCATTCCCCAAGCCCTTGCTCTACATGTGGATGACCCATCAAAGGTAGACAATAGAAATCTATTGCCCTTTATTTTCCTATTACTACAAGGTCTCCTTTCTTCTTCTAGCTGAATGAACTTTGGGAGAGTTAGAGTCTCCTTTAAAGCTATAGGTTGAGAATTATATTCTCCCAGGTATTCATTTAGAATTTCATGCTCCAAGTGCCCTCCATCTCCATGCCTCTTGTCTTATTCCTCAAAAGAGAAGGGCACATTGTATTTCTTTGGATTTTTATGCAACATCGGTTCTTTCTTCTGATGATAGGAAGTACATAGATATTCCTCTTATTGAAACCCTTTAAAGGCTTCATTTCATCTCTCATCTTTCATCTTCTTGAACTCCTTTGATAGGTTCTTCATAGATCTGAAAAGTGATGAGACAATGCTCATTCCTTCCATCATTTCAGACCTCTTTTTCTACTCTTATTCTTCTTATAGCATATTGTCTTGAAACTCACAAGCTAAGCCAAGATTGTGCTTTGATACCACTATAATATTCCCAAATGGGAAAGAAAAAATCCATGAATACAAGAATGGAAATATCAGTAACAAATCAATAAATTTAATGTAAGAAGATCATATAGCCAACACATTAAGATCATAGTAGCAAAATGTATACAAGTCCTTGAGGAAATAGTCACTCGGGATTGGAAAAACAAGCCTCAAGACAACATGTACATGAAATATAAAGAATGCTACTACAAAAAAAATACCTAAGGCTATGACAGCGCAATTTTATTAGATATAACAACTTCTGGAAAATTTCAATGCATATATCTAAAGTTATAGGGCTCAAATAATGCCGAGAACAGAGATCTATGCTCCCAAACACATTTTCAAGACAACCCGGGAACGATTTCCTGAAATATACAAAAGTACCAAAATGCCTGGATTAATATGGCTGTAGATAATACACGTAATTAATATATCTCCTCCAATAGATCCTTCAAGTGAAAGGTTATTCCTAACACTGAAGATCTCACCCTCCAAATTAAGCACTGAAATCACCACTGCAAATGCTCACTGAAATAACACAGTCAAATAGGGATATTGCACTGTAGATGATGGAAATATGTTTTCCTAGTGCCAATATGTGAAATAAAGCTCAATAACCTCCTTTTCTGACCTCCCAAAGAGAATAATTCTTCTTCCTCTGAAAAACTAGCTCCAGACGTGGGTTTCTCAACCCTCCACTGCAACATCCTGCAACACAACACAATACTCTGCAGAAAATGTGTTGTAGTTGGAGATTGAAGCTTGGCCTTAAGCCTGATAGTGGAAATGATGGTACAATTATCCTCCAAAAGGCCTCTCAAGGAAGGATACGAGATTCCCTCTTGAGAACACCCGGTGCTAAAAAACACAACAATCTCAACTAAACAGCTGAAGAATGCAAATAGTCATGCATACCATAAAATTAATAATCAATAACATGCCTCACTATGGCTGCCTTTCCCTCCTTATAAAATTTTTTTATCCTTCTCACCTTGGGTCCCACTCATTAGGGTTTCCACCATCATGGAATATTCCTCCCATTCACACTGTGTTCTCTCTATTGATGATCCACTCCTCCCATACCAGCGTTGTTGACTTGGTCAAACTTGACCTTATCCACATGCATTAGCCCCTTTTCACACATGAGGGTGCTTTAGCCAACTATGACTATGATCTGTTTTCACATTAAGATGGATTTTATGCCTACTTAAGAGATTTACGGGCCTCCCTACCCATTTATTCATCTAACTAATTTACATGAGAAAAATTAATATTCCAATTAGCTATATGCTAATTTAGGAATATTACACACTACATTAAGAAATATTCTGGAGGGGCACATGAACTTGGTAGTTTATGCATTATTGGATGATTATAGTAGAGTAGGAGATATGGATGTTGTTGGAGATGTTGGAGTCAACAACACTTTGCGATGATAATTTTGATGATGTTGTGCATAAGGATGCGACAATAGATCGTGCAATGACATTTTGTGACAAAATTTGCGACGCTATTTTGCACATGGAGTTGCGACAATGGATCATACGATGATAGGATGATGTTTTCAATGGACGGAAATTCTTTGAAGTGGTGGAGTGTGTAAGGCCCCAGCTTCAAGAAGTGTGTTTACGGTGACGGGCATGCCCACCAGGCATTTGGACAATGTTCGGGCGCCATGCGATGTTATGAGCGTATCATTACACCATAATCGCATGGGCGCGGGCATGTGACGATGGAAAAAAATGGGAGGTGACCGAGTGACGTAACGAGGGCATTGTCACATTAAAGTCGATTGGGTTCATTGGCCAAGAGACGTTATTGCTGAAACGTAACCGCAAATAGAAGGGCTAATGTATTAAGTGTTGGGAAGCTAATGTTACACATAGCAGAACACCAAACGAGGAGTTGGGTGGGTCGGATCAGGTCCGCCGAGTGACCCACTCCATTATACTATGCATACATAAATGTGTGGATGGTTTGTGAATGAATCCAACCATCGAACCAACAAATGAAACATAACACATTCGAGGTAAGGCCAGAACATTGGAGCATAGTCGAGGCTTCACCAACATCTTATTCGTGGAAGCCATCACCAAGATGGAGGACGAGATGAATTCATTTGTGGGTGGATTTTTAGGGCATCGGAGGTGCACTTGTGAACGAGCGGAGGGTGTTGGGTCGAGTCAGGCAGCATGTAGGATTTTCCTGCGAAATAGTACTGCAAGTCATCCACAACATGGCTCGAGTCGGGTAGGACGTGCGATAGGTATGAACATGAGTTCAGACTACATTCTCAAGTGAATGTTGAGTGGATTTGGATGCAAAAAATTGTATCGGGTGTGGCTTGATAGGCCAAAGCCAACCCGATTATTGGAACTCGATTTGGACACACAGTGAGCTCAGGGGAAGTCTGAACGTCACGGGAAGAAGTGAACCAAGGTGACTCGAGTGACCGAGCAGCATGACACTTGGGCAAATTTGTGCAGAAAATTTTGAAGGTTGAATTCAATGTTGTAAATGACTATTTTAGGATAGTTTGATTATTGAAAAGTGTTGTAAGCTTGTTCAAAAGGTAAAATAACCTTGCCAAGGGGAAAAATGGATTTTGCTGGATTGGATTGTATTGTTATACACTTTATGAAACATAATACAAGGTAGAATTATAATCAGGGAGTTGCCCCTCCCTTGAATGTTATGGGCTTCATCTGGATTTGATATTTATGTTTATGTTTTTTTAATTTCACATAAGCACACTTTGACAGTTTAAATAGAAATGTGCTGAGGAAGGCATAGTCTACATACTTGATTATTAAAAAAAGAAAAGGTACGGTAGTGTCACACCCATCTATAGCGTGGTTGAAACACTACCAAGGTATAGGGGCATGACACGACCCGACCCGACCTGACCTAACCTGAACATGTTTCCTTGGGCATTGCCACATGACATGACCCAACCCACCCAAACAAAGGCAGAAGCGAGCAAATTATAAGTGGTTCACACTGTTAGAAAATTATATATTATGGATCAATGCAACATATAAAATATGCGGAAAATACAAGCACACAAAACACATAAAACCAGAGAGACACAGATATACGTGGTTCACCCAGTTTGGGCTACGTCCACCCCGAACAGCCAGTCCTTCCTTTCTATTATCCTGCAAAAATTGAAGAGACAAAACCTACAACAGATCCGCGGTAATATCCTCTGTTCTCTCTCACAGTCTCCCTCTCTGTTTCTCTCTCTAAGAATAAACATACCATGCACAGCCGCAATACAATGCCCTCATAAAAACAAGGGGTTGCCTTCTAGGGAAAAAAACCCTAATCTAAACATAACTTCTACCATCAGATCATTTTCCTAATGAACGGCCCAGATTGACTAGAAATTAATATACTTTTACAAGGCAATTTTACATCTGTTTTTAGCTTCGAGGGCGTTGCCCCCGAAAGCCCCTGCTAGGGGGGGGGGGGGGGTGGCAGCGATTAATTACGGGTGGCGTTGCCGCCCCTTTTAAGGTACAGGGGTCCAATGCTGTGATACAAAGTAAACAAGATAATCAGGCTCCACACCCAACAATCTCCCACTTGGAGACTGATTGTAGCAACTCCACCTACTTGTCAGACAATGAGTCCTCTTTTGGACCTCGGCGCTTTCTCATCTTCATCGGCCATCCTTGAAGACCACTGAACCGAGCATGTTCTGGCCCCCTGGTTACAAATTTTGTTAGCATATCTACATGATTCTGGCTAGTGTGTATCTTTTCCAGCTTCAACTCTCCATCTTCCAATACTGACCGTATGAAATGGTACTTGAGATGTATGTGTTTAGTCCTGGAATGAAATGTTGAGTTATTTTCAAGATGAATAGCACTTTTGCTATCACTGTATAGTGTGCCCATATCATGCTTCTTACCTAATTCATCCATAAACCTTTGTAACCAAATCATTTCTTTACTAGCCTCTGTAGCAGCAACATAATCAGCTTCTATTGTTGAAAGTGCAACAACACTTTGGATTTTTGAAACCCAACTGACAGTTGTTCCACCTACAGTAAATACATATCCTGTAGTGCTCCTCCTCTTATCTCTGTCACCTGCCATATCTGCATCAACATATCCCTGTAGAGTAATGTTTGAACCACCAAAGCATAATGCTTGATTTGTGGTACCTCTCAAATATCTGAGAATCCATTTTACTTCCATCCAATGTTATTTTCCTGGATTATTCATGTACCTTCTTACAACTCCCACTGCATGTGCAATATCAGGCCTTTTGCAGACCATTGCATACATTAAGCTTCCAACTAGTGATGTATATGGAACTTTAGACATATAATCCATGTCTTCTTGGGTCTTTGGGCACATCTCCTTACTAAGTTTGAAATGGATAGCAAAAGGTGTACTAACTGGTTTTGCATTCTACATATTAAATATTTTCAACACCTTCTCTATGTACTCATTCTGAGACAGTGTTAATTTGCGATTTTTCCTGTCTCTAGTTATCCTCATACCAAGGATTTGTTTTGCAGCTCCCAAATCCTTCATTGCAAATGAATTTGCCAATTTTCTTTTGAGCACATTTATGTCCTGCATGTTAGACCCTGCAACAAGCATGTCATCTACATACAATAACAATATAATATAGCTGCCATTATTTTTCCTTTTCAGATAAACACAGTGATAAGAGTGACATCTAATATAACCTTTTTCCGACATAAACTTGTCAAATTTTAGATATGATTGCCTTGGAGCCTGTTTTAAACCATACAAGCTCTTCTTTAACCTGCACACCAATTTTTCTTTCCCTTTTACCTCATATCCTTCTGGTTGCTGCATGCATATCTTCTTCCTCCAAATCTCCATGGAGAAATGTTGTCTTTACATCTAACTGTTCAAGATGTAAATCTTCCGTTGCTACAAGACTTAAGATAGTTCCAATTGAATTCATCTTAACAACAGGAGAAAATATTTCATCAAAATAAATACCTTTCTTTTGTGCAAACCCCTTCACCACAAGTCTAGCTTTGTACCTCTGTTTTCCTCCATCTTCTTCCTTCAGCCTGTAAACCCATTTATTCTGCAATGTAGTTTTACCTACAGGAAACCTGACTAAGTCCCAAGTCTGGTTATGCATTAAGGATTCCATCTCTTCATCCATGGCTAGCTCCCACTTCTTCCTGCTTTCAACCTGCATTGCTTCTTCATAACATTCAGGTTCACCAGAATCAGTCAACAATAAATAATATAATGAAGGAGAGTATCGTTCAGGGGGTCTACTTATCCCGGTAGATCTTCTAACACCACTTTCAGGTGTTTGAGGTGCCTGTTGCTGTTGTGGTGGTTGCTGCTGCTGTGGTTGTTGATTATTATTATTTTCAGGCACCTTTACTTTTTCATTTATCTCATCAAGAACCACGTATTCCTTGCTTTCTTTTTCCTGTTTCTTTTCCTGCAACTGATTCTTATACAAGACCTTTTCATTGAATATTACATCTCTGCTCCTAATGATTTTGTGATTTTCATAATCATATAAGAAATAACCAAAATCATTAGCACCATATCCAATAAAGGTACATTTCTTTGATTTTGCCTCAAGCTTTGTTCTGTTTTCTTTATTAATATGGACAAAGGCCTCATAACCAAAAGGCTTTAAAAAAGAGTAGTTTACCTTTTTACCTGTCCATGCTTCCTCTGGAATACCACCATCCAAGGAACTTGAAGGCCCTCTGTTTATTAGATAAACAGCAGTATCTACAGCATCTGCCAAAAATTGTAAAGGCAATCTCGCATGCAATCTCATGCACCTTGCACGCTCCATGATTGTTCTGTTCATCCTTTCTGACACACCATTTTCTTGTGGTGTTCTTGGAACTGTCTTCTCTCTACGAATTCCATGCTCTGAACAGTACCTATCAAACTCTTTGCTACAATATTCACCTCCATTGTCTGATCTGAGACACTTCAACTTCTTTCCCGTCTCAATCTCAACCAAAGCTTTCCATTTCTTGAAAGTATCAAATACATCAGATTTATTTTGAATACAATAAATCCAAGTTTTTCTAGTTGCATCATCAATAAACGTAACATAATAGCGAGAGCCACCGAGAGATGATACTTGAGCAAGTCCCCATACATCTGTATGCACAAGCTCCAATTTTTCGCTCTTCTTTTCTTTCCCAACTCTGAGAAATATGACTCTCTTTTGTTTTCCATAAATGCAATTTTCACAGAAATCCAAATCAAAATTCTTCAAACCTGGAAACAAATTTTTTGAGTGAAGAATCTTCATCTCCTTCTCACTCATGTGTCTGAGCCTATGATGCCATAATGCTGCATCTGCTCCTTTGGAAGTTAAAGCATTAACAGAGTTAGAAATACCATTGCATAAATACAATGTACCAACCTTTTCACCTTTTGCTATTACCAACGCTCCTTTGGTGACCTTCCAAGTTTTGTCTGTGAAAGTTGTCACACAACCTTCACTGCCTAACTGCCCTGTTGAAATCAGATTTTTCTTCAGATCTGGAACATGCCTTACCTCCTTTAGTAGCCATTGGTTTCCATTCTATTGTTTTACAAGAAATTTACCCATTCCAACAATTTTACAGGGTTTATCATCACCCAAAACGAACTTGTCCAAAATCTCCTTGAACATAGTCATGAAAATATTTCTTATCAGGTGTGGCATGGAATGAAGCCCCTGAATCTACAACCCAAGAATCAGTAACATTTTCGAAAGAAAGAATCAAAGCATCTTGTAACACATCACCTGTCACATTTGCTTCCTGATTGTTTTCTTGCTATGTGTCTCCTTCTTTTCCCTTCCGAGATCTACAGTCTTTCTTTAGGTGTCCTTTCTTTCCGCAATTCCAACACACTATCCCCGATCTGGACTTGGATCTGCCTTTCCTTGATTTACTGCGATATCCCGAGCTCTTTCCTCTTTCCATTCTTCTTCCCCTAGACTCTGCACTCAAAGAATTACCCGATGTCTCACCGGAGCTTTTCCGTCGCATTTCCTCGCTAAGGATAGCACCAACAACATCATCAAACTTTAAAGTACTAGATCCAGAGACAGAGTTACTAATGGCCATTACTAAACCATTCCAACTCTCTAGCAATGAGCACAAGAATAATAGAGCTCTAACTTCATCATCAAAGTTTACCCCTATAGAACTTAACTGACTGGTAACTGTATTAAATTCATTTAAATGGTCTGCAACAGATCCACCTTCTGACATCTTCATATTAAATAGTCATTTCATAAGAAATACCTTGTTTGAGGCCGAGGGTTTTTCATATAGTTTCGCCAACGTCTACATCAAACCCTCTGTTGTTGTTTCCTTCGAAATATTGAAGGCGACTGACACCGCAAGACACAACCGTACTATTCCGAGTGCCTTTCTATCGAGAATGTTCCATTCCACGTCTGTCATGGCTCCCGAATTCTTTTTTTTTCCACTCAATGGTAGGTACAAATCTTTCTGATACAGATAATCTTCCATCTGCATCTTCCACAGCGGGAAGTTTTGGCCGTTAAATTTCTCGACCCTAAACTTACCATCATCCGCCATTGCTCCCACTTGAACCAGGAACCCTTCTTTCCTGCGATTTTATCAGCCAAATATACCTTCGGATCTGATACCAGTTGTTAGAAAATTATATATTATGGAGCAATGCAACATATAAAATATGAGAAAAATACAAGCACACAAAACACATAAAACCAGAGAGACACAGATATACGTGGTTCACCCAGTTTGGGCTACATCCACTCTGAACAGCCAGTGCTTCCTTTATATTATCTAGCAAAAATTGAAGAGACAAAACCTACAGCAGATCTGCTGTAATATCCTCTGTTCTCTCTCACATTCTCCCTCTCTGTTTCTCGCTCTGAGAATACACATACCATGCACAGCCGCAATAAAATGCCCTCATAAAAACGAGGGGTTGCCTTCTAGGGCCAAAAACCCTAATCTAAACATAACTTCTACCGTCAGATCATTTTCCTAATGAATGGCCCAGATTGACTAGAAATTACTATACTTTTACAAGGAAATTTTACATATGTTTTTAGCTTCGGGGGCGCTGCCCCCAAAAGCCCCCGCCAGGGGGGGGGCTCCGAAAAGCGTTGCCGCCCCCCCCTAGACCCCCCATGGCAGCGATTAATTACGGGCGGCGTTGCCGCCCCTTTTAAGGTACAGGAGTCCAATACTGTGATACAAAGTAAACAAGATAATCAGGCTCCACACCCAACACACACAAACGTGCACAAGGAAAATGAGCTGTCACAACTTAGCATTTTTTATATGGCTGCCCTCACATGACCCTACCTGACCTGACCTGAATGCATTTCCTTGGGCACTATCACACGACATGACCTAAACCACCGAAACATAGGAATAAGGGAGAAAATAGAAAAAGGGTCATATGAATGTGCACAAGAAAAAAATGTAGTCAAAACTTAGCATTTTTGATACATCTACCCTCACACGAGCCGACATAACCTGACCTGAAGGTGTTTCCTTGGGAACCCTCACATAGCACAAACCAAACTGCAGGAATGAAGCCACAAGGGATTAAAGGGAAAACAGGTTGCACAAACATGCAGAAGACACAATGGTCGTCACAAATTAAATTTTTTGATACAATCACCCTTAAAAGACCTGACCCGACCTAACCTACCTGAACAAGCTTCATTGGCCGCCCTCACACAATTTGACCCGACTCATCCGAGCGCATTTCATTGGATGCTGTCACACAACCCAAACCACTCGAATGTGTTTCCTTCGGTGTGCTCACATGACATGACCCGACCCACCCCTCCCAAACATGTTTCCTTAGGTGCCCTCACATGGCACCACCCAACCTAACCTGAATGTGTTTCCTTGGGCATTATCACATCGAACCACCCGACCCACTTGACCGAAGGCATAACGGAGCAAGCAGAAAAAGGGTTGGACGAACTTTCACAAGGCAAATGAGTGGTCACAACTTAGCATTTTTTATATAGCCACCCTCACACGACTAGACCCGACCTGACTCAAATGAATTTCCGTGGGCACCGTCACATGGCATGACCCAACTTGCCAGAACAAAGGCACAAGGGGGAGAATCGCAAATATGTCACACGAACATACAAAAGGAAAATGGGCGATCAAATATTATAATTTTTTATACAACTTCCCTCACATGACAGGACCTGACCCAGCCCAAATGCATTTTCTTGGGCACCGTCAAACAACATGACCTTACCCTCTAAAATGAAGCTACAAGGGAGAAAACAAAAAATGAGTCGCACAAACTTACAGAAGGCACATAGGTGGTCAAAACTTAGCATTTTTTACCACCTTAGAATTTTTTATATGGCCACCCTCACATGACCCGACCCACCCTGACCCGTCTAAAAAAATTTCATTGGGAACCCTTACATGACCCGACTTGACCCATCTGAATGTGTTTCCATAGATGTCCTCACACGAATCGACTGGACCCAGCCCGACCCGCTCGAATGCATTTCCTTTGTCACCCTCACACGACATGACCCAACCTGACCCTCCAAAACGTGTTTCCTTTGGCACCCTCACATGGTACAACCTGACCTATAAGTCCCAGGAGTCGAGGATGGTGACCGAGGCATGTGGTATAGAATTCAGTGGACATGCGATGGACAATGGTCAGGCGTGTGACAAAAACTACTACACATAGTTGGATGGGCACCCTGACTGACAAAAATAACGAAATGCAATATTTGGTTATGATGTGATGAAAGCTTGGTGGTCGTGCAATGAAAGAAGTGACAGATAATAGAAGTGTGAAAAGCGGCATTTATACGTCGATTGGTAGCCACGACCGTATTATGAAAATATGGAGGCCGTCGTGTTAAAGTGGAAAGGCCGATGTGATGTGGGGAGGTGGTGGGTTGGATCATAGGCAAGCCCCAACCCATTTTCAACATGAAATAAATGTGTATATGTACATAATGTGGTGTTGGAGTTGGACATCATCAAGGAATCAAGGGGAACACATAAAAGGAGTGTCTACACATCAACGCAAGACATTGACATCTTGTTAAGTTGAGATCCTCCTTTGAAGAACGTAGATTTAGGCTGCAGCGATGTCATGCAAGGTGTCAGGTTGAATCAGGTCAGCGCATGCAAAATCGTGTTTAGAATAGTGTTTTGGGCAGCTTGAGGGCATCTGGTTGAGTTGGGTTAGTTCAAGCAGACAGCTGAACGTGAGTTCAAGATGTGGATAGAAGCGATCGTTTGGTGGAATTGGTGTGAACGAGTAGAAACAGGTGAAGAATAGTGGGTTGAACCTAACTAGACTGCGAGAGGTTGATTTGGAGGTGCAGGGCTCTCAGAAAGTGCATGAAGGTCACGTGCAGCAATAGCACAAGGGTGACCCAAGTGACCCGGCAGAACAACACTTGGGCAGATTTAGGCAGAAATTCCCAAGGTCGATTTTAATGTTGTAAATGAATGCTTTATGTTGGTTTAAGGATTGAAAAGTGTTGTAACTTGGTCAAGAGGTAAACCCACCTTGCCAAAGGAGAAGAAGTGGCATTTTCTAGATTGGATTTTTATTATAGTTATACATTTTATGAAACATAATATCGGGCAGAATTATAGTCGGGGAGTTACCCCTCCCTTGAATGGTATGGGCTTCATGTGGATTTTCTATTGATGTTTCTACTGTTTTATTTCTACACAAACAAAACTTTGACATATTAAATAAAAAGGTGTTGAGTTATGCGTACTCTACTTGTGGATTATTTGAAAAAATAAAAACAAGGTAGTGCCGCACCCGTCTATAGAGTGGTTGGGAGACTACCACAAGTATACGGGTGTGACAGATGGTATTAGGGCTACCTTTGTTGAAAGTATTATCCCACTAATGTTGTGCATCAAATGGTACCAGAGCTACCATTTTTGGGCTTATGATTATAGAAGAAAGCAAGGACACAATTGTAGGGTTGCAAGTGGCGTTGAAGTTGAGCTTGGATTATTTGGGTTTCTTTTGAGACCTTGGTTGAAGCAAGGAATTTTTCAGGGCTAAGGATGCAAAAGAGGACATGCCAAATTAGGAATAATTCTAGGAGAAAGCCTTTGATTCCTTATAATGGATAAGGCATATGAGGGAGAACTTGTGGATTCAAGACAAGCCTCGATTCTTGGAGAGAAGTGGTTGAATCTATAAGAAGGGCGAAATAAATTATACAAGATAAATATGCTACAGCAAAATCTCTTCAAGCCTTTTATGACGAAGTGGTATCTGACTGTAACAAGGATACAGTTGGTCAAATTTTTGAGAATATGGTCCATTTCAATGATTGGATTGATATATGCTATGAGCTAGAGGCACTTCAAGAGGATATTTATGAAATTGGAAATAAGAACCAGAGAAGGGGGAGGAAACCTACTTTGGCCAAACTAGATAATGCTTTGAATGTGATAGAAGTGAAGGAAAAACTTGGTGAGCAAGTTGGACCAAAACCAAGCACAATACAAGAATCAATGGTGGAGGATATACATAAGGATGTTGCAAATGTGGAATATGTAAATGATGGTCTTGATGAGCAGGTTTGACCACGACCAAGCACATTACAAGCATCAATGATGGATGATTATCATGAGAATGTTATGGATGTGGATATGATCAAGGATGAAATTGCGATACAAGTTGAACCGATACCAAGCACATTGTAAAGATTGGTTGATGAACCACATGAAGATGTTTCAAGTGTGATGATGATCAAGGAGCAACTTGATGAGCAGGTGTTACCAGGATCGAACACATCAAAGACATTGATGAGGATGGAGGACACTAAATTTGAGAGTATTCATGGAGTTATGACTTGTGTTTCATTGAAGCATAAGGAAGATGGACCAAATATGGGGACGAGAAAGAAGATGAATTATTTTCCAACACCATGGATGATCTCTCCTTGGACGCCTATGATGAGACATTATACATTGGAGGAATAAGGAGAATTGGTCATTGATGAACTTGATATGGAAATTTGTAACCTTACTCTAGATGGTTCAAATTCCCTCGACAAAGGAGGAACTTGATGTTCTTTGTGATGGAAAGGGTCATTCTTAGCCACGTGTAATGGATAGGTGCCTAAAATGACATATGACTACCTTGGTGGTAGGGAACATTGGTGGAGTAGAATTATTCATGGCCTACAAACAAGAAGGAATTCTTGGTGCACCTTTAGTGGGGGAGAAACCTTGAAGGAAGTACTCATATTGATGGATGATGGTATAAGTGACCGACGGCACTTTACCTCTAGACTTTATGGATGATGACTAGAGTTGAGTTGGGTTCACTTTGATGGACACATGGGCATCCAAAGTCATGGACATTGAAATAAGGGCATGAAAGGACATTTTTTGCAGGCATTATGAAGGTGCACTTACATTGATGCCACTTATGAGCATTATGGAGGAGTTTAAAATAGAGATGTTGGGAGCAGGATGGAATTGTTGATGCTACATGGAGATATTTTATAGATGGACTGATGGGATGTTGTTCACCATGAAAAACTAATACATTGGTTGGATGAGCAGCCTATGAGGACATTCATATGACTTGTAGGGTGAGAACCACATGTGATGACAATCATGGAAAATACAAGTATTATTTCCAAATATTTGGATGGAAATTCATGGGAGTTCATGATGAGTTGCATTCATTGGAGGCTTCATGTTACAGTGATCTTGCAGTATATGATTCATTGAGCAGTTGAGGTCAGGATTGGTCTTGAATTTGATGCATTATGGGATGCATACCCTTGAGAAAATTTATTGGGTGTGTTTGGAAGGAGTCACTTGATGAATATGATCAATTAAGGACACATTGGAGTTGATGGAGATGTAGCGATGGAGCTGCCCTGGTGAGGTACACTTGGGCATTGGTTGAGTCTTCTTGAATTAACCACAATTTTTACCTGAAGGATACATATTGCATATGGGATGAAAATTACTTCATAGACCTGAATATGACACTTTGATTGATTTGATGAGAGGGATACCTCTTACTTTTGATGATGCTTGGAGGATGTGACTACTTGGCATTTAGGTAGCACATAGATTAGCATCGTAGACAACATGTTGTGGATGAGATGGATATCACTTCATGAACCCAAACATGGCCTATTTTCACTTGGATGGGATTTATTTTTGATCGAGTTGATGATGTGATAGAATGAAAGAGGAAGAAATAACGCATGGTATGAGGATGTACATTCTCATGATGAGAACGCATAGTTGCATTAACTACCCAACTAGTTTGAGTTATGAGGGCTAGTAGTGTGCGGAGTTATACTAGATACATAGGATATTTTGGTAGGTTGAGCTGGTTGGAGTACTTTATGCATACATTCACAAGAAATTGATGAGATGTGATGGGTTGAAATGATGTTTTGATGATCACGGATTGAGCAGATATTTCATGGATATGTTAGACATGGACATTGATGGTTTATTCATTGATGATATAGCAGAGGTGGGTAGCATGAAAATTGTTGTAGATGTTTGAGCAACGACACTTTGCGATGATAGTTGCGACGATATTGTGTGATGATGCATTGCGACGATAGTTGCGACTATATTTTGCGATGATACATTTTGATGGAAAATGCGATGATATATTGCGACAATATGATGCAACGATATGATGCAACAATGATGGCAGCACTATCGGGGACAATAGTCATATTTTAAGTGGGGGATTATGTAAGGCCAATGAGTCAAGGATGATGATTGAGGCATCTGGTATAGTGTTCGGTGAAGATGCGACAAGCAATGGTTGAGTGTGCGATGAAAACTACTAAGCGTAGTTGGATGGGTGCCCCGATGAATGAAAATGACGAAATGCAATATTTGGCTATGATGCGATGAAATCTTGGTGGCTATGTGATGAAAGAAGAAACAGACAAGAGAAGTGTGAAATTGGTTGGTTTGGAGAGTGTTGGTGGTGAACCGATGTTTATACATCATTTGGTAGCCACAACCGTATTATGAAAATATAGAGGCTGATGTATTCAAGTGGAAAGGTCGACGTGATGTGGAGAAGTGGTGGGTCGGTTCATGGGCAAGCCCCCACCCACGTTCTACATGAACTAAACATGTATATATACATAACGTGGAGTTGGAGTTGGACATCACCAAGGAAGTAAGGGGAACACATAAAAGGAGTTTCTATGCATCAAGGCAAGGCATCGAAATCTTGTTGATGGGAGCTTCTCCCTTGGAGAACATAGATTTAGGCTGCAGTGAGGTCATGTAGGGCGTCGGGTCGAGTTGGATCAGCCTATGCATAAATGCATTTAAAACATTATTTCGGGTAGCCATAGGGAATCAGGTCAAGTAAGATCAGTTCCAGCTGATAGTTGAACGTGAGTTCAGGTTGCGGATAGAAGTGACCATTTGGCATAATTGGTGTGGATGTTTTGAGGTAGGTGTAGACTAGTGGTCTAAACGTAACCAGAGTGTGAGAGGTCGATTTGGAGGCACAGTTCTCTAGGAAAGTGCATGAAGGTCACGTGCAGCAGCACCACCAGGGTGACCCATGTGACCTGGCATCACAACACTTGTGCAGTTTTGGGCAGAAATTCCCAAGGTTGATTTTAATTCTATAAATGGATGTTTTATGTTGGTTTAAGGATTGACAAGTGCTATAACATGGTAAAGAGGTAAACCCACCTTGCCAAAGGAGCAGAAGTGGCTATTGTTGGATTGGATTTGTATTATACTTATACATTTTATGAAACATAATATTAGACAGACTTATAATCAAGGAGTTTTCCCTCCCTTGAATTTTATGGGCTTCATGTGGATTTTCTAATGATGTTTATTTTGTTTTGTTTCTACACAAAGAACACTTTGATAGATTAAACAAAAAGGTGTTGAGTTAGGCATAGTATACTTGTGGAGTATTTGGAAAAATAAAAACAAGGTAGTGTCACACTCATCTATAGAGTGGTTGGGAGACTACCACAGGTATAGGGGCATGAAAAGACTTGAATCAAACGTGTTTCCTTGGGATCTGTCACATGGCACCACCAGACCCACCCAAACAAAGGCATAATGGAGAAAACGAAAAATGGGTCACATAAATGTCCATAAGCCAAATAGACGGTCACAACTTAGAATTTTTTATACCTCCACCCTCACACGACCTGACCCAATCCAAATTGAATGCATTTCCATGGGCGACGTCACACGACAATACCTGACCTACCTGAATGAAGGCACGAGGGAGAAAAATGCCAATGGGTTGCACAAACATGCATAAGGAAAATGGGTGGTCACAAATTAGCATTTTTTGATACGGATTCCCTCACACAACCCGACCCGAAAAAATTTTCCAGGGCATCGTCACATGACATGACTCGACTCACCCGAATGAAGCCACAAGGGAGAAAATAATGAACATTCTACACAAATGTGCACAAGGAAAATGGGCAGTCACAATTTAGAATTTTTTAAATGGTCACCCTCACACGACCTGAGGCGTCGTGACATAAAACGACCCAACCCACCCAAACGAAGGCACAAGGGAGAAAATGTCGAACGAGTCACACGAATGTGTACAACGGAAATGGGCAGTCATAACTTAGTATTTTTTATCTGACCCGACCTGAACATGTTTCTTTTTGTGCCCTCACATGGCACGACCCGATCCGCCTAAAGGAAGGAACAATGGAACAAATGGAAAATAGGTCATATGAACGTGCACTAGGAAAATGGGAGGCCACAACCTAGCTATTTTGACATGACCATGCTCAAATGACCCAACCTGACCCTACCCGAATGTGTTTCCTTGGGAGCCTCGACACGACATGATCTGTAACGCCCAAACGCATAAGGGATAAAATGGGAAATAGGTCGGAACAACATGCATAAGCCACATAGGCGGTCACATTTACACATTTTCGATATGACCACCCTCACAGGAGCTGACCTGGCCTACCCAAAAAGTGTTTCGTTGAGCACCCTAAGATGACCCGACCCGACCTAAACCGACTAGCCTAAACATGTTTCCTTGGGTGCCGTCACATGAATTGACCAAAAAATACCTGACCTGCCTGAATGAATTTCCTTGGGCGCGCTCACATGACATGGCCCGACCTACCCGCACACGTCACAACCCAACCTGAACTAACTCAAGCCCCACGAACATGTTTCCTTAGGCTCCCTCACATGACACAACCCGACCCGAACTGATCTGAGCCACCTGAACGTGTTTTCTTGGGTGCCCTCACACGACACAACTTGACTTGACCTGAACGCATTTTCTTGTGTACCCTCACAGGACCCAACCCGAACCATCTGAACACATTTCCATGGGCACCCTCACAAGGCATGACATGACTCGACCAAACCCGAGCACACATTTCCTTGGACACCCTCACATGACAAAACCTGACCTGACCTTCCCGACCACGTTTCTTTAGGCGTCGTCACATGACATGACCCAACCTGACTTGACCTAAACCAATTTTTTTGGGCACCCTCACATGACCTGACCCTACATGACCCACTAGAACGAAGGCACAAGGGAGAAAACGTCAAATGGGTCACACGAACATGCACAACACACACAGGCAATCACAACTTGGCATTTTGATATGACCTCGCTCACATGACCCAATCCAACCCAAACGTGTTTCCTTGGGTGCTCTCACATAGCACGACCTAACCCAAACGTGTTTCCTTGGGTGCCCTCACACGAAATGACTCGACCTGCCTGAATGAAGGCACACGTGAGTAAATGGAAAATGGGTCACAACTTAGCATTTTTGATATGGTCTCCCCCACACGATCCAAAACGATCCACCCAAATGTGTTTTGTTGGGCACCCTCACGCGACCTGACCCACCCTAACACATTCCCCTGGGCACCCTCACACAACTTGATCTGACCGAATCTAACCCACCAGAATGCATTTCCATGGGAACCATCACATCACACGACTCAACCTGACCCACCCGAACGTGTTTCCTTGGGCGCCCTCACATGATACAACCCGACTCGTCCCGATTTGACCTGCCCAAACATGTTTCCTTGGGCGCCCTCAAACGAAATGACCTAAACCAACTCCAATGTGTTTGCTTGGGTGCCCTCACATGACTTGACCTGTAAGACCCACGAGTCAAGGATGATACTTGAGGGAATTGGAAGCATTCAATGGACATGCGATGAACGATGGTCAAAAACGCGACCAAAACCAATGAAAGGTTGGATAAGTGCACCAACGGACAAAAAAAACATTTGACTACTATGCGACGTTATTATGGTGACCGTGTGACGTTTATTAGTGATGGGAAAAACCGCGTTCAAAATTGGCTAAGTGTTGTTGGATGGTTTTTAGGCTAGTCGTGGTGGCAAGACGATGTTAAGGACAAAACGTCACATCATAACCAAGTCTTTATGGGCGTTTAGTGGGGCAGCCTTATATGGGCTAAGCCCCACTCATGAAAGAAATATGCATTGGAAAACACATATATATTGGAGGATGTGTGATGGAGAGAGGCATGAAGGGAATATTCAATAAGGAATAAACAACTTTTTGATCACCTTTGGCAAGAGTAGAGCACATGAGAGTTTCGAGTAGGGTTGAAAGTTGAGAAAAAATTAAACCGCAGTGAAGGATGTGTAGCGCGGGTCGAGTCGGGTCAGTCTCTGAATGGGTATAGGTTTTTTGGTTTGAGTCGGGTTTGTTTCATGTAGCGCATGTAGAAAAATGTTCGATGGAGTGGAGATTCTGGTCATTCAGAAACAACGTGTTCAGCAGGTCAAAATTTTGTGAATGAACTTCCGAATAGAATGCAGTTGGGAGTTCAGGTCGATTTGGGTCATGTCAACTCGAATGCATTGAAAAATGCGAGGGTTCCCTGTGACCCTAGTGACCTGCGTTCAGGAAATGCATGCAAGACAGGTCGAGTCGTTACCCTGGTGACCCACCTGAATTCACTTGGGGTATAAATTTCAGATTTTCTTAAAATTGAAATTTGGGGTTCCTCATTGTCTGTTTGGACCATTGGGAGGTTGTAAGGCTTATAAAAGGTACAATCCCACATTGGTAAGAAGCATAAATTGTTTGTGTCGGCTTGGTTGTATAATTATTGCAAATTATACATATTTATTAAAACACAATATCAGGTACACTTATTAATGGGAGTTTCCCCTCCCTTAAATGTATGGGCATTCATGTGGTTTGATATTGATGTTTATTGCTATTTTATTTCCACAAAAGAACACTTTGGAAGATTACTTAAACAAGTGTTGAGTTAGGCGTAGTCTACTTATTGAGTATTTGAAAAAAGAAAAATAAGGTAGTGTTGCACCCATCTATGGAGTGGTTGGGAGACTACCACAGGTATAGGGGTGTGACAGATGGTACCATAGCTTGTTTTGGGTAGAGTTGCAGGTCTTATCCAACTATAGAGAAAGGGTGCTTTTGAGAAGTCACTTTGTTCAGGTCTTCTGATTATTGAGAAGGGGTAGAGCAGCAGTGTTTCAGGTGGTATTGAAGCTTGATGGGTGAGTATGTTTCACTAGAAGTGGACCTTAATGATATTCTAATATAAAAAGAAGGCTTAGAAGAGAGGTTGGATGAATTCACAAAGGATATTTGTGAGACAAAATGGGCTCTTGATGCATTTCACAAAGAGGAAATTTCTGACATGAAATTTTTTTTATTCCTTCAACATATGAGGAAGACGCTTATTCTTGAAGCAATTATGAACAAGTAGGAAGAAGAGCTAAGGAAGTTACTTGATGAGATTCTAAAGCTTAGGGACCTTGGAAAGATGAAGCATGGTGGCACTGATCCCACTATAGTTGAACCAAAGGATGTTGTGAATGTGATTGAAGTCAAGGAATAACTTGATGAACAAGTTGGACAAGGAACAAACACATTACAAGAATTGATGGTTGATTCCCATGAGGATGTTGTAGATGTGATTGAAGTCAAGGAAGATCTTGATGAACAAGTTGAACCAAGACCAAGAACATTACAAGCATATGATGGTGGATGAAACACATGTAGATGTTGCAGAGGTGACAATGATTGAGGAGGAACTTGATGATTAGGTTGTACTTGGATCGGAAACATTGCAGACATTGATGAGGATGGAGGACACCCACTTAGAGAGTCTTCATGAAGATATGACTTGTGTTTCATTGAATCATTTGAAAGATGGATCGTATGGAGGAGTAAGAAAAGAAATGAATTCTTTTACAACACCATGGATGATCTCTCCTTGGATTCCTATGATGAGACCTTGTACATCTGAGGAAAAAGGACATTGGATGTTGTAGACCTTGAAACAAAATTTTGTGACTTGACTCTAGTATGTTCAAATTATCGGGGCAAGGGTATAACATGATGATATTTGTGATGGAAGGGTCATGCTTAACCACATGGAATTGCCTAGGTGCCCAACATGACTCATGGACTGCCTTAGTGGTAGGGCACACTATTTGGGTATACTTCTTCATGGCTTACAACCAAGAAGGAACTCTTGGTGGACCTTTACTGGGGGAGTAGCCTTGAAGGAACTACTCATTATGATGATGGTAGAAGTTACCAAGGGAGATTTTCCTATATACTATATAATTTATGGATGATGAATCTATTCTTGAGATGAGTCTATTCTTGATGGAAACATGGGCAACCAAAGTCATGGACATTGACATGAGGGCATGTCAGGACATTATGTGGAGACATTACGCAAGTGCACTTACTAAGTTCCACTTATGAGAATCATGGAGGAGTTTCAAGAAGGATGCTGAGCATGAATGATTTTTGGTGCTACATGGAGATATTTTATAGATGGACTGATGGGGATTTTTTTGACTATGAGGAACAAGACATTGGTTGGATGAGCAGCCTATGAGCACATTGATATGACTTGTAGGGTGATAAAAAAAATTTATGGCACTTATGGCCAATACAAGTATGCTTTCCAATTCTTTAGGTATGATGATGCATGGTTTTTCATGATGAGTTACATTCACTGGAGGCTTCATATTATGGTGATATTGAAGAATCTTATTCATTAAGGAGTTGAGATAAAGTTTCATCTTGATTTTGATGCATTATGGGATGCATACCTTTGAGAACACTTATGGGATGTGTTTGTGAGGAGACACTTGATGGAGATGATCTACATGACACTTTAGAGTTTGATGAAGATGCAGTGATGGAGATGCCTTGGTGGTATACACTTGGGCATTGGTTGAGTATTTTTACTTAACTACCCCTTTGATTGATTTTGTGAGAGGATGGTCTCTTACATTTGATGATGCTTGGATGGATGTGACTACTTAAACATATGACCTTAGCTAGCACGTGGATTAGCATCATGGAAATCATGTTGCGGATGATATGGGGGACACTTCATGGACTTGAGAATTTCTTACTTGCACTTGGATGGGATGGATTCTTGATTGAGTTGATGATGTGACAAGATGCTAGAGAAACTTACAACTGATGGCATGAGGAGGAGTATTCTAGTTTTTTGAGCTGATAGTTGGACTGATCACCTGAATTGTTCAAGCTATGCGGTCATGAAATACACCGAGCCATGTCTAATAGATGTATCAAGGTTATACCAAGATATGTTGTGTTGAGATAGAGTAGCATGGCATATATTCACACTATACTGACAATATATGATGGGTTAACATGATATATGTTTTAGTAGCATGTAGCCATGATGGAGAGATTGAATTCCCATGATAGTATAGCATGTGGTGATTGTGATAGATGTGTTGATAATAATGGATTGAGGAGATGTTTCCCATTGATATGTTAGACATGAACCTTGATGGTTTATGTGATGATATGTTGCGACAATATTGTGCGATGATACATTGCGACAAAATTTGTCATGATATATTGCGACGATATGATGCGACAATGATGATAGTGCTATCGAGGATGATGGCCTTATTTGAAGAGGGGGAGTATGTGAGACCCATGAGTCAAGGATGATGGCTGACAACATTGGAATAATTCAGTGGACATGCGACAAACGATGGTCAACAAAGCAACAAAAACCATGACGAAAGGTTAGATGGGCGCACCAACAAATGAAAACAACATCTGGATACTATGTGATATTATTATGGTGACCATACGACGTTTAAGAGCGACGTGAAAAAAATGCGTTCAAAATTGGCTAAGTGTCAGTTGATGGTTTATAGGATGGACGTGGTGGTAAGCTGGCATTAAGGATAAAAAATCACATCGTAACCAAGGATTTATGGGCGTTTAGTGGGTTGGCCTTATATGGGTCAAGCACCACCCATGGAATAAATATGCATGGGAAAACACATATATATTTTAGGACGTGTGATGGATAGTGGCATGAAGGGAATCATCAAGAAGACATCAACAACTTGTTGATCACCTTGGAAGGAGTAGAGAACTTGAGAGGTGTGAGCAAGGTCAAAGGTGGAGCAAAAATTAGACCAGAGCAAAGGACGTGTAGTGTGGGTGGAGTCGGCTTAGTATCTAAGCAAGTAGAGGTTCGCAGGTTCAACTAAGGTTTATTTTCAGGAGTCTGTGTAAAACAGTGTTCGGCGGAGGGTGGAGTTGGGTCATTTGGAAAAAACGCTTTAAGTACAGTGGAATTTTGTTGACAGACTTTTGAACGAACTACAAGTGATAGTTTAGGTCAAGTCGGGTCGGGTAAGCCTGAACGCATTCAACAACATGAGGGTGCACCATGACCCTAGTGACCCATGTTTAGGAAACGCGTGTAGGTCGAGTCAAGTCATGACCCTGGTAACCCGCCTGAACACACTTCGGGCAGAAATATCAGATTGTCTTAAAATTGGAATTTTGGGTTCCTCATTATTTTCTTGGATAGGTTGGAGGCTATAAGGCTTGGAAAAAGTACAAGCACACATTGGCATGAAGCATAAATGGTTTTTGTAGGCTTGGTTGTATAATTATTGCAAATTGGACATATTTATTGGAACATAATCTCGAGCAGACTTATTAATGGGATTTTCCCCTCCCTTGAATGTATGGTCATTCATGTGGTTTGATACTGATGTTAATTATTGTTTTATTTCTGCACAAGAACATTTTGGAAGATTAAACAAGTGTTTACTTAGGCGTAGTCTACTTATTGAGTATTTAAAAAAATAAAAATAAGGTAGTGTCGCACTCGTCTATAGAGTGGTTGAAAGACTACCACAGGTATAGGGGCATGACATGACCTGACCCGACCTGAACTGAGCCAAACATGGTTCCTTGGGTGCCCTCACATGACCCGACCCAACTCGACACACCTGAACAATGACATGAGGGAGAAAACAACAAATGGGTCACACGAAAATGCACGAGGCAGATGAGCGGTCACAACTTAGCATTTTTTATACGACCTCCCTCAAATGACCCGACCTAAATGTGTTTCCTTGGGCACCCTAACATGGAATGACCGAACCTTTTTGAAAAAAGGCACGAGGGATAAATCGAAAAATAGGTTGAACGAACATGCACAAGGCACACGGGTAGTAACAACTTAGCATTTTTTATATGACCATGCTCACGTGGCCCGACCTGACCCGCCTAAACGCATTTTCTTAGGTGTCGTCACATCACCCGACCTGAAATACCTAAACATGTTTTTTTGGCAACCCTCACACGATCTCACCCAAGCTGACCTTCCTGGATGCATTTCCTTGGGCACCCTCACACGACCCAACTCGATCCGATAGGACCCACCCGAATGCGTTTCCTTGGGCACCCTCACATGGCATGGCCCAGCTCAACCCGACCCGACCTACCCGACTGTGTTTCATTAGGTTCCCTCACACAACCCGACCCGACTTGCCTGAACGTGTTTCCTTAGGTTCCCTCACACGACCCGACCCGACCTGCCCGAATGTGTTTCCTTGGGTGCCCTCACACGAGCTGACCCGGCCCGACCTGACCTGCCTGAACATGTTTCCTTGGGCGTTCTCACATGAGCTGACCTGACCTGAATGTGTTTCCTTGGGTGCCCTCACACAACCCGACCCGACCCGACCCACCCAAATGCATTTCCTTGGGTGCCCTCACACAACACGACCTAGCCCGACCCGAGATGAAAACATTTCCTTGGGCACCCTCACACGAACCGACCCTTCCGAACGAAGGCACAAGGGAAAAAAAAGAAAATGGGTCATACGAACGTGCACAAGGCACACAAGCGGTCATATCTTAGAATTTTCTAAATGAACTCCCTCACACGACATGACCCTACTTGACTTGACCTGAACATGTTTCCTTGGGCACCTTCACATGGCATGACTCGACTCACTCGAATGAAGCCACAAGGGAGAAAAAGGCAAAGGGGTCGCATGGACGTGCATAAGGAACATGGGCAGTCACATGTGAAGAAGAGGATGTTGCAGATGTTTCAATGATAGAGGAATAACTTGATGAACAAGTTGGACCAAGACCGTGCAATTTGCAGACATTGATAATGGAGGAGACTCACTTGGAGAGACCTTATGGAGATGTAAGTATGGTTATAACATGTGTTTCATTCGATATTTTAGATGATGGGCCATATGTAGGGATGGAAAAAGAGGGAACCTCTTTGTCGATGCTATCAATAGTCTTTCCTTGGAAAACTATGATGAGACCTTGTGCATTGGAGAAGCAAGGAGCATTGATTTTTGCAGAACTTGTTGGGGGAATTTGTGACCTCATGGTAGAAGGTTCAAATTCCTGTGACAAGGGTGGAACTTGATGATATTTGCAATGGATAAGTCATACTTATTCATATGGAGAATTTTTTAAGTGAACGGCATGAGTCATGGAAGAAAGGACACACTAGTGTGATATTTGGGTAGTCTTTGTCATGGTTGGAACCAAGAGAAAATTTTGGTGGACCTTTAGTGGGGGAGGTAGCAGTGAAGGAAGAACCCGTGATGGAATATGAAGTTAGAAGTAACCGAGGGCACTAACCTAGATGGTCGACAAGGATGAGATGACTAGAGTTGTGCTGAGTCCACCTTGATAGATATTTGGGCATCCCAAGTCATGGAAATCGACCCACCCGAACGCACGACCTGACCCACCCTAACGACACGACCCGATCTAGCCAAACCGCACAACCCGACCCGCCCAAATGCATAAACTGAATGGAGGCTCATGGGATAAAATGAAAAACGAGCTGCATGAATGTGTACAAGGCACAAAGGTGGTCACCACTGGGAATTTTTGACACATTTTCCCTCACACGACATGACCCGACCCAACCCACCCGAATGTGTTTCCTTGGGTGCCCTCACACAGGTGAAGCACTGGCACCACTACCATCTCATGACAGATGGTATCAGAGCTCGATTCAGGGTGAGTTGAGTATTGTTTAATATTAAATATTCAAGCAGGAATACAATGACATGGCTGTAGTTGGTAGCGAATCTTGGACATTATATTGGTTGGTATCAATGAAACATTGGCAGGGTAAAGACATTGGTCAGGGTCGAAGCTAGATAACAAGACATGGCAAGTTGGGAAGTGTTGTCCTTTGAGATGATTGTGGTAAATAATCATGCCAAAGAATCTATAATGATTTCTTTGTATTTTTTTGATATTGGATAACCAATGTATAAGATATATCTTAGAAAACAATTATGTATTTAAATATTATGGATAATATTAGTAATTAAAAGCAAGGGTTGCTTGTTCATCTCACAAAGTTATTTAAAATTTTATAATTTGATTAAGTATACTTATGTAAGAGAATATGATTATTAAATATTTAGATGGAATTATCAAATAAACAATAAGTTGGAAAAATTTTAAACAATGTCTAAAAATTCAAAAAAATATATCTAATATTACCAAGATACTAACAATTTATAAATAAAAGGGACTTACATCAAAGAATTTTCAAGTAAATCATTCTTTATAATAGTAATAAATTCAGGAGGAATTATCAGTTTACTGAAACACAGTCAACCCCACCTAGTTATCTTGATAATAATTAAATATATGAAGAAACAAAATGGCTAAAATCTTGAAAAAATAACAGAGGAAACAGAGCTCTATGAGATAAGCTCAGAATCCTTCTTTTATTATTGATGAGAAAAAATACTTGTACAATTTCTTCTTACAAAATTCTCTCATCCAAGGGTGCAACCACAGATACTTCAATGAATGAAGTATTTATACAAAATATAAAATATTATAATCAATGCCTGAGTGACAAGGCAAATGAAATTTTATGAAAATGAACATAAAGGAAATAAAATCGATATAAAAGGAGCATATTTGTGTTTTTGGCCCCTTTCTACTGGAAAGTTGTTGTTGAGTCACAACCTTTTCAGTACTGTGCTAGAAACACTAAGTGTTGTGCTGCCACAATTACTTGTTCTTTACTCTTGGTATTCACAAAGCTTGTCCAATCGCTCTTCATTCGAAATTGAATCTTTAATAACCTTGCGGTAGATTTCATATACCTCAGTGTACTTTGTAAAAGTTGGTTTTACATTGAAAATGTGTTTTATTTCATGGTGAATAAAATTGATATTTTAAACAGCTTTATAAAATTCTTTACCTATCATAGAACCTTGAACATAAAACATAGAAAACATAGATGCAGTTCTTGTTGTTTCTTTGAGATTCTTCATATAATCTTCCCTGGGCATTAATTTTTCATTTATAAAAATCATTGATGGGAGACCTTTTTTAATCAATGCATCAATATTTGTAAGAAACTTGTTGATTGTTATAACAAGAGTATGACATTTTTCTATTAACAATTCTAATAAGTTCTTTTTAATCAGAACTTTCTTTACTTCAAGGATAGGGTCAGTCCTGTCATCTACCCCTAGCTCATCTAATTATTGGTTGTCCTTATCTGGTTATATTGGAAATTTATCCCAATTGAGTGTTTATATCAGAACAAGCCTGATTTTCTTTTTGTACTAACTCCTTCTGCTAGAAAATGATCTTGATATATGTCCATATTTCATTAATCTCTCTAATGATGTTATTCCAAATGATTTCTTTGAAATTCCCAAGGGTGTAGACAATAGAAGCTTCAGTGGCTAACTTCTTCCATATTTCCACTTGGTTATGAGCTCTCTGAAGCTCTGATGCATGAAAAGTGTCAGGCTTCTTCTGCTGATCTTTAATAAGTTTCAGTTTGTCTTGTATTTTCTTTATTTCTTCATTTTTCAAGGTCATGTTTTGGAGTGTGGATGCTAACTGATATGAAAAATTTCCTTTAGTAGTAGTAGCAGCCATAGCAGTGGGAATATTTGTCATTGTAAGTGCTTCAAAAGTAGAAACATGCTTTAATGGTTTCTTACTTTCTTTAATCCACTTCTCCATCTCTATTTCCATCTGTTTTAGCTATGTACTTTGTTCAAGAATGAGCTTCATCATGTCTGCCTTTTCTGTTTTTTTCTCTTAAATTTCCTTGGCTAAAGGATCTTCTGTTGCTAGTAATTTCAACTGCTTCCTCAATGCTGCAATACTTTCATTATTTTTCTTGATTAACTCCTCTACAACATTAACAATTGTAGGATCATAACCCAACTTGATTACCAAATCTTACAAGGTTTTAATCCTAGCATCTTTATAAAAATCTGATACTTTCTCCATGTTGATTTGTTATATGACATTTTCTAGTGTAACTTGCATTTTAGATAAATACATAGCAGTGTTAGTTACAGTTGAGAAAATCATCTCTCCAGTTTGTTTATGCATCTCCATTTTATCAATGGAATGTATGTTGCTGACATTAAACTCAAGACATGTATTTTTTTAGTCTTCTTATCCTTTAGGATGAGGAACTTGTGCTTGAAGAAATGCCATTAGCATTCTCCCATTCTCTGCATCAAAGGATGACAATAGCCCACTTTGCGAACCTAAAGTTTGTTTCCGTAATTGGTTATATGTGTTTATATTCAAGGCTTCATTTTTTAGTTTGATTTCCTTGAATATGTCCATGGTTCTATTCTCTGGCCCACTTCAAGTTGAAGTAACAGTTTGCATGATCTGCTTTTGATCACAAGTATTCATGGAAGTAGTAGGAGACTATGTGGAATTTTATCCTATTAATGAGGATATAAGAGGCTCATTAGTGTTGACAGGGGTTTGTTTCTCTGAATCCTTACTAATACTTTTTCTGGAACTAAGTTTAGCCTTCTTTCTATACATAATTTTGAATCCTTTGCTGAATATGTCTATATCTGAAGGAGATCCTTCTTATCTATTCCTTTTAGCTGTCTTTTCCTGATTTGTTGGAGTCTGCATTGTTAATGATGAAACCAGTTGTTCTTCTACTTCATGCAATGTCTTCTCTATCCACTGGAGCTTGTTTTTGTACTGCTCTATCTTTGTCCTTGGTGTGTGCAAGTAAGGAGTAGATTTGGTTTCTATCCTTAATTTAGAAATAATGCCTAATGGGTAATATGACCAGGTGAAGCTTAAATCAAATTGAATTTTATTTAATAGCTGATCTCCCTCTGCTGCTTATTTCCTACTATTACATATAAATGGGCCACGGTGTGTTTTTAGCTTGAACTGATAATTATTCTTGGTAGCCACAAAATGTAATTGATCCATGTTGATCATCTTCCTGATAAATTCTGAAGAAAATTCCTCATTGGGAGGAATTTGGGAAACTTGTATGGTTGCATCTCACATCCAAAAACTCTTATTTCCATGTAGTTTTCATGCAGGTTCCAATCTCCTGTTTGAACATGTTCTGTCAGCTACAAATTATTCTGAATTTATTCACTGATTCTTGGTTCTTATCTGTTTTTTAGAAGACCAATAGCTGGGTGGAAAAACATCTCAATGAATTTCTTATATGTAAATTCATTCTTCTCTTTCACGACTAAGGTGGTCCATAAAATTACTAACTGCTAGTCTCTTTTATCATTTAATTTCTACAATGACAATTTCATATTGTCTCCTTGAAAGTATATGAACATGTAAAATATAAAAAATGTATATTTAAATACCTCTTCTATATTGAAATCAAGAAACTGCCGATGAATGTAATCTGCAAGGAAGTGACTGAAATTGAATACTATGGAAGGCTTGGCATCATTGGAAAAGATAAACATAAATCCTATAATATCCTCATCTATGTATTGATCATAGTAGTAGCCAAGAAGGTAATATAGGACAATGGTTATTTACTTGGTTCTCTCAGGGAAGAGGGATGAAGGATAAGGACGATTTATTTTGGGCAATGAAGCCTCTTGTGTTAGGAATAGTTCTAAGGTTTGGTTTCTCTTCGAAAGATCTAATCTCTGATATATTTCAAGTAGATCTTCATGAGAGAATGGGTTACCATTATCAACTGTGGGAGCTACCATAATTGGGTCAACGGCCTAAGGGGTTATGGTAAAAAAAACTTGGCTATTAGAATTGACTATGGCTCTTTGGATTGGTAAGTAGGAAGCATGACATTTCCTGATGAAAATGGGAGCACTGTGGGTAGGATTAAAGATAAAATGGGGTAGGTTTGACTCCCAGAGCTGGATTTCATCAGATTTCTCAATCCATTTATCTTGTAACCAACAATACATCTCAAGAATGTTGATATGATATTTTGTTTCATAGATTCTATAATCTTTGTCAGCCATAGGGATATGATGAAGGTCTATAGTAGGGAAAATCAAAGGATTAATGTTTTCCTTGGGATCTTTATCCTTGGGAGGCATAATGGCTATATGTGACAGTGGAACAGAGGGAAAAAATAAGGTGTTGTGAGAAAGAGTGGGGAAGGGAATGGAGAATGATGAGATTGGGCATTGATCACACAATTGTAGCTTCTCTAGATCAGTGGACAACCTGCAAAAAACGAAGTATAATAACTTGTAATTAGAAAAGGAGTTTGTAGATGGATTTAGAAGGTTTAATAGTGAAAAATCATGTTTTTGTTGATGGCACAGGTTAATGGATAGGTAATTAAATTGATAATAGAAATATGGATGGAAGTAATTTAAGTGGTTAATGGTTAATGAGGTGGCATGGGAGGAGCGATGCGTAACGATCATCAAGGTAAGCGGTATAATGGAAACAAATTTTGGAGGGGGGCTAGGATGGTTTATGGTTTTGCACCTAGGGGATCTGAAATCACATGGAGCTAACACATATAACTAGGTGGTTTCCAAATACATTTCTTTTCAGACCCCCCTCCCCCCCCGCCCCTCCCCCCTTCCTGGTGATAAAATTCGGATGGCGGAGGGGGACCGATAATTCATAAGGGCCATCGTATGCCGATAGTTGTGAGAATGATCATCGGATATGCGGGAATGTGAGAGGATAATAAATGCGATGATGTGGATGGTGGGGTCAGGTATTATTAAATAAATCATCGAGAATTATGAATGGAAATGTAAGGAAATGTTTCAATTAAATGTTAAGAGGGAAATACATGAAGGGGGTATATTTAAGGGTAATAATGGTTAAGGGAAATGGAATGAAAATGAAGAATGGTGGGGATATATTATTATGGTTTAAAACTTTAGTATATGAAATTAATAATCAATATTTAAACCATATTAATCACTTTGTCCATAAGTGCATTTAGACTAGTAGCCAATCAAATCTTTTAAAACAGAATGAAGTTTTATTTTTTTCTTTTTTTTATGCTTCCCTAACATTTTATTTTAGTTTTCCTTCTTTATTTAGGGCAGCTAAAACCTAACATTTTATTGACATGGATGCCTACAAAAAATAATAATTTTCCTAACTTTTTTTAACTTTTTCATTATTTTTCATCCATATCCTACCTCATCATTTTCAAAATTATTCAACTACTAATGATAACTTATCAAAAATAAATAATGTTACAACATCTTCTCCACCTGGAAATTTCTCCCCCCTATGGGATGCAGAGAAAATTAATTTCCATGTGCCTTCTCCTCAGGCTATGGAGACTTTGTTGTAGAAAAAAAAAAAAGTTCAAATGATAAAATAAAATTATTATGTACAATGATTATCTAGGATCTCCTTCAGTTCTGGATATAGTGTTTCAAAAATCTGCCATTGACAGGAAGTGTTGAAAGTTGTCCTTCCAGATTATATAGAACAAATGTCTTGTTTTCTTTTACCTCTGCAATGCTGAGTGGCCCAAACCATAAATTGTCAAACTTTCCATGTTTTCCTTTATCTTCTCTCCTAGCATCCCATCTTAAAACTAGATCTCCTTCTCTAAAATCTCTTTCCCTTGCTTTTCCTGTCAAAGAGAATCTTCATTTTATTCTGACATTTCTTTAGTTTATATTAAATATCATCCGTGTTTTCATTCAAATCAATGATTTGATTAATCCTTCCAGAGAAATCATCAGGTTCATAAGTATAGTCTTGTAGAAAATTGAGCACAGGGAAAGCTAAATTTGTAGATAAAATAACATCTTTGCCATAAACTAACTGGAATGGAGATTTACCTATTGATCTTTTGGGTGAAATAATGTTTTCCTGAACTGCATAAATGAGATGACTGTCCCAGTTTTTCTTGTGATATTCTAATTTTTTCTTGATTACATTTACTAAAATCTTGTTATATGATTCAACAAGATTGTTTCCTTGTGGATAGTAGGGAGTTGAGTGATGCAGTAAAATTTGATATTTCTGGCAAAATTCTATCATTTTTATGTTGTTGAACGTTGTGTCATTATCAGTGTCTATTTTTTTATGGAAAATCAAATGTGGATAAAATATTCTCTTCAATGAATTTAATTACAACTAAATCTATAGAATTTCTTACAGGAATGGCTTCCACCCACTTGGTGAAATAGTCAGTAGCAGTCAAGATCCATCGGTGCTGATTACTGGAGGCTGGGTGGATTTCACCTATAAAATATAATCACTATTATAGAAAAGGTGTTCATAAAACTAATAAAACTAGTGGAAGGGCTTCTAATTTTTTTCTTACCAGCAAACATCTGACATGGAACATAGGCTCTGACTTTTGATCCTATTTGTGAAAACTAAGTAGGCCAATAAAATACCACCCTAAGTGTCTTGTATGTTTTTTCTCTCCAAGCATAGTGGCCTCCACATATTCCTGCATGAAAATGATCAATGATTCCTTCAGTTTATGATTCTATTAGGCAAAGTAGTAGAATATTAAGAGGATCATTCCAGTATAAGTTGCCATTGACAATACAGTGTTTGATGGATTTCAACTTGAGTGTTTTGCAATGGTTTTTTGAAAACTGAGATGGACATTCAAAATGAATCAAAAAATGAACAATATTAGCATACCAATATGATAAAACAAACTTCTCATCAATATGAACAGGGACTTTTTGAGCTGAAGGAGAGGGTTCTTGTGTATTCTCTCCTTGCACTCCATGGGAAGGTTCTTGTGGATTCTCCTCTTCTGCATTTAAGGAAGGTTCTTGTGGATTCTTCCTTTCCAAATATGAAGAAGGTTCTTGTTGATTCTTCTCTGAAACTTCAAAAAAAAGAGTTTATGCCTACAACTTTACAATTGGATTCAACTAAAAATTTAGCTAAACCCTACCCCTTTATTAACTTGGTAGTTTTAACGGTAACGTCAAACTCAAGGATTTGAGTTATCCATCTTCCTCTTCTTCCATCAGTGTCTGGTTGTGTGAGGAATATTTTTACAATGTTATTAGGAAAATAGGAAGTGATAGTAGAATAGAGGATATACATTCTAAAATACTTTAGGGCTTGAACTAAGGCATAGGCTTGTTTTTTGATAATAGCATATATGAGTTCTGCATCTCTAATGACCTTACTAAATAATTTTGTGGGTTGATCATGATAATATTCGCTCTTTTTCAAAAGGACAACAATAAAGGTAGTTTCATAAGTAAAAGAGAACATGTTGAAAGGTTCATAGTATTTTGTATTGGCTAAGGTTGGGGCTTCAGAGATGGCCTTCTTTATCTAGTCAAATGAAAGTCTTACAGAAATGGTACATTTGAATTCATGGTTATTTTTTAGCATATTTTTTATTTCCTTCACTATTTCTGCATAGTTGGGTATAAACCTTCGCAAAAAGTTAATTTTCCCTAAGAAAGCTTGAATCTCTTTCTTATTTCTAGGTAATGATAATGATTGAATAGCAGATACCCTTTTGGGATCAATAAATACTCCATATTTTGAAATAATATGACCTAGTAATTTACCCTCTTTAATGGCGAATAATGAATTTTTGGGATTCAAAGATATTCCAAACTTCCTGCACTCATCAAAAAAATTTCTTCAAGTGCTTGAGATGTTGCTGATTTGATTAAGAGAAAACAATTAAATCGACAAGATAAATAAAAATATTTTTTTTTTACATTCCCGATAAAAGCTAAGTCCATGTCTCTCTGAAATGCTGCTCCTGTGTTTGATAGAACAAAAGGGATCTAGGCATACATGAATGTACCCCAAGGTGTGGTAAAAGTTGTCTTCTCCCTTTCTTCTGAATTGACCAATAATTTATTATAACCAAAAAATCCATCCAACATAGAGAGTATGTTATCACCTGACACTATTTGAAGTAATTGATCTGTCTTTGGGAGTGGATAATTATCTTTCAAGGATGCTTTATTAAGTTTTCTAAAATCGACGCAGAGTGTTATTTCACCGTTCTTTTTCCTCACAGGAACTAAATTGGCAAACCAACTAGAGTATCTTAATGGGACAATTTGGGCATCTAATTTTTTTTTTCAGTTATTTTTCTATGGCGGGAAGCAGAACTGGGTTCATCCTTCTTAACTTATGTTGGTAAGATTTTACATCTAGTTTTGGTGGAACCTTATGCTCAATTAAATATGTGTCATAATTTTTTAGATCAGCATAAGACCAGACAAAGACATATTTGTAATTCTTAATAAGTTTGATATATTCATATTTAAGTTCATGAGTTAATGATGCACAAAGTTTAATGTTTTTAATCTCCTTATCAGTAGAAATATTAGTATCTTCTATGTCATTTTCTGGTGAAACAGAGAATGGATTTTTGGGAACATAGTTTTGATCAAACAATTTTTCTAAAGGAACAAGTCCCTGGGAATAAAATTATTTTATAATTAAATTATATCATGATCAACCAAATTTGACTTTAGTTTTGAATTTTCTTTATCTTTGGCAGCTTCATTACTGTCTGAATTATCCTCTTCAATTTTCAATACAGAAAATTCATCAATGACCTGCAGAAAGGATTTTAATTGTTCATCATCGTCAAATATTTTCCAATGTTTAAGATTGTATGGGATTGACAGCCTATATTTTATTTGTATCTAATATTGAATTTGAAATTGATCAGGTATTTTAAAAGAGCTAGTTGAAACAACTAATGAATCTGTATGTATGTTTTTATCTCTAGGAATATAAGTGATATGGAAAGCATCAAAGAAATTTTCAATGGTGTCCCAAATCTCATTTCTGTAAGAGCTAAGAAAAATGTGCTTTGTTTGACAAAGACTACTAACTTGCCTTACTATAAGTTCGAAATCAGTGAACACTCAAATTTTGAGCGTTTAAACTCTTAGCAAGTTGTAATCCTAGGATAAAAGCTTTGTATTCAGCAACATTATTTGTGACCTAAAAATACAACTTGCGTGATTGAGTGATATTTTATTTATTAGGGAAAATCAAAACAACACCTACTCTAGCTCCATCTTTGGTACAAGATCCATCAAATAATAATTTCCAAATTTCTTTTTGAATTGATTTAGGGGTGTCAATTTTATCCTCAATCTTGAGTTGATAATTTTGTGAAGTATCTAACGATGTTTGAAAGCAACTAAAATCCTGATCAACTGCATAAATGGGATGATTTCTAGCCTAATCATCTTTTCAAATAGTGTTTAGGAATCTAAATTCTCTATATAACCTAAGGCTCTCTCCACCATATACAGGAATAGTGGCAAAAGACATGTCCATTTGAAGACTTCCTCCCAATTTTTCACAACATGATCTTGATATAAGAATTCCAAATTTGGGAGGAATGTCAGTGACAACTATGCCTAATACTACAATTTTAACTCATATTTGATGTAAAGTGACTACTAGATCTTTAATAAGTCATAAAAATTGAACTCTCTTAGAGTCAAAGGTATATAAGTCGTGATAGGTTTGAGTGATATCCAAATTAAGTTGTTCAATGATGACTTTAGGAATTAAGTTGTGTGAAGCACCTGAATCCAGCATACATTTGTATATCAGGGAGTCATGCACTTTTAAATTCACATAAAAAGGTGGTATGGATTCATAAATCATATTAGAAATAGGAAAAAAATCTATGGTGGGTCTTTCATTTTGCATATTGATAATATCTCCTTCAACATCCATACTAGAATTTTGAATACATTTTACAACTTGACTTTTATACCCAGGGCTTTTAGAAATTTTTGAAAGAGGAATTGGGATTTTAACTCTTTCTACTTATTTTTCAACATTAAAGGTGATCTATATAGTTTTGTCAATATGAGCTGAACCACTCAACTGATTTAAAGGTTGAACATAAGTAGTTTGAGTTTTGGCAGTTTTTGTTTGAGGCTGAATTATTACAGGGTTTTTGGGAGGTCTACCAGGACTAGGTCTAGGTCATAAGTCATATATTTTATTAAGTTATGTAATCAGAAACTCAGAAAAATGTTGGTACATAGAAACCTGAGAGGTATCTTGGTCTTTTTGAGGGATTTGAATTTGAGAAATAGGGACAGTGGCAGTCTAAAAGGATGAATGATCTACATTATTAATGTCTTCAGTAATAGAAAAATTATTTTCATCGAGTTGTTGATCATCAATCAACAATGGTGTGGGTACTTGTTGGTCATTATGAGGCCTCTGAAGATTTTACAATGGAGAAGCCTTTTTATACTGACCTTGGACCCATGTTTGTCATATAGAAATAGTTTGTTGAACTATCCTTGTTTGAGTTTCAATCTTTGAAATTACATTAGATAAATTTCTAAGAAGTGTTGTGATTTCATCAATTTTTAAATCTTCACTTTTAGATTTAGATGAAGAAGATGCTTCCTGGTTTTTTAATTTCTTTTGGGCTTTCTCGGATTTAGCTTTCAACTTAGTAGATGTAGACCTATTCTCTTTGACCTCTATAGCATTAGTTTGCATATCCTCTATGGTTCAGGATGTCCTTTCTCTCAACATGACATCAAAGTCATCCTCAAAGGCCTTTGAGAATCTAACCTTAGCTGCTGCTATAGGGGGTTTACAATCAGGAGGCATTTTATGGTAAAGCTTATTGAATATTTTTATAAAATCAACAACTGGTTCTCCAAAATTGCTTTTTACTTCTTAAAATTCAGTTAAGAAATATACAGGATCCTTTTTTACTCCCCATTGGTTTTTAAATATGGTCATTAGTTCTCCTCAAGATCTAATATAATTTTCTTGAAGTTGTCTAAACCAAATCCTAACATTCCCTTCTATAGATTGGAAAAAAAGTCTCATGTAAACATTTTCATATTCAATGTTCATGTTGTCTGAAAAATCCAAAAATGCTGACAGATGTTCTACAGATGATAAGCCAGTTTCTCCATTGAATCTAGGGAGTTGTTTTAGATATCCAGGTGGAAAATAATTTAGGACATTATGAAGTAAAAGAGGAGCATATCTTGCTTATATAATTGGCCTGAAACCAGCCATACTTGAAAATGTTGAAGTAGATGAGGAGGAAGAAGTAGAAGTTGTGGATGAATATGGATAAGTTCGGGGAGAGGAATGAGGTGGAGAACGAGGAGGAGAATAAACTGGAAAATCAAGAACCCTTCGGGACCTTAAAGGAGTTTTAATAACCATTTTTTGAACCTCTGCTTCTTCTCCTTCTCTAGGTCTGAATAAAGGATTGGAATAAATATAATAGAGATCCTTTGGCTGTTGTGAAGTTGAAGGTCTTGATTATGTAACTATGGAAATGAAATCCATAGATTTGAATCAAGGAATTTTTAGATCCAAATCCTACTCTGATATAGGAGATTCAAAGGGTTCCTGAGGTATTTTATAGGATTCTAAAGAGTGAACTAATAAGGTTGATTGAAAATCCACTCCTTTATATACTAGATCACACACTCTATCAGGTACTTCTTTTGATTCTAATGGGATGGGTACAAATATGAAGGGATCAGGAATTATATTGATATGCTCTTGAGGAATAGAAGAAGAAGGGGTTTGATTCCTTCTCCTAGAAGAAGCTCTTCTCACCAGTCTTTCTGGATCTGATAATGGTTCAACTTGGAGCCAAATCGAGATCTGGTGTGCTATGAAGGAGCGAGTTTGGTCACAGTGGAATCGCTAGGTGAGAAAATTTTGACCTTACTAAACCTTTAGTCACCTTAAAGAAATAGGGTTTTATCGTTGTCCTGGGGAAAACAAATCAAATTCATTCCCTGGAAACGACGCCAAATTGATGTTGTCCTTTGAGATGATTGTGGTCAATAATCATGCCAAATCATGTATAATGATTAGTTTGTATTTTTGTGATATTGGAGGAAGAATGTATAGTATAAATATTATAAAACAATTATGTATTTAAATCTTATGGATAATATCAATAATTAAAAGTAAGGGCTTCTTGTTCATCTCACACAGTTATTTAAAATTTTATAATTCGATTAAGTGGACTTATGTAAGACAATACAATTATAAAATATTCAGGTTGAATTGTTCAATAAACCATAAGCTGGAAAAATTTTAAACAGTGTCTACATATTCAGCAAAATATATCTAATATTACCAAGATGCTGACAATTTATAAATAAAAGGGACTTACATCAAAATATTGTCAAGTAAATCATTCTTTATAATAGTAATAACTCCAGTAGAAATTATAAGGTTTATAAAACAGAGTCAACCCCACCTAGTTATCTTAATAATAATTAAATATATGAGGAAACAAAATGGCTAAAAACCAGAAAAATTCACAAAGAAAACAAAGTTGTATGAGATAAGTTCATAATCCTTCTTGTATTGTTGATGATAAAAAATACTTGTACAATTTCTTCTTAAAAAATTCTCTCATCCAAGGGTGAAACCGTGGATACTTCAATGAATGAAGTATTCATACAAAATATAAAATATTATAATCAATGCCTGAGTGACAAGGAAAACTAAATTTTCTAAAAATGAACAGAAAGGAAAGAAAATCGATCTAAAAGGAGTGGATTTATGTTTTTGGCCCTGTTCTGCTGGAAAGTTGTTGCTGAGTCACCACCTTTGTAGTAATACATTGGAAAAACTAAGTGATGTGATGGCACAATTACTTTTTCTTTAATATTTGTATTCGCAAAGCTTTTCCCATCACTTGTCATCCAAAATTGAAGCTTTAATAACCTTGTCGTAGAATTCATCTACCTCCATGTACTTTGTAAAAGTTGGTTTTATAGTGAAAATGTGTTTTATTTCATGGTGAATAAAACTAATATTTTCAACAGCTTTATAAAATGCTTTACGTGTCATAGAACCTTGAATAGACATAGATGCAGACCTTGCAATTTCTTTGAGATTCTTCATATAATCTTCCCTGGGAATTAATTTCTCATTTATAACAAACAACGATGGGATACCTTTTTTAATCAATGCATCAATCTTTGTAAGAAACCTGTTGATTGTTATATCAAGAGTATGGCATTTTTCTGTTAACTATACTACTAAGTTATTTCTAATTAGAACTTTCTTTACTTCAATAATAGTGTCAGTCTTGTCATCTACCTCTATCTCATCCAATTCTTGGCTATCCTTAGAGTTTAAAAATTTTATGATGTTGCTGGTTGTATTGGGAATTTCTCCCAATTGAACGTTTATGTAAGAAATTTCCTGATTTGCCTTTTCTACTAACCCCTTCTGCTAAAAAATGATCTTGATAGATGGCCAAATTTCATTAATCTCTTCAATGATTCCTTTCAAAATGATTTCTTTGACATTCCCAAGAGTGTAGCCAATAGAAGCTTCAGTGGCTAACTTATTCCATATTTCCACTTGGTTTTGAGCTCTCTAAAGGTCTGATGCATGAAAAGTGTCATACTTCTTTTGTTGATCTTCAAGAAGTTTCACTTTGTCCTATAGCTTCTTTATTTCTTAAGTATACAAGGTCATGTTTTGGAGTGTGGATTCTAACTGATCTACAAAATTTTCTTTACTAGTAGTAGCAACTATAGAAGTGGAAATAATTGTCATTGGAAGTGCTTCTAAAGGAGAAACTTGCTTGACTAGTTTCTTACTTTCTTTAATCAACTTCTCCATCTCTTCTTCCATCTGTTTCAACTATGTACTATGTTCAAGAATGAAATTCATCATTTCTACCCTTTCAGTTTCTGTCTCTTCAATTTCCTTGGATAAAGGATCTTTTGTTGCTATTAATTTCAACTTCTTCCTCAATGTTATAATATCTGCATTCTTTTTCTTGATTAACTCCTCTGCAACATCAATACTTTGAGGATCATAACCCAACTTGATTACCAAATCTTCCAAGGTTTTAATCCTAGTGTCTTTGGCAAAATCTGAGACTATCTCCAGGTTGAGATGTGATCTGACAATTTCTACTGTAACCTACATTTTAGATAAAGACATAGTAGTGTTAGTTATAGTTGAGAAAATCATCTCTCATGTTTGTTTATGCATCTCCATTTGATTAATGGGATGTATGTCGCTGAAATTAAACTCAAGGGATGTATTTTTGTAGTCTGCTTCTCCTTTAGGCTGAGGAGATTGTGCTTGAAGAAATGCCATTATAATTCTTCCTTTCTTTGCATCAAAGGCTGACGATAGCCTACTTTGGGCACCTAAAGTTTGTTTCCAAAATTGGTTATATGTGTTTATCTTCAAGGCTTCATTTTTTAGTTTGATTTTCTTGAATATGTCCATGGTGCTGTTCTGTGGCTCGCTTGAAGTTGAAGTACCTATTTGCATGATCTATTGCTGATATGAAGTAGTCATTAGTGGAATTTTGAGGTCTAAAATGGGTTTCCTAAGGAAATTATAAAATAATTGTGGATATTTGATTACATCATCAAATTTTAGAGGGAAAAAATAAAAAACTACTTTTTCAACCTGTATTTTGAACTTATCTCCCTAAGGGTTTATTCAAATTTTGAGCAGGAATACTTGTTGAATGAAAAATTTAATTCCTCATCCAAGGAGTACCCATGTTGCATACTTTTTATGGACTTTGCTACATGAAAAATGAAAAATACATCAAAAACATGATTGGAATAACGTTTTTTTATGTATTTCTCATTTTTCATGTAGTAGGGTCCATCAAAAGTATGCAACATGGGTACTCCTTTGATGAGGAATTAAATTTTGCATCCAATCAGTATTCCTACTCGAATTTTGAGTAAACACTTAGGGAGATAAGCTCAAAATACGAGTTGAAAAAGTATTTTTATTATTTTATTATTTTTTAATCTTTTTACTTTTTTACTCCCAAAATGGTGAATCATCCTCCATGGCTGACATCATCATCTTGAATCCTATTGGTTCTTATAAATTTTATTTTAGTTGTACATTTTTCTTAGGAGGTCCATTTTAGACCTCAAAATTCCCCTAATTCATGGAAGTAGTAGGACACTGTGTGGACTACTCTCCTATTAATGAGGATATAAGAGGCTCATTAGTGTTGATAAGGGTTTGTTGCTCTCAATCCTTTCTAATGCTTAGTTTGGAACTAAGTTTAGCCTTTTTTCTATACATAATTTTGAATCCGTTGCTAAATATGTCTATCTTTGTAGGAGTGTAATATTCCCAAATTTTCACTTGAGATTTGGAATATTAGAGTTCTTCATTTCATTAATGAATTAATTAAATAAGAGGGTGGAGGGACCCATAATCCTCAAGATGAATAAATATCCAATTTTTATGTGTGAGTGTGGATTAACTAATCCTATATCTATATAATCAGGTAGTGGAGCAACTACTAATGTGAATGGAATTGGAGATCATGTCTCGTTAATGAGATAGATCATGGAGGTTGAAGCAGTAAACTAAGATCATGGAAGGCATATAATAAAAGATCATAGATCATTCATGATGAAGTGATGGAGGAAGTTGTGAAATTAATGCACACATGATGGAGAGGGTGTACATTGTACCTAGACATGATGGATGACTTGGAGAGACAACGCAGTAAAAAATGGAGGATCTTATCCACATGCGCAACGCAGTTTAGATGAGGGCCAAGGCCTAGGAAGGCTCATAAAATATACAAAGGAGATGAAGGAAACAATTAAGGTAGGCTATTTAATATAGGTTTTGAGTCCTGTTTAAATCTGGAACTGTCATGTGACATTCCATGCTTTCTTGGCATGTTTCACAAATATTTCAAGTGTTGTTTATCACAGGGTGGTCCTGGTTGGGAATCCCTCCTCTTTCTTTTAGTAGCTCTGGAAAGGGGGTTGTACTTCATTCTACATCAGACATTGGTGCCACTTAGATTTTCCATCATCTGCAGAACATCTACCTTCAGGAATTACACAATTTCTGAAGATCAATTTGGAGGTGGAGGTTGTCTTCAGTATTTCAGCTAGAGAACTGGTGTAGGATTCTTCATATCACCTTGGTCTTGAATATCAACATTCCTAGGGCTTCATTTCAGATTTGGCATCAGGCCAAGATTTATTTAACTCCTAGCAACATCAGTCCCATCAAGGATTGCACAATCCAATCCTGTAGATCTAAAGGAGGAAGGAAGTTTCTAGCATTTCAACTATTAATCCTGTGAGGGTTCATCCCCTCACCTTGCCATCAGTATTTCCATGATTGTGGAGCCTATTCTGACATATTTCAGTAGTAATTGATGCTTTTTCGCTTGTAAAATGTAGTTTCTATAGAAACTGCATTTCAATTGCTGCAATCTGAAGGAGGAGGAATAGAAGGCTAGATATCAAGCTCCTAGCTTGTAGATATGAAGGAGGGATCAGCCCTCAAAGCTCATATCTGTTTCTAGAACATATTATAGCCATATTTGGATCAGATCTAGCTTCAGATCTATATAACCTAGCAGACAAAGGATCAAATCCTAGGAGGGTGATTTTCCAAAGTTGTAGATCTAGAAAATCCTTTCTGGGTTATCTTGGGTTCACATCACATTGTCCAAATCTTGAATCTTGGCATAATAAGAGCTCATAAGCTCCCTAGATCTACATTTCCTTTTTCAACATTTCAATGTATATCAGCAGTAGAAGGGAAAGCACAATATTTCTTCCGATAAGCTCACTAGTTATGCAGTGCTAGTTGCAGCACCATTGTAGGGTGATTCTAGGCCATCTCTTGGGCTAGATCTACTCATATTGTGTACATTGTGTAACTGATTCATCTCCATATAATAAAATGGCTCAAATTATCTGTATATTTTGATGTCGTCTTTAGATTTATTGTTTACTTAGTCATAGTTCTTATATTGTGTTTCAATATTCCTGCATTCTCCCTTTTAGGATATTACAGTGGTATCAAAACATGATCTTTGGCTCATCTTGTGGACACTTCATCTTTTGCATCAAAATAAGAAGCAGATAGATGAGATCTATCATGAAGGAGGATAGTTTTTCCATTCCTCTCTTTATATCCAAGAAATATCTCTCTAAGGAGGTCAATCAAATGAATAGATAAAGGCAATGGGAGGATCCAAGAAGAAGATTTCAAGAGGAGGGTCCAAACACTTCCTATCAGCAGAAAATAAGATCGGAGAATCATAGATCTCCTCATAGATCTATTATGCCCACTTTCTTTGTAGAAGGTCAAATGTGTAGAAAGGAAGAAAGAAGAGAATGTGAGACTCATGAGACTCTCAGTTTGTATCTTTAAGAGTACAAGGAATAGTCTAGAGCTTTCAAAGAGAGTCTAATTGTCTAAGAATTATTTGAAGTTGAAGAAGAGAGAATATCATATAGTAGCAATAGAAGAAAGAGGCACAATAGATTCTATTTGCCTAGATTTGATGGATCTTCCTCAAGCACTATTAAGGCCTGGAGGAAAGAGTTAGACACATTTTTTATGCTACATCCTGAGGCTAAAAAAGAGGTTTTCTAAATTACAGCACTTCATCTCTTAGGTGAAGCCAATTATTGGTGGTTTAGTCACATGGAGCATGCATAGGTGACTAAATATTCAGATTTATTTCACAAGTTAAGGAAGAATTTTGATGTGAAGAAGACAGAGATGTGCCGCAAAGAGACATATCCTAAGGAAACAAAGGAGGATGTCAATATTTTCACTCTAGACAAGGAGTCACTACATTCACCACTAACTATAGAAGTACTTACATCCGGAGAAGAGACACTTGCAACTTTGCAAGATAGTCTTGAGCTCTTAACACATAGATTCCCATGCATGATTCAGGACATGCATGAATAAGAGGAGGAAGATTCTAGCACTGGTACATTTCTAGAAGAGTAACCATATCTCTTACCAGCAGTTGGAGACGCCATTGCCCCAGTTGGAGGAACTCTTGTGTTCTAGAAAGAGGTTCCCACACATCAGTGATCCAAGGTATGCATACACATTCATCACCTATTGCTTTAGTATAAGTTATTTAAACTTATGGGGACATGCCATCAAGGCTAATGCATAACCAAGGGTTAAATCAAAATGCTAATTTGAAGCAGCAACATATCACAGCACAGAGGACCCTTGATCTAATCAAGGAGGAGATGAAAATATATCCTATTTTATCATTGATGGACTACATTCAACTCTTTGAGTTGATGTGTAAAGCTTCAGAAAATTGGATGAGCATGATCCTATGTAAAATGACTGGTTATGAGATCAGTATTGTACCTTTCTTTGAGACAACATATGTATTACCCTGCAGATCTATAGCACTGTCACTTAGTAACAGTGATAATGAAGAGGCCCCATTATTCTTGGAGAATTCTGAAGGTAGCTTCACTCATGAAGCAATGGAGGTTAAGATGATGAATGGTAGATATCTTGAGATGATAAATCTTTTCTCCCTTCTTGATGACACTTTCTCAATGAGCATCTCATAGCTCAAAGAGAGACTTCTACCTATAGCAGACACATAACCTTGTTGGTTTTGAAAGGCCATGGATGAGATGAAGGTATCATTAACAGATCTTATTGGTGGTGCACTTCAACATTTCATGGAGTGCAAGGTTATTCAATAGGTTGATAAGGATGGTATTCTACAAAGGGAGGATACCATGTTTATGCAGAACATCATTTATCATCCACATTGGGATGAGTGGGTGAGAATGATAAGCAAGGGGTTGCAAGACCAGTTGCAAATATATGACATGGGCTAACAAGAAGCTTGGTTATGTTGGTTTATCTTGGTTGAGTTTGGTTACTACCCAAAGGCTGCTATTTCTTTGATCCATGCCTTGAAAAGCACTCATGTAATGAATAAGGAGGAATGGCTGCGTTGGTTTCTCTTGGGTGAGTATGGTTACTACCCAAAAGTTCATATTTTCTTGTCTCATGCCTTGTGTAACAATGATAATTTACGACAAAATTAGACATGTTCATATTTGAATTCCTTAAGAGAGTTTGACCATCACATGACATCTCCCATGTTTATGTGTTTTGTATTGTTTGTAATATGGAAAAGTACTCTCATGATGTATGATAATGGAGTTTATTTATATCGGGCTGGTATGACATTCTATATGTTCTTAAGAATGTTTTTGTTACTCCATGATTCAGATGATGATGTGAAGAGGCATCAAGATCTCTTGTTGATTTGGTTTCTTTTGGGGGATTTTGGCTTGTCCATCTTACATGGAGGAGGTGGAGGATGGCAGCAAGAGGCCCTACTCCAGTGGTTACTATTGGGAGAATATGGTTTGACACTTTGGTCTACCCATATGTCTCTATTTATTCTTTTCATAATTTGGAATGATGCTTTGAACCAACAAGGCCAACAGGGCTAGAGATGAGGGCATGTCAATGCTCAATGTACTTCTTTGTTAGATGATGCAAAAATAAATATTATCATAGGATATAAAGTTTGAATAAAATAATTATTAATTTAAGATATTAAAGTAATAATTATTCTAGAATATTTAATAAATCTTTGAGATATTTAGAATTAGAAATTTGTTATTAAAAATTAGGACTCTAGAAAAGAGTCGTTTCCTAGGCTCTAAGTTAGGTGTGAGGTTAGTAGAGTGGTTAGAAGTTCATTTATTGTAAATGGACACTTGTTTATTTTCCAAGTGATGCATAACTAGATTAAGTTAGAACATAGAGCTTATAAATAGGTTAGTTTCCTATTTTCATTGTAATGTGTAATGAGAGAATGTGAGAGTGTGAGTTTACGTGTGTAAACTCTTGTAATTTTATATGTAACCTTTTTTCTTGATCAATAAAGTTTTTTGTCTGAGGACACTTCTGCACTTTCATGTGGTATCGGAGCCATAGTAATGCAGTGAGGAGATTCCAGCTCTACCAGGTCGTGGAAAACTCAACTCCGTTGAAGTGATCAGCAAAAGATTGGTATGAAATTTGCAAATTTTTTTTTTTTATTGATTTTAGATCTGCAAATTCTAAATCATTTTTTAAAGGAGCAAATGTGAATTTGTGTGAATTTGTAAGATTTTTGTTGTAATAAAAAAAAGCGTTGTCAATCCTCCATTACCCAAAGAAAAGCTAGAGCGTGGTTCTTGCTTCTCGTTCCTTTTCACCTATCTCATGTCCGCCCCTCCAAACGCCATTTGCAAACATTTCATTTCTGAAATATCGATTCTGAACAGTGTTTAAATGAAACATCGATTACAAACATCGATCCTAAACAATCGATTCTGAAAACATCGGTTCTGCACTTTCTTGTAAGTGGATTCTGCATTAACTAGAGTTAATTTGTGGCATGAACATCGATTCTGGCATAGAACCAGCGTTAATTTGTGGCATGAAACATCGATTTTGCATTACATATAAATCGATTTTTATGTGCTGTATAATTTTGGCATAACCTTGCATTTTAGCATCAATTTATATGTGGTTTGTAAGTGGATTCCAGCAAAACGATTGTGGCAACATTTACCATTGATTCCAAGAAACAGAATAGCATTTACCATTGATTTTAATTGGCATTCTTTAATTGGCATCGATTTGTGACATCGCTTCTGCAAATCGATTCTATAAATCATTGAAAACAACATTTTAAAATAGTTGAAACATCCTTTTTAAAATAGTTTTCCAGCGTTTTAAATTTAGACAAAATTACAATTGGCATTGGATAAATTAAACAGCGTTTGGTTGAAGCATTGTTTGATTGAAGATCTATTTTTGAAAACGGCATTGAAGATCTAAACCCCGGTGTGAGTGCACAGCAATGCTGCAATCTACATGAAGTTTATCTGCGTTAAGTGAAGTGTTGTGTTGGACCACGGTAATAAGGAAAGCGCAGAGCAGGTCTCAAAAAGTTCTATTCGCTGCTATATATGATGATTTTCCAACCCTTACTTCAAAGTTATCTTTTGAAAAATCTATTTTTACAAGAACTCAGAAGACAAATGCTCGAGCTTGCGGTTGTCATTCAATTGGTGGAAGCTTGGTGAGCTCCGGCAAAGATAAAGAAACAGTCAATATTTTTTTAACCAAAAGCATTTTGTTTATGTAATGTTTCACTAAAGTTATTTGTTCACATTGTAATTGGAGTTATTTTTTAATTGTGAGTTGTAATCATAATTGGAGCGATAAGGTGGAACTTTTTATTTGGAGGAATAAGTAGATTTTTTTTTAAGAATATTGTAATAGTTTTTTTATTGGAGTAATAATGGTATTGTAATTTTCTGGAGTAACAAGGAGATTTGTGCTTTGTAATTTGTTTATTGAGTGATAGTGTGACTCAAAGTAATTTTACTTTGAGGGGGGGTAACCTTTTTTTTTACCAGCTTGTGCGAGAGCACTATCGTAAAAGTAAAATTTTGAAAGTTGCCTTGTAAATATTTGAGAAATTGACTAGAGCCAAGTGCAAAGCTCAGTCAATTTTCTCCTGTTTCAACGACTATTTGAGGGTCAAGGCCAAGCCCTGATAGTTCATTTTTTTGCGTCGTGTGTTGCTGTTGTGTTGCGCATCTTGATATTTTTTTTGGAGCTTGATTTGTGGTGTGAAGTCTTAACACTACAATGTCTAAGTTGATTAATTTCTTTTCTGATTCCGACAAACTTGAAGGCTCAAAATCTTACAAAACATGGAAATGCCTCATTGAAAGCACTCTTGTTTATAATGAACTATGGCATGATATTTGTGATGGATATGTAAAGCCAAATAAACCTACAGATGTAGCTACACTAGCAAAATGGGAAGTTAAAAACTCCAAAGCATTAGCTCTCATTAAATCCTCTATCAATGATGAAATGTATGTCCATATAGAAAACGCTAAAGATGCTTGGTCTGCTTTGAGAAATTTTAAAGAGTTGTCTGATACTCAGCCTCAATAAAAAAGAGTAGACCTAAAATTAAAATTTTTGCATCAAAAATTGAATGAAGAAGGATATATTCTTGAATACATCTCCAAAATTAAGAATATTAAGCAGGAAATTGTTAATGCTGGTTTTCAAGCAGTTGATGATAGTTTTATGGTCACAATTTTAATTTTTGGGCTTCCTTCTTCATACACACATTTTTTATAAACTCTACAACTAACTGGAAAGTTAGAAAAGCTAAAGTTTGATGAGCTCTGCGAAAAGTTGACTCAACATGATAAAAATTTTGGGAAGAAAAAGAATGTTGGTGAAGATGTTTTTCTCACAGAAGCCAATACTAGCAACTCCTCAGCTAAAAATTCCAAAAACAAAGGCAAAAGTAATTTTAATCAAAATCAAGGAGTGCAAGGTCGTGGTCGCAGTCAACACAGAGGAAACAACTCCAACAAAGGCTCCAATTCAGGCAGAAACAATTCTCAAGGCAGAGGCAACAATCAAAATAGAGGATCTCAGCAAGGCAAAGGACTTAATCCAGGGATAGGACAATCTCAAAACAGAGGACAAAGCATAGGTCGAGGACAGTCTCAAGGCAGAGGAAAGTCTCAAGGAAGAGGCACTGATTTGAGTCAAATTGTTTGCAGGCGATGTAACAAAGTTGGTCACTATGCTTCAGATTGTCGCACATCTATCAATAAAATTTCTAAGTTTCAACAGCCTTTAGCACAGTTTGCAAATGATCAAGATCAAGATGATAATGGCTCAGAATATGTCTTCACTTCTTCACCAGCAATCCAACTTTCCTCTTATATTAAGAGTGATTATGAAGATGTTTGGATTTTGGATTCAGGAGCAACTCAACACATGACCTGTAGACGAGATTTATTTTGGAATTTTCAAGAGTGCCATCTTAATTCCATATTTCTAGCAGATGATACAAAACATACGCCTTATGGAAAAGGTGCAGTCAAAGTTTTTCTCCCTGACACTGGAGAAAAATTGATTTCCAATGTGTGGTATGTTCCCACCTTTAAGAAAAATTTGTTGTCCTTGGTCATGATTCGACAAGAAGGACATCAAATAATTATGGAAGATGGCTTAGTTAAGATTAATTCAGTTAAATATAACTTCCAAACAGTGATGACAGGATATGAAGACAAAAAATTGTTAAGGATGAAAGGGACAGTTATTCCAAGGCATTCTGATTTTGCAGGGGCAGTTACTACAGGAATTTCACCTATAATACTATGGAATGTAAGATATGGACATTTTACTTTTGACAGTATTTCTCAATTGCAGAAACAAAGGGATGGTTAAAGGACTTCCGAATTTCAACAAATAAAATGCTAAATGTGAATCCTGCATTTATGGAAAACAGAGTCGAGAACGTTTTCCAACAAGTACATGGCGCGCAAACAGGCTGCTGCAACTAGTTCAAATTGATGTGTGTGGTCTACTACAAACTTCATTAGGTGGTTGCAAATATTTCTTGCTATTTGTTGATGATTTCAGTAGAATGACTTGGGTTTACTTCTTGAAAAACAAGTCAAAAGCATTTGAGAAATTTAAAAAATTTCGACAACTTGTTGAAAATGAGGTCAAAGAAAATATAGGTACTCTCAGGACAGATAATGGGGGAGAATTCAACTCAAATGAATTCAAAATTTATTGCAGTGAAAATGGCATCAGAAGGCATCTTACAAATGTTTACACTCCACAGCAAAATGGAGTCGTAGAAAGGATGAATCGCACATTGTTAGGCATGGCGAGATCCATGTTAACTTTTAAAGGGTTAAGTCCAACATATTGGGTAGAAGCAATCCATACAACTGTCTATCTAAGAAACAGATCTCCAACTACTTCTTTAGAAGGAATCACCCCTTATGAAGCTTGGTTTGGTTTCAAACCTAAAGTTAAACATCTTCGAGTTTTTGGATCCATCTGTTATGCCTTAGTTCCCAAAGAAAAGAGAACTAAGCTTGATTCAAGAAGTTTGAAATGCATCATGATTGGTTATTCAGATGAAAAGAAAGGCTATCATATTTTGACCAATGGAAAATTTATTGTGAGCAGGGATGTCATTTTTGATGAAACAGAGAGTAAGAGTGCTTAAGAAATGGAAATTTTTCTTCACAAGTTAGAAACTAAAGGCAGTAAAAGGAAAGGAAATATGAAAATTCAACCAACTTCACCGAATTGGTATGAACTTGATTTTCCTTCCTCTGAAGATGAGTCATCCAATCCATCTACTTCAACAATGTCATCTGGGTATTCTAGCAGTTCATCAGCATCTCCAAGCAGCAACAGTTCTTCTGATAGTGATTCTCCAGATTCACCACCTGAACGACGAACATTAGTTTACATTAATCCCCTTTACAATGATGGGGACTTATCAGCACCTCAAACAAGTGAGCAACAACTTCCAAAATGGGCAGTTCAACTCTTGAAAGATGTAAGGCCTAATGAACAAAAAAAAAACAGGAACAAAGGCATCAAAACAAAATGAAGGAAATTTTGCTTTGATAGCAAATGATTTTACTGAACCTTCTTCTTTTCAAGAGGCAATAAAACATAAAGCATGGCAACAAGTAATGGTTGATGAATATCAGGCATTTCAAGACAACAACACTTGGCAACTTGTTTATTGTCCTCAACATGTTAAACCTATTGGATGCAAATGGGTTTATCGAATTAAGTACAATAAAAATGGTGATATTGACAAGTATAAAGCACGCCTTGTTGCTAATGGTTTTGCACAGCAGGAAGGGATTGATTATGAGGAGACCTTTTCTCCCACAGCTAAATGGAACACCATCCGCCTCACACTTCCTTAGCAGCTCAGAAATGGTGGAAAGTTCATCAAATGGATGTCAAAAGCGCTTTTGTCAACAAGGACTTACAGGAATATGTATATATGACACAACCACCAGGGTTTGAAGTTGAAGGGCAAGAACTTAAAGTCTACAAATTAATCAAGGCTTTATATGGATTAAAACAAGCTCCCCGTGCTTGGTATGCCAAAATGGATGAATACCTTTGCAAAGTTGGTTTTCATCGCAGTGAATCTGATGATACTTTGTATGTGTGCCAACAGGGAAAATATCTGGTCATTCTCATTATGTATGTTGATGATTTGATCAACACAGGCAACAATGATGATCACATTGAATAGGTGAAAAAGTAGTTACATGCAGGTTTTAGGATGACAGATTTGGGACTACTTCACTACTATCTTGGAGTTGAATTATTCCAACGTCCACATCAGATCTTCATTTCCCAGAGTAAATATGCAGCAAAAATTCTTTAGCTATTTGGAATGCAGGATTGTAAGCCTATCCTTACCCCTATGGAAAAAAACTTATAAATTTCAAAATTTGAAGGGGGGGAAAAGGTGGACAGCACGACTTACAGACAGTTGATTGGTAGCTTTATTTATTTGACAACCACTCATCATGATCTATCTTATGCAGTCAGTATTCTCTCATGTTTTATGCAGGAACCATTAGACAGCCACTGGAATGTAGCCAAAAGAGTTCTTCGATATATCCAAGGAACAAAAGATTTTGGTCTTCTTTACAAAAATACTAAAAAATTTGTACTTGGTGGATTTTCAGATGTCGACTTTGCTGGCAGTATTTATGACAAGGCATCAACCTCAGGTTACTTAATGAACATGGGGTTAGCTGTGGTTTCCTAGAGTTGCAAGAAGCAAACTACAGTGGCCACTTCTTCAGCAGAAGTAGAGTACATTTAAGCATGGGAAGCAGCATGTGAGATTGTTTGGTTACGTCGAGTTTTATAGGACTTGGGGATTCCTCCAGCAGAAGCTACTTCATTATTCATCGAAAATCAATCAGCAATAAAGCTTGCCAAGAATCCATTTTTTCATTCAAATACAAAGCATGTGGACACCAAGTATCATCATATCAGATCTCTCATTGCAAAGGACGTCATCAAGCCAATGTTTTTCCCTTTAGAAGATCATACCTCCGACATTTTCACAAAACCTCTTGGCAAAATAAAGTTTACTAAGTTTAGGGATGAACTTGGTATCTGTTGTAATGTATCTTTGGATCATAAGGGGAATGTTAGATGATCCAAAAATAAATATTATCATAGGATATAAAGTTTGAATAAAATAATTATTAATTTAAGATATTAAATTAATAATTATTCTAGAATATTTAATAAATCTCTGAGATATTTAGAATTAGAAATTTGTTATTAAAAATTAGGACTCTAGAAAAGAGTCGTTTCCTAGGCTCTAAGTTAGGAGTGAGGTTAGTAGAGTTGTTATAAGTTCATTTATTGTAAATGGAAACTTGTTTATTTTCCAAGTGATTCATAACTAGATTAAGTTAGAACATAGAGCTTATAAATAGGTTAGTTTCCTATTTTCATTGTAATGTGTAATGAGAGAATATGAGAGTGTGAGTTTACGTGTGTAAACTCCTGTAATTTTCTATGTAATATTTTTGCTTGATCAATAAAGCTGTGTCTGAAGACACTTCTGCACTTTCATTCTTGAAACCTGGGATGAAGAGATGTATTGTGAGATGGAGTTTTTCCTTTGTGAGAACAACCACTTTATTTTATGTATCTCATGTGTTGGTGATGATGTTGGACATCATATGATTGTCACTTTGTACTTCATGGTGGAAGGAGGACATCTAACCATATAGTTGGAGGTCATTCTATGCATTTTTGAGAGACAACTTTGGAACCAAACATGCATGACATATTGCAACAAATGGAGGAGGCCTTCCTTATGTGGATGCCATCTAGAGGTAAATGGATGTCCTTTGCATCTACTTTTTTAGTTGCTTGAGGTCAAGCAACATTTTTCTGGGGAGGACTATAATATTCCAAAATTTTCAGTTGATATTTGGAATATTATATTTCTTAATTTCCTTAATGAATTAAGTAAATAAAATGGTGGAGGGACCCATAATCCTCAATATGAATAAATATCTGCTTTTTATGTGTGAATTTTGATTAATTAAGCCTAGATATATATAATGAGGTAGTGGAGCAACTACTAATGTGAATGGAATTGGAGATCATGTCTCATTAATGAGATAGATCATGGAGTTTGAACAGTCAACTAAGATCATGGAAGGAATATAATGAAAGATCATAGAGAATTCATGATGAAGTGATGAAGGATGTTGTGCAATTAATACACACATGATGCAAAGGGTGTACATTCCACCTAGAGATGATGGATGACTTGGAGAGACAATGCGGTCAAACATGGAGGATCTTGTCCACATGCACAACGTAGTTTAGATAAGGGCCAATGAATGGGAAGGCTAATAAACTATATAAAGGAGATGAAGGAAACAGTGAAGGAAGGCTATTGAATATAGGTTTTGAGGTCTGTTTAGATCTATAATTTTCATGTGACATTCAATGCTTTCTTGGGTTGTTTAGAAAATATTGCAATTGCTATTTAACACAGGGTTTTCCTGGTCGGGAATTCCTCCTCTTTCTTTGAGTAGCTCTGGAAAGGGGGTTGTACTTCATTATACATCAGGCATTGGTGCCACTTATATTTTCTATCATCTGCAGAACATCTACCTTTAGGAATTACACAATTTCTAAATATCATTTTGGAGGTGGAGGTTGTCTTCAGTATTTCAGCTGGAACACTGGTGTAGGATTCTTCCTATCACCTTGGTATTGAATATTAGCATTCCCAAGGCTTCATTTGAGATCTGGAAATAATCCAAGAGTTATTGACCTCCTAGCAGGAGCAGTTCCATCATGGATTGCGTAGTCAAGTCTTGTAGATCTAAAGGAGGAAGGAAGTTGCTAGCTTTTCAGCTAGTAATCCTGTGAGGGATCATTGCCTCACCTTGCCACCAGTATTTTCATCAGCCTAGAGCCTATTGTAGCATATTTCAGTAGGAATTGAGCCTCTCTCTCTTGTATAGCATAGTTTCTATATCAGCTACATTTTTAGTTGTTACAATATAAAGGAGGAGGAAGATAAGGCTAGATCTAAAGCTCCTGGCTTGTAGATCTGAAGGAGGGATCAACGCTCAAAGTAAAAGTTTGTTTGTAGAAAGTATTGTAGCCATATTTGGATCAAATATAGCTTTAGATCTATATAGCCCAGTAGACAAAGGATCATATCCTAGGAGGGTTATTTTCCAAAGTTTTAGATCTGGAAAATCCTTTCTAGGTTATCTTGGGTTCCTGTCACATTGGCCATATATTGAATGTTGGCATCATCAGAGCTCATAAGATCCATAGATCTGCATTTCATTTTGCAGCATTTTCATGTATATCATCAGCAGAAGGGACAACACAATATTTCTTCCTGTAAGCTCACCAGTTACGCAGTGCTAGTTGCAACACCATTGTAGGGTGATTTTAGGCCATCTCTTGTGCTAGATCTACTCATATTTTGTACATTGTGTAACTCATTCATCTCCATATAATAAAATGGCTCAGCTTCTCTGTATATTTTGATGTTGTATTTAGATTTATTGTTTACTTAGTTGCAGTTCTTATATTGTGTTTCAATATTATTTCATTCTCCCTTTTGGGATATTACAAGGAGACCCTTCTTATCTATGTTGGAAATACTGAGGGGGGGGGGGGTGAATCAATATTCCTTTCAATTAGAGAATTAGTTAATCTTCAATTATTATCAGTGTTTGTACAATGATAGCAGAAAATAAGAGGAAAACAAATGCACACAGTTTTTAAGGTGGAAACCCACTCTGGGACAAAAACCACCTAATGCTTTTCTAATAATTCTTTAATATTCAACTCCAATTGAAAATGAAGCTCCAACTTCCTAGAATCTAGAAAATCATTCTTCTCCAACTCCCACGGGATGGACACTCCAATGCTCGAGATTCTTCAATATTCAACTGAACAGATGCCCCAACACCCAATGAGCTACAACTCACCCTAGCACCACCCTGCCACCCTATAGAAGAATAAAAGGAGAATGGACTCCCATACCAGGGAAAATGGTCCACTTTACAATGATATAGAACGATGCAGAAGAAAAAGATATACTAGACCATGACCCCAACTTTGACACAACCACTTAATGATGATCCTAGACCTCCCAACACTTCCTCTTCAACCCTTTGCAGATAGACACTAGTACAATTTGTACAATAATGTATTTACAATAACTAAGTACAATGATACCTTTACAATGATTGTATGTAGTACTGCGAACTTGAAGACTTCATATGATGAAACTCTTGCTGCTATTATGCACGTTGGTTGCTGCTCTTGTCATGATACCCTCTGCTGCACCTTTCTTTGCCTTCTTTCCATATAAATTCTGGTCCTTTGCAACCCTTGACAACACATGATCTAGCTGTTTCTTGCCTTCTAGGAGCTCGATTTTGAATCTAGTGTATCTCTTTTATTTCAGATCCTCAATATCTAATTTTTAGTCTTGTAGTAGTCCTCTGAGCCATATTTTGAATGCCACTGGTCTGACCCAATTTGGATTCATCAAGAGAGATTTATATCCAATCTCTCACAATGCCCTAATTATGGAATGTTTCAGTAGAGGGCACTTGTACGGTGTGACACGTGTCACTGTTTCTTCATTTGGCTCTGAAATGGATAGAAAAAAAAGTACCAACTGTTCAATATCCACCACTTTTTATGGAATTCCAATATGATACTTAGAGAGAGAGTTATGATGAATTTACCAAGGTCACTTCTTTGAGATGAAGTTCAAGAGCCTACAAAAACCCTGACATCCACAGATCATATCTCCAAAATTTTTGTGCAACTTGATCTGAAATTTTTACAGCAGCTTCCTCTAGATTTTGGCTTCACCTCATAAAAAATTCAGCTTCTAAACCTTCGTAGAAAAAAATTTAGAGTGAAAATTCCACGATGACTTGTTTCAGATGGCGAAATCCCTTGCCTAAGGAGGAAATGAAGATCAGAATTTATATAAATTCTTAGGTTGAGAGGGGCTTCAACAAGTGAATGTGGGAGGGATTTTAGGAGCTTAAAAAATATTAATTATTACTTTTCAATGACCCATGCCCCAACCCCATGGGGTTTTAGCCCACTAACTGAGGGTACAAACTTCAAACATGAATATCTCTCAAACCGTGAAGAGTTACATGGCGTGCCATATATCAATGGAAAAATCTAGACAAGTAGAAACCATCAAAAGAATTATTGACCTAGAATATCTTAATTTGATAGGTAAAAATTCCCATGCAATATTGGGTTAGCCCCTGGTGCTGCTTGGGTTGACATCAATGATTGCCGCCGATCAATAATCTCCCCCTTTGGCATTGATGGCAACATAAGTACTCCCCCTACGATCATGACACCTCTTCCTATAACATTCTCTCCCACTTTGACATAAATGGCAAAGGGTAACTCTCCCTGAAACATAACCATCTTGTGGACTTGTACACACTTCCACTCCCCCTGACACACAACCATCCTGCAGACTTGTAATCTACTTCCACCCCCACTTTATATTCTGAAAAAGGAAAATCTATTGAGAACTTGGAAGAATCCCAAGCTTCTAGTGAAGATATTCCAATGCTGGCGAATATTTAATATGTGATTCTTTTGGTGCTGCTTGGAATATTTCTACTTGTCCAACTGCTTGCATAACATCTGGTCGGGAGACTATTACATATAGAAGACTACTAATCATAGATCTGTACAAACTTTGATCCACATCCTTAGTTGAGTCGTCTATGCTCAATTTGCAACCTATTAGCATTGGAGTAAGGATGAGTTTGAAATCTTCCATTTTAAATTTCTTGAGAATTTCATTGATGTACTTGGCTTGACATATAAATATTCCTTTCTCTTGCTGAGATATTTGAAGCCCTAAGAAGTATGTCAGCTCACCAAGTAAAGACATATTGAAATCACTTTGCACCTTTGTAGAAAACTTCTTACTTAGTCGATCATCATTGCCACCAATTATTGTATCATCCTCTTTAGCTATTAGACACGCTTTAGTTGCTTCATCGAGAACATATATGTCGTTTGGAGCTCGACTTGCTATAGCCACAATTTCACCAAACACGCCTTTCCTGATTTCACATTTTGTGGATTTGAATAGTATTGTGTGTCCTTGATCACACATTTGTCCAACACTAAGTAGATTGTGATTCATGTTTTCAACCAATAGAACATTCTTGGCTATAACATCTTCGCTTCCAAGAGTGACAGTACCTAATCCTATAACATTTGAAGATTCATCATTTCCAAAGGACATAGTTCCATCCTTCTTCTCTTTCAGAGATACAAATTTATTTCTATCTTCAGTCATATGCGTTGAGCAACTGCTATCAACATACCATACATCTTTGTTCCTTTGAGCCTTGAAAGCGAGAGCACAATTATCATTCTTTTTCTTCTTCCATGATCGTTTGTTCTGTGGCTTTGAATATTATTCTAGAGGATTTTCAAGATTGCAGTATTTGGCTCTGTGTCCAAAGTTTTGACATTTGTAACATTCAATATTATTTCTTAAATGTTCAAATCTATTGATGTTTCGCTGAGCCCTGGGAGGTTCATATTTGATAAATCTCCTAGAATTGTATTCGTTCCTAGGGTACATGTGACATTCTACAGCTTTATGACCAAATTTTCCAAGGCTGTTCTTGTGAATCTTGTCCAGTGAAGTCTACATGCATGTCAGATCTCATAGGCTCATTGTATTTTGTTGTAGAAGGTCCTGCTTCTTCTTCTTTGTAACCGATGCCAGTTCTATCGTTCTAAGATCGTTGATTGTTGATGAGCTCTTCCAATGCCCTTGAGCTGTTGGCACATTTTTGGATATTTTTTTCCTTTCTTCACTTCCTCACGCAGCGAGACTACTTCGGCTTCTAATTCTTCCCTTTCTTGTTTGCTTTCTTCCAACTTTTTTTGAAGTGACTCTTCAATGAATTTGTGTTCTTCAACTTCAATTTTTAGACCTTGAACTTGTTCTTCAATAGTATTGGAATGGATATTCTCCACCTTGAGATATTTTATAAGCTTGATTGCTTCCTCATAAAATTCTTCTCTGGTCCATCCTTCTTCTTTGTTGTTTGATACCTCTTTTTTATTGTGCTTGGGTTTATTGTGCTTGGCCATAAACAATACTCTCTCATCGGCTTCTTCTTTGCTACCACATTTTTCATCAGATGATGAGCTATCTTCTTTAGAGAGAAAGTTCTTTTTGGATCCTTGCTTGTTGAATTTCTTAAAGCCTTTCTTTCCTTTTGAGTTTCCATCACTTCTATTTGGACATTTTGTTGCAAAATGCCTCATTACAGCTGAAACATATCAATGGAGGTTTACCTTTGAATTTCCCCTTACCAATTTTTAGTTTTCTCGTGAAGTAAGCATATTATTCATCTGAAAGACCTTCTTCATCATCTCCCTTTTCTTCACACTTGCAGGTGCATGTCTTTTCAATTGAAGGTTTTTTATCCTTATTGGTTTTCTTAGATGCAATGAACGCAGTTTCTAGATGCGAAGTACCCTCTTCTTCATCAAGTCTCATTTCATATGCTATGAGAACTCCATGTAATTCCTCTTTGCTGAGTTTGTCCAGATTTGCACTGTATTCTAAGACTGATACCTTTGGGTTGAATCTCCCTGGTAACGTTCTAAGAATCTTCCGTATAATAGTCTTCTTGTCAACTGGCTCTCCCAATCCTTCCAGAGTATTGGTTATTTCATCAACGTATTGAAAGTATGCAGCAATGTTGCAATCTTCTTTCATTCTGAGTTGCTCAAATTTTTCTCTATAGATTTGAATCTTTGCTTCTTTGACATTTGAGTCACTTGCATATATATTCTCAATCTTTTCCCATACATTTTTGGTGGTTTTGCAACCCAACACCTTATGATAAGCAGATTCAATAAGTCCACTGATAATAATATTCTTTGCTTTTGCATCATTTACCAAATTCTTCTTACCTTGTTCATCCATGGTTGATGTAAATCCATTTTGAACAGTGTCCCATACTTTGTAACCTTGCGCCAAGAGATAGACCTCCATTCTTCCTTTCCAGAGTGCATAATTATTTTCATTGAATAGAGGTACACCATTCTTGGTATGCTCCATGACCTCCTTCCAGCTGTTAAACTGCTATTGAAGGAACCAAGCTCCAATACCAATTGTTGGAAATACTGAGGGGGGGGGGGTGTGAATCAGTATTCCTTTCAATTAAAGCATTAGTTAATCTTCAATTATTATCAGTGTTTGTACAATGATAGCAGCAAACAAGAGGAACACAAATGCACACAGTTTTTAAGGTGGAAACCCACTCCGGGACAAAAACCACCTAATGCTTTTCTAATAATTCTTTAATATTCAACTCCAATTGAAAATGAAGCTCCAACTTCCTAGAATCTAGAAAATAATTCTTCTCCAGATCCCACTGGATGGATGCTCCAATGCTTGAGATTCTTCAGTAGTCAACTGAATGGATGCCCCAACACCCAATGAGCTACAACTCACCCTAGCACCACCCTACCACCCTATAGAAGAATAAAAGGAGAATGGACTCCCGTACCAGGGAAAATGGTCCACTTTACACTGATATAGAATGATGAAGAAGAAGAAGATATACTAGACCATAACCTGAACTTTTACACAACCACCTAATGATGATCCTAGACCTCCCAACACTGCCTCTTCAACCCTTGGAACATAGACACTAGTACAATTTGTACAATAATGTATTTACAATGACTAAGTACAATGATACCTTTACAATGATTGTATGTAGTGTTGCCCACTTGAAGACTTCATATGATGAAAATATTGCTGCTGTTATGAACCTTGGTTGTTTCTCTTTTCATGCTACCCTCTGCTGCACCTTTCTTTGCTTTGTTGCCATAGAAATTCTAGTCCTTTGCAACCCTTGCCAACACATGATCTAGCTTTTTCTTGCCTTCTAGGAGCTTGATATTGAATCTAGTGTATCTATGTTATTTCAAATCCTAAATATCTGATTTTTGGTCCTTTAGTAGTCCTCTGAGTCATATTTCCAATGCCACAGGTCTGACCCAATTTTGATTCTTGAAGAGATATTTAGACCCAATCTCTCACAATGCCCTAATTATGGACTGTTTCAGTAGAGCGCACTTGTATGGCATGCCACGTGTCATTTTTTCTTCATTTGGCTTTGAAATTGATAGAGAAAAAATTACAGACTGTGCGCTATCTACCACTTTTTACAGAATTCCAATCTGGTACTCAGAGAGAGAGTTATGATGAATTTACCAAGGTCACTTCTTTGAGATGAATTTCAGGAGCCTGCAAAAACCGTGACTTACATAGATCATATCTCCAAAAATGTTGTGTACCTTGATCTAAAATTTTTAAAGTAGCTTCCTCTTGATTTCGGCTTCATCTCATAAAAATTTCAGCTTCTGAACCTTCGTAGAAAAAAATTTAGAGCGTAAATTCCATGATGACCTGTTTTAGATGGAGAAATCCCTTGCCTAAGGAGGAAATGAAGATCACAATTTATATAAATGCTTAGGTTGAGAGGGGCTTCAACAAGTGAACGTGGGAGGGATTTTAGGAGCTTAAAAAATATTAATTATGAATTTTCAATGACCCATGCCCTAACCCCATGGGGTTTTAGCCCACTAACTGCGGGTACAAACTTCAAACATGAATATCTCTCAAACCGTGAAGAATTATATGGTGTGCCATATATCAACGGAAACATCTCGACAAGTAGAAACCATAAAAATAATTATTGACACAGAATATATTAATTTGGTAGGTCAAAATTCCCATGTAATATTGGGTTAGCCCCTAGTGCTGCTTGGGTTGACATCAATGACAACCGCTGATCAACAATCTATTCCTTTTAGCTGTTTTTTCCAGATTTGTTGGACTGTACACTATTGATGATGAAAATGGTTTTTCTTTTGATTCATGCAATGTGTTCTTTTTCCACTCTAGCTTGTTTTTATACTACTCTATCTCTGGCCTTGGTGTGTGAAATTAAGGATTATATTTGGTTTCTAACCTTAATTTAGAAACAATGCCTAATGGGTCATATGACTAGGTGAAACTTAAATCAGATTGCATTTTCTTTAATAGTTGATATGCCTCTGCTACACCTTTCCCGCTATTACATATAAATGGGCCAATCTGTGTTTTCAGATTGAACTGATATTTCTTCTTTGAAGCCACAAAATGTACTTAATCCCTGTTGATCATATTCCTGATGAATTCCAAAGAAAAAATCCTCATTGGGAGGAATTTGGGAAACATGTATGGTTGCAGCTCACATCCAAAAGCTCTTATTTCTATGTAGTTTTCATACAAGTACTAATCTCCTATTTGAACTTGTTCTATCATCTGCAAAATCTTCTGAATTTCTTCACTGATTCCTAGTTATTTTCTTTTATTCATAATACTGATAGTTCGGTGGACAAACATCTCAATGATTTTCTTTTATGTAAATTCATTATGCTCTTTCATGACCAAGGTGTTCTAGAAAATTACTGACTACTAGTCTCCTTTATAATTTAATTTATGCAATGACAATTTCATATTGTCTTCTTGAAAGTATATGAACATGTAAACTAGAGTAGAGGTATATTTAAATATCTCCTCTGTCTTCAAATCAAGAAACTCCTAATAAATGGACTCTACAAGTAGGTGACTAAAATTTAACACTATGGAAACCTTGGCATCATTGGAAAAGATAAAAATAAATCCTAGAATAGCATCATCTATGTATTGATCATAGTAGTAGCCAATTAGGTAAGATAGGATGGTGGTTATCTCCACTTTTCTTTCAGGGAAGAGGGATGAATGATAAAGAGGATTTCTTTTGGGAAATGCAACATCTTATGCTAGGAATAGTTCTAAGGTTTGGGTTCTCTTGGCAAGATCTAATCTCTAATATATTTCAACCAGAGCTTCATGAGAGAATGGGGCACCATTATCGACTCTGGGAGCTAGGATCATTTTATCAATGGATTGAGGGCTTATGGTAAACAAAACTTGGCCATTAGAATTTACTATGGCTCTTTGGCTTGGTAAGTAGGAAGCATGACATTTCCTAATGAAATCAAGAGCACTCTGGGTAGGTGAAAAGGTAGAATGGGGTAGGTTTGACTTCCTGAGCTAGATTTCATCAGATTTCTCAATCCATTTGTCTTCTAACCAACACTACATCTCAAGAATGCCGATATCAGAGTGTGTTTCATAGATTCTATAATCTCTTTCATCCAAAGGAATATGATGAAGCTCTAGAGGAGGGAAAATAAAAGGATTAATTTTTTCCTCAGGATATTTATCCTTGGGAGGCATAATGGATACAAATGACAATGGAACATAGGGAAAAATAAGGTTTTCTGAGCAAGAGAGGGGAATGGAATGGAGAATGATGAGATTGGGCATTGCTCATGCAATTGTAGCATCTATGGATCAGTGGAGAACCTCCAAGTAACGAAGTATAATAACCTGTAATCATAAAAGGAGTTTGCAGAGGGATTTATAAGGTTTTATAGTGAAAAATAGTGTTTATGTTGATGGCGCGGGTTAACAGATAGGTAATTAAATTGATAACGGAAATATGAAGGGAAATAATTTAAGTGGTTAATGTCTAATGAGCTGGAAGCGGAGGAGTGGTGCGCAATGGTCATCAAGGTAAGAAGTATAATGGAAACAAATTTCGGAGGGGTGGTAGGGTGGTTTATGGTTTTGCATCTGGGGGGTCTGAACTCATGTGGATTTGACACGTATACATGGGTGGTTTCAAAATACTATTATTTTTAGACACCCCTGGGTGATAAACTTCAGATGGTGGAAGGGGGCCAAAATGCCATAAGGGCCATTGGATGCCGACAGGTGTGAGAATGATCATCATACATGCGGGAATGTGAGAGGACAATAAATATGATGATGTGGATGGTGGGTTTGGGACTTATTAAATAAAGCATAGGGAATTATTAATGGAAACATAAGGAAATGTTTTAGTGAAGTGAGAAGAGAGAAATACATGACAGGGGTATACTTAAGGGTAATAATGGTTAAGGGAAATGGAATGAAAATGAAGAATGACAGGGATATATTATTATCATTTAAAACTTTATGATATGAAATTAATAATAAATATTTAAACCATATCAATCACTTTCTCCATAGGCACATTTAGACTAGTATCCAATCAAATATTTTAAAATAGAATGAAGATTTCCTTTTTCTTTTTTTATGCTTCCCTAAAATTTTATTTTAATATTCCTTATTTATTGAGGGTAGATAACACCTAACATTTTATTGACATGGATGCCTACAAAACAAAATAATTTTCCTAACATTTTTTAACTTTTTCATTCTTTTGCATGCATATCCTACCTTATCATTTTCAAAATTATTTGACTACTTATGCTAGCTTATCAAAAAAAAAAAATGTTACAATAGGAGTAATGTCAAGGGAGGATTTTTTAGACCTTGTGCAGGTTGAGGCATATGAATAAGAGCACCCACAGATTCATGTTGAACTTGAAGTCTTGGAGGAGAATGTTGAAGTAGAGCTTGTTAGAATTGGTTGGGAAATGAAGCAATATGGAGCTACAGATTGTGATGAAGAAGAAGAAGTTGAGACATGTGAAGAAGAGAATTTTTCAAATGTGTCAATGATAGAGGAAGAAATTGATGAACAGGTTGGACCAGGATCATGCACTTTGCAGACATTGATGATGGAGGATACTCCCTTGGAGAGACGTTGTGAGGATGTAAGTATGGTTATAACTTATGTTTCACTGGAGCTTTTAGAGGATGGTCCATATGCAGGGATGGAAAAAGAGGAAATGTATTTGCTGATGCAATGGAGTCTTTCCTTGGAAGACTATAGTAGTGATTTTTGAAAAAATTGTTGGGGAAATTTGTGACCTGATGCTAGAAGGTTCAAATGAATGTGACTTCTATAGAGTAAAATTCTTGGGTGGTGGTTATTGAATAACCCTCTCAGGGCTTTCTGGTGCCTGAGGCAGACTGTAAGGTTAGCTGTAAAGTTCCAAAGGTAATGCATACATGTTCATACTAATATATAATTGAAAAATCAATATTTCAAATGATTACCTCTTTGTGGACGACATATTCTATGGATAGCGCTAAGCAGCGGGGTAGGAGTCCTTCCTCACCGGCTCCAGATCCAGATCCTGCAACCAATCAAAGCACCCGTGTAATATTCACAACAGTATAGATTTTTAATAATTAAAATAGTATATAACTAAAATTAACAATACATATATAATCCATTAATATGATGATACATATAAAAATGAACAATAAATGTGACGCTGATGCATCGAATGGACAAAAAAAATACAATTCTATTAATTTATAAAAAGGAGGATTACAACGGTCAGTTGCACCAAGCCCTCCTTAGCCTTCCAATTCCTCTCTCTCTTTCTCTATCTCCAACTGTGATGATGCTCAAGGTAGAGATTCCTCAAGGAACCTCGCCAAACTTCAAGCCTCTCACTACAACAATGAAATTATGCTCCACATATAATCAAAACTTCGACCTTAGACCAAGAGCCCACACCTCTAATTTATAGGAAATGGAGAAGACAAACCTTGTCAACTCTTTCAACCAGTTTAAATTGGGAAATATCTAGATGTGTCCCAGATTTTATTTTCTTTTTCCTTCCATAGGATTTTAGTTGTGTTTGGAAATGTCTAATAAAAGGTTTGTTCCATTAGTTTCTAATTTTGAACTGAATCTTTATGAGGAAAAGCTGGAAATGCCAGTTAGTTTTCCACAAAATATTTCCCTTTTCACATTCAAATACGGATAATGTTGCCCCTTGGGCAAGCCATAACATTACCCTAGGCATTAATTCTCCCCTTGCATGGATAGGGTGTGTTATAAGTCTGCCTAGTTGTTCCTAGAGTGTGTTACCTTGGTAAAAATCGGTCTTGTCTAGGTCATGTTCTTCCTTCCATGTTACCTTCTCCTTTGAGCTGATGAGGAGGTTATTTGTCCTATAACAGATTCCCCCTAAAGTGTGAGGTTAGAGGTGAAGATTATGGCCGCAATACTTTATAATAAGTGTAGTAGAATGAGAGGAATTGGAGGATTGAGGAAAACCTAAAACAACAACATATGTCAGAAAATATAATATCTGTCTTGAGTCAGGCATTCCCATGCTCAGTAACTATATCAAAATTATTTCTTTGAAATAGAGATATGACCATTGTGTCCACCGATAAGCACAATGTGGAAGCTTCTGTCATGACAGGATCAAACTGATAAGATGTTTCCCAAAACAATATCACAGCTTGGGAGAGGAAACACAACTGAAATGATGTAACCTCAACCCAAGGTATTGGTCTCCGTTTCACTAAAATACATATTTCCACACATGTGAATGATGAATTTTTTTTCGAACATGTGAGAAATCATTTTATTACCAGTCAATAACAAGAATTGTAAATAGACGTGACACTGGCCATCATTGAGGATGATCATCCCCAAGATGCATAGTACAATCTAGAAAGTGTGAATAAAAGTATTTGATGTAGAATGCTCGTAGAATCATTATATCGAGAGCTAATAATGATAACCCCCAGCCAAACACAAGGTGACCTACCACTGATTTCTGCAAGTACCCGAGTACTGATGTGTTTCTATATCAACTTCTTAGATAAGATCTTGAAGTCGATAGGAAGAGTTCTTTCGAAAGGTAGGCACTGAGGTACCCTACATCAGTCGACACAAAATGGGAAAAGATGATTTTCTTTAGGATATAGTCAAGAGAAAAATGGGAGTAACTGACAACAAATAATTTTTGGTATATGATGGCCTGGCTGATACAAGGAGAAATGGATAGCTGGATCCTCTTGAATAATAGAAGGCACTGTAACAGGGTACCAGGCAGCTTAGGCTTAATGAACACTAAAGAGTGTCAGGATTCACCAATACAGGGACATTGGCATAGGAAGGCTAAACTCATAGATGGTAGGGTTTGGCTAACTGTGAGTAATTTTCTGGGAAGTTCCATGTTCAAGATTTTGTGTTGCCAAATCGACCTTTAAAATATAACAGAATAAGCATCCACTTTGTCCAAATTTTCCCCGTCTGATTAAGTTTAACGAGTCCAAATCAGTAAACTTGGTGATCTTTTCATATTTATAGAGTCTAAAACACATCGTAAAAGACAACTCTATGGTGTACCTTTGTCATGTTTGATAACCGGGCACGATGAAGGGAGAATAGTAAGAGCGAAACAATTCATTTTCTGTAAGTTAGTCCATTGAATTTGGATAAAGTGATAAGCCTATGTTCAATGGAAATTTGCCTCATTTTTTTATGAGTACGAGGAGATAGAGTAAACTCAATGTTCTTCATGAAATTTTAATGAGTCCGATTATTGGGCCAGAATTGTGAATTACGGATAAATCACGCTTCCCTAGACAAGAGCTAGTCTAGAAAAACAGGTGAAAGACTATCCAATTATTTCTCTTAGCTCAGAATAGATACACAGAGAGGATTGGAGGCTTACTTGTTTAGTCACTTCCAAATGGCTCCTTCTGTTGCTTCTGTTGTAGCTTCAAATTCAAGTGGTTTGTGAGCTAAATGCTTCCTGCAATAAATAACACTAAAAAAATAGAAGATGCAATAATATAGATATCTATTCAAGCTAGTTGGCTAATTCAGTAAATAATAAAACATACACATCGACTAAGATCTTACAATATGCAAAATCAAAGCCAATACAAATGCATATAGGGAAAAATAAGTAGTACTCTTTATTGATGATAGAAGGAGAGGTTACAACCCAGTGAATGATTTGAAGTGACCTTACAACAATTTTCCAAAGCCTCATCACATTATAAATATCTCCAGTAGCAGCTACACAAATCTAGCTCTCAATTGAAAATTCTCCAACATTTCTCTACTAAAATTGTTTTTCTTCAAGCACTTAGATTTGTGCTCAATTTATAGATGAACTGTAGGTTGTTTTGCAATCAAGGAATTTCCAATAATAGGAAATACATTTTTCCAGTCATGTAGATGTCAAATGGAAACTTGGATCCAAAGCTTGACACATGTGAACTCTTCTAGAAGGCACTGGCCAAGTGGAGATTCTGGAACAATAAGAATTTTGGTCCTAATGTGACCAACTCACATGTAAATGTCGGGAAGTTCTTTGCAGAGTAGCCTTGCATGGGGCTACCTGCATATGCAACACACTTAGGCCCCTTAGAGCTTGTGTTGGTGAGCTCTCGTATGTTATATAATAAACTTCAAACCATGGAAACCGTTGCTAAATGAGATTATTGCTTGATTTTTCTTGTTTCTTGTCTTAGGGCATGTAGCAACTAAAATTATAGGGAATGATAGACCCTTTAGAATTGGTCTTGGAGATGATGTCCAGTTAACCATATCATTGGAAATGGTGCCCAAATTGACCTATAACAATTTCCCCCTAAAGCATGAGGTCGAAATAATAATAACATTTGATTGAGATGATTTACACTATGATGAGCCTAGAAACGAAGCAGAGTGGTCACCTGCATCAATATTAAAATACATTACATCATGATATATCCTCTTTGATCATAATTGTTGAGGGTAGGCATTCCCGTGTTCAGCACATAAAACAATCTAATAACATGTACATAATTCAGAAAGTCATCTTCATTGGAATGTTGTTCAAATGCAAACATGCCTACAGATATAGGCCCATGTTTGGATGACAATTTGTATGTAAGGTCACCATACAGATGATGTGTACAATAATCCTAAAATCACAGGCTAGATGGGTGAAACTAGATCCGGGGTCTTCTTATCTCATTCACTCGATCATTCGGGTACAAGTTTAGCCATGTGAATATATGATTTGTAGTCAAACATGGAAAGACATCGTTTGATTACTAGCCAATGATGTGAGTTGTTAACAAACGTGGGAGAACCACCATTAATGTCAATTTCCATCAAGGTACTGTAGTACATTTCATAAGGCGTGAATAGATGATTTTATTTCAAATGCCAAACAAAATATTTCGGTCAAAGGTCCAGAAGCGAGGATCTTGTCGATGCTATAATAAGCCTCATGGTATTGGAATATAATGTTTATAAGTGAACTTCCTAGATATTGATTTGTCGTCGACAAGAAGTCACCTTATTGCAAAACAGGAGTTATTGATTTTGGAGACAAGTGTATGACTTGATATAGCAATTTTCAAGGATGACGGTCATGAAAATGAAGGTTTACGAGTATTGGAGAAGGACGAGTCTTTAATCACTAGATGAATTCTCTTGAACATATCGGTGACAATGTGATGAGTTGGCATCATTGACCCAAAACTAAAGTAAAGGTATGATGAACCATAGGTATGAATGAACCATCAAGATGATTACCCAACCCAAACAGTCACAAACATGGAGTGAAAGAAGTGTCATGTTCAAGAGTGACTTGCTACCAAAAGGAAACTTTGCTTACTTTTCCCAAATTTTCCCCGGTCATTTTTCGACCAATACCTCTTCATTTTTTAACAAGGTTGAGGAGGATAACATTTTCTTGATCTATAATTCAACCCTTTGGGCGACTAAAGTATCTCTATTTAATAATTTAACAAGTCTAGTGATGAATGAAACTTGATTCTTTCCATGATCGACAAGCCCATCACTATTTTATGTTTTAACGAGCTTAACAACAGTGATAGCCCAATCCTTTTTCATATTTAGAGAGTCTTAAAAAGATGACCCAAGAGAACTCCAAAAGTAATTTTTCATAAATTTGCTTCTCAAATCCGAAAAAGTGTAAAATAATATATGAAAGAACCTCTTTGGTCCTGTTTAACTAAGGTATTCTTTTTTTCATAAATAATCCATCTCAGTTCGAAAAAGCGTTAAACTTATACTGAGTAGATATCAAGTCATTTACTTTTACAAGCTCGAAAAGACAAGTGCTTGGCAATTTTTTCACATTATCAGAGTCTGAAAAGAGTTGAAAGAAGACTCCAGGGGTTCCTTTTTCATTGTTATCGAAGCTCGAAAAATAGATAAAAGTGCGCTTCAAATCCTTTTTCATTTTTAAAAAAGCTCAAAAAATAAGGAGAAAAAATATGCTTTGAGGTCAAGTCATTCTTTGAATAAATCTGCATGACTAATCTGTTCATCAGTTGTACTTCCTATTCAGAACAACATCAAATGGATTAAAAATACTTGTTTCGTGATAAAAACATAATAAAACCATAGTAATAGCAATAAATTTAACTTGAAAACAATTAAATGACTATATAAAGTAGTTTCACTATTCATTTTTACCATTCCATAGTTACCATTTGCATTTTGGAGCTCTGAACCTAATTTTTCCCCCAAAATTCAGTCGTCGATTATGGTCATTTCTGTGGACGGATTTCGTTGCCCTTTGATGCAGGTTAGTACTATAAACCTCCTCTTCCATTAAGTATTAATTTCATTTCCATTCTCTGCAAATTTTTAGGGTTTTAAGGCCTTTAGGGTGAATTCTGCCCAAAATGAGGGCAACGCACCCATGAATGTCGAAACCTGCATTGCGTAGCAGGTACAGTGAAGGGTACTTGCATGTGCAACGAACTGTCTCAACCTAGGGAGTGCGTTGGGTGCAGTTCAAGTTTTTGGTTTTCATGTTGTGCCAAAAATTTTCCTAGTTTATTGCAATGAATGGAATCTAATGGATCTTATGGTTGTACTTCAGGTTTCCATCGGATTATAATGATGATTACATGGAGGGAAAAATAACATGAAGAACAAGATATGATTGCCTTGAATGATCCGGGTACTGTAAGAGCCCTAAGAGATTGTGGACTACTTAAGTACTTCAAATTTTTGGGAATGAGGCAACAAATAAAACTCTTGGAGTTCTTAGTTCGAGCATGGCATCCAGCGATAGAGGCATTTCACATTAAAAATCAAGTGTTACCCATAATAGTTGAGGACTTGTATTTTCTCACAAGTTTATCGAGGATAGGTTTGCCCATTTCTCTCATAGGGTCTACCATTGGAGGAGAGACAGTGAGGGATTATGTTATGCAATATTTCTATCCAGGTGTAGAACCTAGCAAATATGGAAAAATAAACATCCAGGACGTCAGGTATTTTCCTTTTGGAACCATCCTTTTAACGATCGCTAAACTTGTTGGCACCGTTACACTACATGTAGCAAACAGATCATATATGCAGTATGAACTAGAGTGCTTAGAGCCAATAGTCTTCAACTGGTCTAAAGATATTATATCTTACATAAAGGAACAACTGAATAAAGCAAAGGGAGGAAGGAAGAAAAATTTCAGTTATGGTTCAATCCTTATCTCTTTTGCTTTGGAACAAATTCCACTGATGCAACCACATCATGTAACATTGGATATATCTAGTCCTAGAGATCCTCGAATGCAGAGATGGGTAGAACTCATGGGTCGGCATGCAGGCCAATCTACCGTTGTGTTCTCTACTACATTCTTCGCCTGGTTTTGGCAATATATTTTCACCATCGATGAGTATGCATACGCAACTGTCGACTTCCAAGGAGATCCAGATCTAGTATTACCATAAGGCACTTAGTATTTGACCATGTTTTTTTTATTTTTCTAAGGGTTATAAAATTTTTATGTGTTTTTATTTATTTCCAAGACTAAACTAAATTTTTGATGTAATGCAGATATCGTTCATGTTCAACCAATAGAGGAACTAGAGTGCGAACTAGATGCGCCGGCAGAGAGGGATGTCAGGAGAGAAGTCCTTCAAGACCTTGATATGGCTGATACTTTGACTGAGCTTCAGCAGCACATAGAGGGTTTGACCTTCAGGATTCCAAATTGTTGGATCAAAGAGCTTCCCATGTGACTGCAGCGACACACAATTGGGGTTCCTAACCGTTGGATGCGGTTGCTACATAGGATTGCTAGATCTATAGCATGTTACCATGAGCACCACTAGTTTACTTGTGACATTTTGCATACATTTTGAGGTCAGATGACCAATGTGTCTTGGGCACAAATTTTGTAAAAACCTATAACTATCTATCTACATGTTTTTAGAGTTTTTCTTATGTTTAATGCACAATCCTATTCAATGATGTGAATGTTTTCTTTACCTATGTCGCAAATTTGTGTATAAAACTTGATTAGCTAATGAATTAGTAAAAGTGTTCAAATTTCTAGAAATGTGTTGATATTAAACAAAATAAAAATTTCTTTCCAAAAGTCGAACTCTTAGGAACAATCTAAGAAGTGTTGGATTTATAACATTATAAACACTAGTAAGTTGTAATACCACAAGTTGTGAGTCCAACCTTATGATTATGCGGTTAATACCAAATGAAATGGCATTAGAGATAAGTTCAATCAATGCGCTATACTCAACGATATTGTTCATCGATCTACAAATACAAATCCCTTGAAAAATCACTAACTCGTTGTTTAGAGAGAAAATGGCCCACGCTGCAGAGGATAGATTATGCGTACTACGACTAGCACTATCAGCATATCCAACAAATGGTTCCAAAGATTCAGAAATATACGATGAAATGTAAAGCAGATTACTAACGTCAAGAAAACTCTAAAAAATAAATTAAGATAGTGAATGCAAATCAACAACATATATACAATATAATACAAAAAATTACTACGCTCATGATTAAGCATGGTAACGTTTCAAATACAATCCATTTCTAGGCTGTGCAAATGGAATCCCATCATAATCAACTAACTCGTAGGCACCCTTAGCAAGAACTCTTTTGAAAATATAGGGGTTGTGCCACAAAGGCTCGAATTTCCCTGTACCTATTACATCAGCTTCTTGGTCATAAAGAAGGACCAATTTGCCCTCTGAGTATATGCGAGGTTGTACATTTTTGTCGTATTGCGCCTTTATATGTATCTTATGCACTTCGTTGGCCAATTGGGCTTCATGACGCATTTAATCTAAATGGATGAGGTTAAGGAGGCATGCTTCTTCTTCTGAGGTATCAGGTAACAAGTCTATCACGAGTTTTAACGATGATATTTTGCATTGGATTGGTAAGATAGCTTCCAGAACATACACCAATTGAAAAGGAGTAAATCCAGTTGCATTTCTCGCTGAGGTTAGATACACCCAGAAAGTGGAGTAGAAGATCAAGTGCCAGTTCCTTTTACGGACTCCTATCATTCGTTGAAGCATTCGTTTAAGAATTTTGTTAATGGCCTCAACTTGTCCATTTGATTGTGGATAATAAGGAGTAGAATTATCATGTGACAATCCTAACTTTGAAATCAATTAATACAACATATGGTTGCGAAAATGCTTCCCATGATCCGTAACTATAGCCCATGGGACACCAAACCATGCAATAACGTAGTTAAAGAAAAACAATTCAGTTGTTTGTCCTGTATTATTAAATGTAGGCATCGCTTTGGCCCATTTGGTAAAATAGTCAACTGCGACAATAATATAACCATGCTCGCTGGATGAACGAGGGTTATAGGTCATGAATTCAATACCCCATTTCGTAAATGGTCCAGTAGATACAACAGGATGCATTGGCGCTGGTGGTTTGTGGATTTTACGATAAAAAATCTAGCACGCATGAAAACTTCTGACTGTGAGGATGCAATATCGAAAAATGGTAGGCCAAAAGTAACCGGCGCGTAGTACCTTCTGCGCAGTAGCATATCCAGATAATTTTCCACCACAAACCCCAGCATGATAATCATTTAACACTTTTTCGGCCTCCTCATGAGTGAGGCACCTCCTTAAAATGGTATTGACACCACAACGATAAAGTGTATCATCGACGATCAGATAATATTTCGCTTGGTATCGAATACGTCGTTGTTCAAAGCAAGAGGTATTAGGTCAAAAATTTTGGTTTTGGAGATAAATGATGAAATCCCCATACCAAGGATCAGATGATCTGATCAGAAACAGAGAATCGTCTAGAATAGATGGTTCCGACGTAGTAGGAGTAATATCAGAGGGAAGGTCACAAAGAAGCTCAGCCAAAACTAAAGAATTATTTGACTTGGATTTCATGAATTCCAAATCAAATTCTTGCAAAATGACAATCCATTTTGAATACTTGCCCCCCAGAAATTAACGTGATAAGATATAATTCATGGGGTTTCAATCCGAAACTATTGTTGTTTTTCAGAGCAAGATATAATGGCGAAATCTTTGGACAGCTTGAACAACTTCCAAGGCAAGATTTTCCACGTATGAGTACTTAGCTTCCATATCATTAAAATTACGACTCAAATAATAGATCGGATGTTCAATTCCATATTCTACTTGGACCAAAACCATAGCGATGGTCGTTTCAGCCGCGACGATATATAGGAAATAATCATTTTGATAATTTGGAGGATACATTACTGACGCTCGGACAAGAGTGTCCTTGACAGCATCAAAATAATCTTGCACAACTTGGTCCCAATGGAAGGGAACCCCCTTTTTCAATAATCGAGTAAATCCTTTAGCCATTTCGGCGTAGTTTGGAATGAAACTTCTCAGGAAGTTAGCCTTTCATTGAAGTTTATGTATCTGAAGTAAGTTTGATGGTGCAGGAAAAGAAAGAATGGCATGAACTTTAGTGGTTCTATTAAAATTCCTTCTTTTGAGACTACGAATCCAAGAAATTGACCAGAACTAAAAAAAAACACAAATTTATGTGGATTGAGGCATATCTTGTAGTGTCTGCATCGTAAGAAAATGGCTCTCAAATGCATCAGGTGATCAATCCATTTTTCATGAATGCATTGGTAAATCATCTAGATATGGTTGAAAAATTTTCTTGATGTCGTTGAAAGCATAATCCATTGCTCTCTGAAAATTTTCCCCAACGTTCTTTAAACCAAACGGAAGTTTCCTATATGCAAATGTGCCCCAGGGACAGATGAATGTTGTCTTATGTTGGTCATATGGGCAAATATTGATTTTGATTGTAGCTGTAAAATCCATCCATCAATAAGAATATTTTGTATCCAACAAAATCGTCAATAATCTGGTTGATAAAGGGAGTAGGATAGTTGTCTTTTGGACAAGCATGATTAAGATCCCGATAATCGACGCACACTCTAATGGTTCCTTGTTTTTTCATGACAGGAATGGTATTAGAAACCCACTCGGTTAGTGGAACAGGGTAAATGAAACCAGCACACAAAAAAATTTCAAATTCTATTTTGATGGCAGCGACTTTCTTTGGATGAATAGGACGAAGCTGTTGATGCACTAGTTTGACATCAGGATACATATTAATAGTGTGTTCAACTATACTAGTATCTATTCCTAGCATTTTCTCATAAGACCAAGCGAATACGTTATGAAATTCATGAAAAAGAGAGTGATATGAATCAAGTTATGATGGAGAACAATATACACTGACATGAATATTTTCTACAATACCACGTTTGGTCAAAATATCGATAGAAATTGTTTCTTGAATATTTGATAAGTTTCACTCAGAGTCAATTGTATTAATCAGTAAAGAATTTGAAAAGAAAGTTTTGATGGATGGGTGATATAGTTCACTAATATTGTTTTCTTCATAATCAGGAAGATGGGAATGATGATGATAATCTTCCCATGGTTCTCCTTTTGACATCATAGCTTCCAAAATATTTTCATCTGTAAAACAATTTGAGGAAAATTTATCAGATGGAGTACCAAAATCTAAGGAACGATCAACCCAAATACTTGGCAACGCTGATTTTAGATTTTCCGCCCAAGCCAAATAGATTGATTGTTATGCTAGCTCAATAGGGTTAGGCGGTAAAACATCATCCAACGTAGAAATTTCAAAATCACCTGTACTCTCCCTTAAGCCAGATAGAGTGGAAGAGATCATGTATCAAGTATCTATACTTTCAATTTATGCCGACGTCGCAGGCGGTGGTAATGCAAAGGTTCCCATAAGAGTGGAATCCTTTAAGAGTCCTACACCAATGTTCTGAATTTATAGTTTGGGTAAGTGAACAAACAGAACACTTCCAGCTACCTAATAAGTGGAGGAAAAAAAGTATAATTGATTAATGACTGTGATTTTACCTTTATGTGGAAAGGAAATCATTCTAAAGTATGTAGAAACAATGGCAGTCATTGCATATACCCATGGTCTTCCAAGTAAAATATTATATTCAAGGGGTCCGTCAACAACCTCGACATCAATATTCACTGTTTTTCCCCCTAATTCAACATGCAAGTTATTGATAATACCACAAGGTTTATATGTACATCCATAAAAATCCTTCGACGTCGTTGATGATTGTGATAATCATGGTGAGCCAAGTTACTTCCAACAGTTTAGAGACGTAATTCATGTAGATGCTCCCTCGTTAATAATAGTGTGATGAACAAGGTGATTGAGAACATTTACTTGTATGGAGAATGCCAATTTTGCTGGTAATTGCGGCACATAACCCGTATGGTTAAATACGACAATATTAGAATCAGTCGAATCAATTCCACCAATGGCCGACAATAAACCCTGCTTCTGTGAGGGACAATTTTGTATACCTCAAGAGCAGATATAGCTTAAGGGGATTGAGCCAAATCTTCAACTATATTATAATTTTATGCAGCTCTTGCTCGAGGATTATATGTCGATTTATGAATTACTCCCTTTGGTGGCTTAATTGGAAATTCAGGAAAAACAGTAGGTGGTACTGATTCATTAGATGGATTGGTTGTCAAGGTAGCAGGTTGATCAGTGGCCAGAATACCAAAGTCTTTATTCCGTGTCGACACCAAAAGATATTTTGAAGGTTTTTTGGTGGATAACATTAACACTTGGGAACTAGGAGTTGGATCTCTAACAACCAAATTAGTGTCTGGATTCAGAAATATTTTTGTCAACACAGCTGATGCATGGGAAGTCCTGATGATTTTTGAGACTTCAGCACAGTGAGGACAATCCCTAACAAAAATTTCCTCATTATAGATTATGAATGGATAACAAGGTTTACGTGGTCCTGACGGTTGATCAGATGATTTTTCTTGCGGGTTAGAAGTTTTCTTTTTCTTTGATTTCCCCTTTTTCTTACCTCCTTTTTGCTTGTCACTTTTTCCTTTTTCAAATGACACGGTGTTAATTTCAGAAGTAGGAGCACGATCAGATGCAGTAGCGTGGTGTGTGTTTGTAGTTCCTATCAAGCAGTCTCCAGCATGAGAATCCTTTATTTGAGGAAGAACATTAAAATTAGATCATGGCGCATTAGTAATTGTTTCATAGAGCATGCCAGACTGAGTATAAATCAAGTCTAAATATTGGGCATGAGAGATAACTTTCCCTTCTATGACGACGCCACCCTTAGCCACATCCTCAGTTATAAATTTTAATAGGGACTTAATGAACCATTCAACAAGGAGCTGATACGGAAAAAATGTCTTAACCATTCGTCGACGGCAACACCACTCATGAATATGATCAGAAATGTGAGTAACATTATTCTGTTTGAATTTGGTCAAGGGTTCTGTTCCAGTTTCTTATCCGATCGATAACTAGAAATGGGTCAAAAATACACTAGTTAAAGCAGTGAAATTTTCAAAATAATTTCTAGGAAACTCAATGTGCCATTTAGCAGCTGGACCTGTAAGTGTATGCTGGAAAATACGTAGTCGAACAGAATCATCATTCAATTAATTTGTTGAGCACCATAAATGATAAGTCCTGACATGAGTTGACGGATATTCTCCAGGGTTTCCATTGAATTTAGGAATATTGGAGGGTAATTTATAAGGTATCACCGACCACCAAGGAGCATAATTTATAGGATCATTTGTTAACTAGTTTAAATCTGTTAATTCCAAGGTTGCAACAAAAGGAAACTATCTATTAATGTCAGGTTGAGCATAGCTAGGGTAAGATGGAATTGCTTGGGAAATAGGTCTTTGGGCACCAGCATATGGAATTTGTTGCTGGTAACACAGAGAGGGGTTGTTTTGCATAGCAAACGCTTGATAATGTTGTTGACCAAAACCTAGATATGATACTTGTTGAAATAAAGTTTGAGGAATTTGCGCATGTGGCTGCCAAGGGGTCTATCCACCAATGTTATAACCCAAATTAGCATAAGTTGGAATCAGTTGATATGTATAGCCAGGTTGCATTTGTGAAATCCCATAAAATGGTACACCAGCTTGTGAATAAATAATTCATGATACAGGTTGTTGTAAATTAACCAAAGGATTTTGAGTCTGTGGACAAAACATTTGATGATATTGAGTTGAGAAACTCACCTAATAAGGTTTATGTACAATATTTTGATTCTATAACAGGGGTATAGATGTATTAGCAAGTGATAATGAAGTGGGTGTAACAAGTTGAACTGGTTAATATGAGTGTAGAACCATTTGTGGGTGGATAGGCATAGTGGGATGCCATTCACAAACATTCATGTCAACATTAGTTTAAACAAAAAGTGACTGAGTACTGTCATATTGGGTTAACAAAGGTTGCCCCCCAGCATAAGGAGGATAATAAGACAGAAGATATTGTTCCCTAAATGCTGGGAGTCCAGTTGAAATGGTATTTAAAGGAATTGACCCAAAAGGACTGACTTGATATTGCCCTGATGATGTATGTAATGAACCAAGCCATTCAATACTAACGATAGGACTACCAGTTAAAATACCGAACAATGACATTGGGAAAGACCATGATCAAGAATATGCATCAGAGAAAGTGCCAGATAATGATTTGTAACCTGTTGGGACCGAAGGGCCACCATGCAAATATGAATCTGGTGAGGTTGTGAATATTAACAGAGTAGCAAGGGTAGGAGCTGACGTAATTGGAACAGCAGACCCAACCAAAGATGTTGGTTCAGACATGGTTGTTTAACCAAATGTATATCCTCGAAAATCGATGGGATATTGAAAGGAAACATGATCAAAAAAAGTAGATGGAAATGATTGAGGAAAATATTGGTACAAGTAAAGGTCCTCCCCAAAATGGGTTGGAGTTAAAAGTGTATCGTCTTGTGGGATTTCTTCAATCGCAATTAAACCAGGAGGAAGAACTTCACCGTCAGGCCCAAAATATATTTCAGATGGTTGATTATGTCATATAGGAGTTTTAATAGCTACAAAACTTTGTGGGATGACCAAGGTAAGAACAACTTCTGGTTGTTTGACTTCAAGATTCAGATGTTCTGGCAAAGAAGCGATAGGATCTGGATCAATTTGTGATTGAACAACATCAGGTCGAGGAGGTATGGTCTTAGAAATTTAATGGATCGTCACCACAGGTAGCTGTGAAGACTCTGTTTCGACAGTAGTAGATGAACTGAGATGTGTGGAAACAATTTGAGCTAACTCAGGGTAAAAATACAATGTTTTTCTAGAGGTCTGAACTGTACTTGATTCGACAGATCGTGATCGCCTTCACGTACCAGAAGTAACTTCCAGTGGTAAAGGTGGTTTTAAAGTTAGTCTACATGAACGACGGAGGATAGGATTTTGTTCTTCCATGATTACTGATTTATTTTAACCAAAAATAAGTAAATAAACAAAAAGAGGGTAATGCTACGCAAAAAGGTTTACCAAGAAACTGTGAACTACAGAATACCTCCTAGTGAACCAAGAAGTACGAGCAAGTAATCTCCCTGAATGTTGTGTTTGGCGTATCACAATTTCAAGGCGGCCGACTCGGTTCACTATGGATGGAAAACAGCTAAGATTTGTCCTCCAAAATATAACGAAAGGTACATGGATGCCCAAGTCTGTATTAGCACTGTCTGATGCAAAACCGCACAGTGAGAGAACCCCTTTATACTTATCGTATAGTAACACTGCCCGATATACCCAAAAGTATGTGGACGAGCTATGATATACTTACGTACGTGGATTGAGGTATCACACTCAGAATTTATCACAGAAAAGTTAATGACAACTGCTATGTTTTATGATGCCAGAACACGTCTCTAGCCTAGACCTTCTAAATGTTATCGTTATGGTTCCAATGCGTTGTTAAGTAAATTGAGTTTAATTTTATGTTGGTCTTGCTTAAAAATTTTCCTTCCAAAGGTTCACCACGATTATGTGTATGAAATTCCTAAAATGTAAGCTAAGAATGATGAAAAATCTTTTAATTTTAACTTTTTCAATGAAGGACCTAGCTACTAAGGGAAGAAAACAAATAATTTGAGAGAAAACAAATCAATGAAAAAAAAAAATCAATGAATCTCAAACTAAATGAAGATTTCCTAATTTTCCTTTTGAAAAACACACATTATTCTACATGCAAATGCAAGTTTTTATTTTCAGTTTCCTTAATTTTATGAATGCAGAAAAGAAACTAGGTTCACTAAATAAATAATTCAAATGCTTTTTACTTTCAAGAAACGAATAATACCAACAAAAAATTCTCTTTTGAAGGAAAAATGAGGATTTCAACAACAATTTCTCCTATCAAGGAAATAAATATTTTACAAAAATTTACTATTTAGAAAGAAAATGATTCTTAATACGACCATAAAAAGTACTTTGAAATCAACTTGTCAATGATAAAGAATTGTTTTTTTAAAACAACATTGAACAAATTTTCAGTCAAAGGAGAACAAGTATACAGAGTCACTCGTCAATTGAGCATCAAACTTTTCAGAACACAACAACAAAAAAAACTGAAGCAAATTGCAAAGGCCAATTCAAGGGAATTTGTGTACTTTCAGGAGTCAACGCAATCTCCAAGGGGAGACAATGCTCTACAACGTAGGCTAGGAAGGGAGACAGTGCTCTGCAAAGCACTTTGTCCTGTCTAAGGGTGTGTTGGGCATAGTATACAAAGAAAAATACTACTCTTTAACTCACTATCTTTGAAAACTAAGCTCTAAAAAAGCTTAATCTTTATGTGTAACAACTACTGGGTGGATAAAAAAAGAAAAACAGAGGCTTTAACACCTACAACTAAGAGAAATTCTCCCCAGCGGAGTCTCCAATTTGTTAAGCCAGAATTGTGAACTACATATAAATCATGCTTCCCTAGACAGGTGCTAGTCTAGAACAACAGGTGCCAAAATTTGCGAATATTTCTAATAACTCGGAATAGATACACAGAGAGGATTGGAGGCTTACTTGTTTAGTCGCTTCCAAATGGCTCATTCTCTTGCTTCTGTTGTAGCTTCAAATTCAAACAATTTTTGAGCTGAATGCTTTCTGCAAGAAATAACAATGAAACAATAGAATATGCAATAATATAGATATCTATTCAAGCTAGTTAGCTAAATCAATAAAGCATAAACCATACACATCAACTAAGATCTTACAATATGGAAAATCAAACCCAATACAAATGCATATAGGGAAAAATAAGAAGTACTCTTTATTGATGATAGAAGGAGACATTACAACCTAGTGAATGATTTGAAGTGACCTTCCAAAAACGTTCCCAAGCCTCATCATAGTATAAATCTCTCCAACAATAGCTACACAAATCTTTCTCTCAATTGAAAATTCTCTAGCATTTCTCTACTCAAATTCTTCTTCTTCAAGCACTTAGATCTGTGCTCAAGTTATAGATGAAATGTAGGTTTTTTTGTAATAAATGAATTTCCAATAATAGGAAAGACATGTTTCTAGTCATGTATATGTCAAATGGACACTTGGATTTGAAGCTTGACACATGTGGACTCTTCTAGAAGGCACTGGCCAAGTAGAGATTCCGGAACAATGAGAATTTCACTCCCAATGTGACCAATGCACCTGTGAATGTCGGGAAATGCTTTGCAGAGAAGCCTTGCATGGGGCTACCTACATATGCAATGCACTTAGGCCCCTTAAAACCTACGTTGGTGAGCTCTCATATGTTATATAATAAGCTTCAAACCATGGAAACGTTTTCTTGATTAAATTCTTGCTTGATTTGTCTTGTTTCTTGTCTTAGGGCATGTAGCAACTAAAATGATAGGGAATGATAAACCCTTTATCACTGGTCCTGGAGATGATGTCCAAATAACCAGGTCATTGGGAATGGTTCCCAAATTGACCTATAACACTGATGAAGAAAAAATTGATGCTCTCCGTGAATTTTTAACGAATCCAACGGAGAAAAACTCGGTTACTTTTTCAGTTTTTTAATGAGTGCTATAGGGTAAAATTCTTGGGTTGTTGGTTGTCGTATATCCCTCTCAGGGCTTTCCAGTACCCGAGGCAGATAGTAATATTAGCGGTACAGTTCACAAATATCGCATATGCATGTTCATATTAACTTAAAACCACTTGATGGAAAAAGATAGAAGATTACCTCTTTAATGATGTTGGAGTCCTTTGGAGAGCATTAAGTAGCGAAGCAGCGGTTTTCTTTCGCCGGCTCCAAATCTAGGTCCTGCAATCAATTAAAGCACCCGTGTAATTTCTAACATAACATACATTTCCTATCAATTAAGCCAATATATAATAAACATTTAAATTGTGCACATATAAGCCATTCATCTCATGCTCTATAAGTGATTAAATATTAATGACAATATCAACGCATAGAATGGAAAAAACAGATACAATTCTATTGATTTATAAAAAAGGAGGATTACAACCATCGGTTGCACCAAGCCATCCTCAGCCTTCCAATCTCTTTATCTCTCAAAGTGGTGATGTCTTGATCAACAAGTTCTCAATGAACCTCTTTGACCTTTGACCTTCACACTACAACAATGATCTCTACTTCACAAGTATTCAAAAAACTTGGCAATCCTTCAACCTTGAAATAAGAACCTTCAACTCCATTTTATAGGAGATGGAGAGAGCAATCATTGCCCTTATCTTTCGACCAGTTCTAAATAGAAAAAACCAAGATTTTTCTTTAACCTCCATGCTTTTTCCTTCTTTGAGAGTTTAGTTGTTTATGGAAAGGTCCAATAAGAGTTAGTGCTTTGCATTTTCCTTTTTGTACTGACTCTCTTGTGAGAAAAAGCTGGAGATTCAAATCATTCTCCGTGGGTTTTTCCCATTTTAAAGTTAAAACATGGGTAACGCTGCCCTCTAGTGTAAACAGAGCATTGCCCTAGCCACTAACACAGCCCATTCACTGATCAGTTGTGTTATAATACTCTTGTGTTGTTATAGAGAGGCGTTACCTTGGAAGAAATAAGTTTAATTTAGGTCTTTGTATTCCTTCCATATTTTTCTTCTCCTCTGAGCTGATGAGGAGGTATTTTGACCTATAATAGCTGCCCCGTAAAGTGTGAGGTCAGAGATGAAGATGATGGCTGATATAATTTACAATGTGTGTAGTAGAGATAAAGAGATTTAAAGACTGAGGAAAACCTAAAAAAACAACATATGTCAAAAAATATAGTATCTGCCTTGAGTCAGGCATTCCCATCCTAAGTAGCTTAAAAAACGTGATTTCTCTAGAATAGAGATATGAATAATCTGTCCACTGATAAGCACAATGTGGAAGTGTCTGTCATAACAGGATCAGGCTAAAGAAGTTGTCTCCATAAACAATATCGCAACTTGGGGGAGGGAACACAAATTTAATGATGTAACCTTTGCCCCAAGGTCTTGACCACCGATTCACTTAAACTGCATATTTCTCAACATGTGAATGAAGGATCTATCGTCAAACATGTGAGAAATCATATGATTACTAGTCGATAATGAAAACTATTAATAGACGCGAAGGTGGCCACCGATAATGATGATGGTCCCTAAGATGCACAGTACAATCTAGCGAGTGTGAATAAAATAAGTTGAAGTCAAACACTCATAGAATCATTCAACCAGGAGCCATTGATGAAGACTCCTGATCAAACACAAGAATACCTGCCACTGATGTCTGCAAGTATTCGGGTACTGATGGGTTTCTGGATCAACTTCCTAGATAAGATGTTGAAGTCGATAAGAAGAGATCTATTGAAAGTTAGGCACTAAGGCGTCCTACATCAGTCAACACGAAACGGAAAGAAACTGATTTTGTTTATGATTGAGATAATGAAGAGTGAATGGGGATGTCGGATGATAAATAATTTATGGCATAATGAGCGGTTTGGTTGATAACAAGAGCAGTAGATAGCGAGATCTTCTTGAACAATAAAAGGCACTGTAATAGGGTACTAGGGAGCTCAAGCTTAATGAACACCAAAGAGTGTGTTAGTATTTTACCGGTGCAGGGACACTGGGAGATGAAGGCTAATACTCATATATGATAGGGTTCGGCTAACTGCGAAAGAGTTTTCTGGGAAGTGCCATGTTCAAGAATTTTACTTCCAAATCGACCTTTCTGAAATGTAACATAGGTAGTATCCATTTTGTCCAAATTTTTCACCGTCATATTAAGTTTAACGAGTCCAGACGAGTAAACTCGGTGAATTTTTCATGTTTAGAGAGTCTTAAAAATATCATAAAAGACAACTCTGTGCCCTCTCTGATTAGATTTAACGAGTCCAGATGAGTAAACTCGGTGAATTTTTCATGTTTCGAGAGTCTGAAAAATATCGTAAAAGACGACTCCATTGGGGTACCTTTGTCATGTCTTGATAACCAGGTATAGCAAAGGGAGAATAGTAAGCCTGAAACAATTCATTTTCCGTGAGTTAGTCCATCGAAGTCGGAAAAGTGAGAAATCTATGTTCGATGGACGTCTACCTCATTTTGCTATATGTATGAGGAGATGAAGTAAACTCAATACTCTTTGTGAAATTTTAACGAGTCCAAAAAAGAAAAACTTGGTGCCCTCCGTGAAATTTTAACGAGTTATGCGAAGAAAACTTGGTTACTTTTTCAGTGTAAAGAGCTTTGAAAAAGAGGAAAAGAATGGCTCCTTACTCTCTTTCGTGGTAGTTTAACGAGCCCGACAAAGTCAACTCAGGATTTTTCAGTTTTATAAGTGAGAAAAATGTTCCTAAAAATAAATCTCAGTGCTTATTCATAGTTTTAACGAGCCTAAAGAAGAGAACTCTAGGTTTTTCAGATTAACGAGCAAGAAAAAGACCATAAAAAGAACACTCGATATCAACTTCGTATAAGTTTAACGAGTCCGAAGAAGGGAACTCAAGGTTTTTTAGATTAACGAGCAAGAAAAATACCATAAAAAGAATGCTTGAAGCTTCTTCGTGTAAGTTTAATGAGCCCGAAGAAAAGGATTCGAGGTTTTTTGGATTAATGAGCGAGAAAAATACCATAAAAAGAATGCTCGAAATTTCTTGATCTCTTTCTCGTCAATAGAAGGATCTATGTAGAGAATTTTCTTGTAAGACCAAGAAAACACATCGCGTAATTCCTTGAAAAGGGATGTGAAGCATGCAATTTCCTCAGGATTGCAATCTACTCCAACCTGAATATTCTCCACGATACCCGTTTTGATCGAGATATCAATGAGAATTGTCTTAGAAATATTACCCATGTTCCCTTATGATTCGATCGGTTGAACAGTCGTGTAATCGGAGGGAACCATCTCAGTTGGGTCAAAGGATGGGATTTCAGTATTTATCACGTATGAATTAATCATCGAAGCGCGATGGTGAAACTCTCCCCAAGGTTTTTCTTCTAAAGACATGATCTCTTGAATAGCTTCGTCTGTAGGCAAGACTTCATTAAGGAGATCCTTAGAGAGAATTCTGATGGGAGGGAGGTTTGTACCTTTGGTCGATACCATAGCAGTGGAGGGTTCAGATGTAATTTTGATGGCTTGGTAGGCCAACTCAGCTGGTGAGAGCGGCATTTTATCTCCGTAGGAATCAATTTCTGAAGGTGCCAGGAGAATCCATGGGTTGATAGAGCCATCGGAAGTGGTGGATATAATTGCAACTGTATTTGGGATCTTTGGCGGCGGGAGAGGAAAACAACCTAGTAGGGAAGATGCCTTCAGAATAATAGTACCGATACTAACGTAAGAGTCAGGAAAGCCTCCTTTTAGGGGTATAGTGCTACTTGGTAACGTGGCATAATCAGGGGTGCAGAAGGATAGTTGATCCACTGTGACTATTTTCCCATCTAATGGAAATAGGATGAGTCGGAAGACCGAAGACATAATGGCGGTCATGGAATAAGACTAATTGCGACCAAGAAATAGATTATAGTATAGATGGCGCTCTACGACTTCAATGTCCATGTTTACCGTTTCCCCACTCAGAGTGATGGGAAAGCTAGAAAGGTATCCTTTTGGGAGGAACGTGTGGCCATCGAAAGATTTGAGGGAATTCGATTGCGGTGTTAAGGTAGGAGAACTTAAATGGAGCCAGCAAGCTTGTGACATAACGTAGGTCGAAGCACCTTCGTCTATGACAGTGCGATGGATTGGTCTCCCTTTCAACACAACCTGCACTTGGAATGTGAGTTGGTGTGAGAGGCGAGGTTTAGACTTTTCCATATCAAAGATAGCTAGCATGAAATCTTGGGGGTCTATTCCACTAATGGTTGAAAGCAAGGTTATCCTTTGTGCTGGACAGGTTTGTAATACTTCGAGAGCAGACATAGCTGACGGTGCTTGCACCAAATCTTCTACAATGTTGTAGTTTTGGGTTGTACGTGCAGAGGTGTTATGAGTCATGCGTCGAAGTGTCCCTTTGGGGGGATGAATCACGGGGTCAGCAGTAGGCCATTCGATATGAAAATCGTTGAGCGGCAGTGGATTTGAACTAGTACCAGGTTCTTGAGCATCTATTGTAGGATTTCCATAAAGCTTGGCTCGAGTTTGAAGTTCAACACTCTCAATGCCATAAATGGCGGATGGTCCTTCGCCGGAAGGATGTGAACCACCATTGCCCTGTTGATGGGGTTGTGGCAGATTGTCAACCATGTGTTGATGTTGCTACTGTTGATTAGGGAAAGGATTATGAAGAATGATAGGTGTTCACCCAAAATCCTTGTTGGCAATAAAATTGATGCATTCCTGCAGTCGAGGACATTTGTATGTCAAGTGGTCCTCCGCACAGATATTGCAAGGAAATTTCATGGGTTTATCCTTCCCTTTGTCATTTTTGGCAGCTTTTTTCGGATTAGGATTATTCTGATTATCCGACTGCTCTTATGAAGAAGATGGCTTTTTCTTATTCTTCTTATTTTTCCCGCTAGGTTTTTGTGAGGTTTGCACAGAATTTACCTCAGCGGGAGGAAGAGTAGTCATTTGGTGAGGGGCGGTGGTAGCCGACGATGGTTGGGAGGCTTGCCCCCGAGACTGTTTTGTGGCTACACCAGAGATCGTGCCAACGAGACCATCGACATGAGCTCCGGATTTCTGAGTAGCCGGAGGATTTGGGTTACCAGGGGCATTGGGGAGAAAATTATATAGCGTGCCAGATTGTGAATAGATTAAATCCAAATGCTAGGCATGACGAATGCATTGATCTTCTCTTACCGCACCAGAAAGGCCAATGTCTTTAGAGATATGGGGTAAGAGAGACTTACAAAACCAATTGGCTAAGAGATGATCTGGAATTGGCGCTTTGACTAGCCTCCTCCTACATCTCCATTCATGAATGTGATTGGAGATGTGGGTGGTGGTGTCTTGGCGGAGCGAGGTTAACAGTTCCGTTCTGGTTTCAAATCTCATTGGTAATTGGAAGTTATTTAGAAACTCCGTCACTAAAGAACCAAACGTATTGATGGCGGCGCGTGGTAATTCAATGTACCACTTGGCATCATTTTCTGTAAGCATGAGGGGAAACAGTCGAATCCGGACACTATCATCCACCATGGAATTGGATATAGACCATAGGTGAAAGGTAGTGATGTGTGCGGCTGGGTCATCCCCTTGTTTCCCATCGAACTTCGGAATGTTAGAAGGAATTTTATGCGGTACCGAAGGCCAGAGTGGGTTGTGATTGATGGGATCGTTAGTCAATTTATGGAAATCAGGGATGTCCAAGGCTGCCAAAAATGGCAATTGAGGATTTTCCCCGTAATCTAACCAAGGCAGTATGGGATGACTACTTATACCATAAGGTCCACCCATCAATGTGTTACCAGGAGGATAAGTAGGAATTTGGTAAAAAATTCCTATAGGTGGAGGAGTAGGGACATACAGTTGTTGTCCATAGGGCATATTGTATTGCGGGGCGAATGGTTGGTTGCCCCCAGTATAAAAGTGCCCTCCCATTCTAGATGGAGCTTGGGGTTGGTTAGTCCAAATGGATGCAATAGAGTTTCCCAGAGGCATGCTACTACTTGCATAGTTTGGCAACGGTATCGACCCTATACCTATATTTGAACCACTTAAGGGAATAATATTGACAATAGGTTGTCCCATTTGTCCTAAGGACTGCAGGGTAAGTGAAATGTTCCCTGCGACCTGTGTGCTGGTGACACTGCCCCCTCGTATAGTGGCTAAGGGGTTTGAACTCAGCAGAGGGTTCCAACCGAAAAGGTTGCTAAAAGGCACCGAAGTAGTCACACTCGTGGCTGGAGCGATTGTGGGTCCCAACGCGGTCAGGGTAGGAATAGATCTCGAAGGATTCGGTGAGCTACTGACAGTTGTGATGACCGTTGGGTTGGGATTAGGTATATGTTGACTACTGGGGTTACCAAGTAATGGCATAGAACTGACCATCGGCGGGGATGATGGTGGCGAACCTCTGATGGTTTCCATTGGCATCAACCCTGTGGATGCTAGTGGTGAAGTGGATGTTTGTGCGGCCGAAGACATATCTTGGCATGGTGGAATTTGAACTATCACGGGCCCTAATGGATTAGTGAGTGGAGGATTGTAAGGAGGTACAACCCCTTCTGTGAAAGGGTCCTCTGGAAATTCCGTATATATGAGGCTATGTGAAAATCAAGATTTTTTAGTGGAGACTTCTCTTCCGTGGAAGGCACGAGTTCACCAAGGTTTAGTTCTTCCTCAATAGTTAGAGGAGGTAGACCTTGCTATCATCGAGACAGATGGTGTGGGTCAGAGGATGCCACAGTGACCTGTTTATTTTTAACAAATTTTAATTGTTATGTATTATAAATTCTCAATGACAGTAACCACACACCTAAAAAAGAAAAAATGACTCTCTAAAATCAATCAGCAAGCAGCCATAATAGGGTGCCCTATCTGAGTACTACTGTTTTCTGGTAATGAAATCAATTATCACAATAGTATATATATAGGGTTGGTCGAAAGTACAGTTACGGTCACTCTAGAGCTTCGCCCGAACCTCAGAAGATAGGTGTAAGCACTCTCGTGAAGACAAGTACCCTCTTAAAGACCGAAGACAGAGTGGTTCCGTCTATTTTAATTACAAGGACAACCCGTCCCAGTCACCTTGTGTAAGTCCCTAAAAATTATGGCCACTAAAGATACCTCAAATCACAGACATCATCAGGGGGGTCCACGGTCAAGGACAGTGTGCTATATCAGCAGAATGCCTAGATCCTAGATCTAGTTTCGACATCCCTGAAGGGAAGCCCAATATATAACACACCCACCGAATTTAGTAGAAGGCAAGCTACCTTCTTATGCACCCAAGTTTTGTCTCGCGCTGAGCTCCGATAAAGGAACAGTCCTGATAATATGAGTGCAGTAGGATTTTGCTCGTTAATGACTTTAGTTTCAAGTTTTGAGATATTGGGTGATTTTCTCACTTTCGTAACCCAAGGTCCTAGCTTGAACTACTGTTTGTGTGAGCTCAAAAAAGAGTAATGTGATTGATTTTATTATCGCTTGATTCTTAGTGTACTTGATTATTAGTCTTGCGGAGGGGGAGTGGATGTATGAAATATAATGAGACTCTGACTCAAGAAACCATGAAAAACATGCTCTAAATATTCAATTCGATGAATTGTATTTCTATAAGGAGAGGTTTCTTTTCAACATCCATGCACTAACATTCAAATAACACAGTTCAACTTTAAAGATTAAGACTTCTATCTACCTCTTATTAACAGTCTATGAACTGAAATTTTCAGAATTAACTTAGCTAGATGCAGAAAAAACAAAAAACAAAAAAAAAAATTCTTCTCTAAAAAGTAAATGCTTTTGACACTAACTTTTCAAATAAGAGCAAACAAACAGAAATGCTAGCTTAGTAAACAAGCACAGGGATTCAGTCAAGGAGAGATACTGATGGCCCAAAAACTCTGTAACTAAAACACAATCACAGCAGTGAATAGCAAGTTTTGGTTGAGTAACGCACTGTCTCTGAGTAAAGAAAATGTTAATCTAGAGACTAACGCAGTGTATTTAAGTATATCTAGCATTATAACGCACTGGAAAACCTACAGGGGTAGCGTTAGCCAGGGTAAAGCTCTTCATATGGTCAAACAGAAATAGGATTTAACTCTGCGAGCTTTTGAAATGTCTATTGGGCATAAATATTGGTCGAAAGGATATGTGAACAGAGGAGAGAAGAAAGGAGGAAAGAAATAGTCTATGAACTATGGGGAAACTCCCTAGCAGAGTCGCTAATTCTGCTATAGGGGGAAATTCTTGGGTTGTTGGTTATCGTATATCCCTCTCAAAGTTTTCCAGTACCTGAGGCATATAGTAAGATTAGTTGTACAATTCACAAAGATGGCATATGCATGTTCATATTAACCTAAAACCACTTAATGGAAAAATATAGAAGATTACCTCTTTAATGGTCTTGGAGTCCTTTGGAGATCACTAAGTAGCGAAGCAGCGGTTCTCTTTTGCCAGCTCCAAATCTAGGTCCTGCAATCAATTAAATCACCCATGTAATTTCTAAAATAACATACATTTCCTATGAATTAAGCCAATATATAATAAACATTTAAATTGTGCACATATAAGCCATTCATCTCATGCTATATAAGTGATTAAATATTAATGACAATATAAATGCATAGAATGGACAAAATAGATACAATTATATTGATTTATAAAAAAGGAGGATTACAACCGTCGATTGCACCAAGCCCTCCTCAGCCTTCCAATCTCTCTATCTCTCAAAGTGGTGATGTCTTGATCAACAAGTTCTCAATGAACCTCTTTGACCTTTGAACTTCACACTACAACAATAATCTCTACTTCACAAGTATTCAAAAAACTTGACAATCCTTCGACCTTGAACTAAGAGCCTTCAACTCCATTTTATAGGAGATGGAGAGAGCAATCATTTCCCTTATCTTTCCACCAGTTCTGAATAGAAAAAACCAAGATGTTTCTTTAACCTCCATGCTTTTTCCTTCTTTGAGATTTTAGTTGTTTATGGCAAGGTCCAATAAGAGTTAGTGCTTTGCAGTTTCCTTTTTGTACTAACTCTCTTGTGAGAAAAAGCTGGGGATTCAAATCATTCTCTGTGGGTTTTTCCTATTTTAAACTTAAAACATGGGTAACGCTGCCCTATAGTGTAAATAGAGCATTTCCCTAGCCACTAACACGGCCCATTCACTGATCAGCTGCATTATCACGCTCTTGTGTTGTTATAGAGAGGCATTACCTTGGAAAAAATAGGTTTAATTTAGGTCTTTGTATTCCTTCCATATTTGTCTTCTCCTCTGAGCTGATGAGGAGGTATTTTGACTTGTAACAATGAGATAGAAAAATATGGAAAGTAATGGCTCATATTTCTTCGTCGTAGTAGTTTAACAAGCCCGACAAAGGAAACTCGGGGTTTTTTCAGTTTTACGAGCTAGAAAAAGTCCCTAAAAAGAAAGCTCGACACCGGGTCAAATTTGCATGTGAGCACTAACAACTCATCAGAGCATCGATCATATTTCAAAACCAATAGTTGTGACAAAATATAGAAGGATTTTTGCCAATTTTAATAGACTATATAAGTGATTCATACCTCTAGAATGGATATAAGAATGCAACAAACCTTCATTATCATTATTTTGAGTGTTGTGATAGAGCTCTGGAGAAAAAAAGAGGTGAAGCTTCTGCTATCGATTTTGGACAAACCCGGCAATGGTTTTTGATTTTGCGAGATCCAGGTAAGAGCTTAAACCTTCATCTAGCTTTACATTGTCATTTTAGTTCTTTTTAATGGCTAAAATTTTTATTTTTAGTAGGCCCTAAATTTTTTTGGGAAGCTAACATGGGTAACCAGTGTCAGGGCTGCATTTAATGCACTTCCTGTTAAGAAACAATGTGATAGCACACATTGAATTGTACTAGGGCCCGATTTAGCCAATAGAAATGTTTTTTAAACTTTTTTTTCTCAATCCCAAAGTGTTTCAACCTAAAAATAATCCATTGGAAAATTTTCTTGTGTAGGTGTGAATCAATTCACCATGAGTATTTAGTGCGAAAGAGAGCATGAATAGGAAGAATGCGAAATGGTTACTGATGCTGATACTTTGTTGGTTCCTCACAGATATGGATTACTAAAGTATGCTTGTTTAGAGCTGATAAGAGGGCATGAAGACCTTTTGATATGGATCACCGGGTAATGGGATGATCAACAACATGTCTTTCACATCGGGCGTAATGAACTCTCGATCGAGAAATATGACATATACTACTTGATTGGTCTGTCATGTAGAGGAATGAGGCCCAATCTGACCGGTTCCAGGGCTAATCCCCACACTACTGTGGATCTGATCTGAACTCACTACATAAAAAATACTACGGCGGTAAACGACCAAGTGCCTATAGCACGGGTCACCTCAAGACATGTTAGGTCCCTCTTGTGGATGATAGTTCACTTAGAAAGAGCCAAGAGTTAGCATGTGGCCACCAAGGCCCAGGTATTGTTTTCTTTGTATTGCATGCAGCCTCAAGTTTTCGATTGGTGCAAAGGAGTTATCCGTCAGGTTCAAGAATAACTAATGGCATGTTAGACCTAGACCCAAAGAGAGTTTGGGTATGGCACAGTGATCATGTCCTTCATACTAGAGCTGGTGCCTGCAATGAGGCCAAGCATGATCATAGATGCATTGGGGCCATGGGAGCCAAGACAGGCTCGTTGGTCAGCTTTGATACTGTAGTCTCAAGAGGGTCCAATCCGTCACTATTTTGAATATGCATTCTTTGAGTGGTTAAATGGATATATCCTGATGATTGAAGATTATCCCTACGTGGGGATGAACTACACAGGAGACTCGGAATTGATACTACCACTAGGCACTCAGTGGGGTCTAGATGGTAGGAAGGAACACGATCAGTGTCGAAGTATTTTTTAGCATTTGAATGTTTATGCAATTTTTTTGTTTAATGGGTGAAATTTTTTTGACATGAACCTTATTAATTGAGACAAATGTGGCACTTGTTCATCCAGCTAGAGCCCCTCGCTATGCAAGGCAAGGATTACAGATACTTACGGTCGGCATAGTAGCAGAGGCTGCAGAAGCCACTGAAGAGGGTGATGACGCATGTATTTTGCATGAGCTTGCTAGGAGCCTTGAGAGTATAAGCATGGGCGTGTCACCTCTTCCCATGAGGAAGATCTTGGTTCACCTACAACAGCACATAGTATTTGTGACTGAGAGATTCTTGGTGCCTCTTAGGAGGTTATCCAGAGAATTTATCTGCTATAATGAGCAGAAGGCTTAGGAGGAATAGTGAATAGATGTGTAAATGTCACAGCGAGGCTTAACAGAGCCAATTTTTTGTAAAACACCCAAGTTTTGGGAAGTTTTTTAATGTAACTTCACTCGACACAACATGTATACATATATACATATACATATTTTGGCGATTTTGTTTCTTATCTTTTTAATTTTTATGTATTTTTTATGGTGAAAAGATATAAACTCTTGTATGTCTCCTTCTATAATAAATGTGACAAATGCTAATCTAACACATCATTTTCCAATGAATCAACTAATGTATTAAATTCGCTAGGAATGTGCTCAAACATGATGGTTTGAAATTGACGTTCTAGAATTCGTACCCTTAATTAATAATGTAATAAGACTGGATGACGGATGCGATAAAAATTGTTTAAATGCATAATGACGAGCCGAGAATCTAACCTAACCACTAGAATACATGTCATGAGATTCAGAACCCGTGAGGATTTTTATCATCAACATGTACTCATAAATATTGTTGGTGGCATTGCCCAGGAAGATTCCCCCAGAACCAAGGAGCTCTGACTCGGGTGTGTAAAGGACCCAAGCAGCTGATGCAATGAGCTGAGTATGATGATTGGAACCATCCACGTATCCAACGTATGATAGGGATGAAGAAGGCATCTGTGTAAAATAAGAGATTTTTCATGAGAAAAACACTCAAAAAACCCAAAATATCCAGACACACCAAACAAAGACAAAACTGATATACATAAAATTACAACGCCTATGCCTAGTGGAACACTAGGTGAAATACTTCTTTAGATAGAGCCCATTGTGGGGCTCCGTGAGTGGAATTCCATTACAGTCCTAAAGTTCATAAGCTCCTTTTGAAATTACTTTCGTGACGACATAAGGACCAAGCCATAATGGTTAAAGTGTTCCTTCCCCCAAGAGTTCGTTTCTCTGATGGTAGAGCAGAACGAGATCACCCTCTTGGAAATAATGAGGCTTGACAGATTTTTCATATTGAGCCTTTATTCAGTGCTTGAGAGCTTCGAGTGTCAGTGTAGCATCTTGATGGTTTACTTCCAATTGATCGAGTGAGAGAAAGTGCTCTTCTTCAGTAGTGGTTCTGGGTAGGAGTTCAACAACGAGCTTGAGTGATGGAATCTCACACTCGATTGGAAGTACTACTTCCAAACCGAATGCTAGGTGGAATGGCGTGAAGCTTGTAGAATTTTTTACTGGAATTCAGTGTGCCCATAACATGAAGTATAACTTTTGATGCCATATGGTTTTATGGTTACCGACTAACCGACGAATCATGGTTTTGAGGATGCCATTTATGGCTTCGACTTGACCATTTTCTTGCAGATAGTAGGAAAAAGATTGATCTTGTCAAAAACTGAACATGGAAGTTAATTCCATCATCATATGGTTATGAAAATGTGACCCATGATCTGTGACGATTGAGAGGGGTATACCAAAATGGAAAATGACCCGATTGAAAAGGAATAGAGTGGCAGTTTCTCCATCGGCCTTAAAAGTGGGAATGGATTCTGCCCATTTTGTGAAGTAGTCGACCGCAACTAAAATGTAGCTGTGTCCATCCATAGAAGTGGGATTGCATGTGATGAAGTCTATTCTCCATTTAGCGAAAGGACCAACGGAGAGAACCGGATGAAGATGGTGAGATAGGCGCGCATTTTCTTCGCAAAAATATGACATGGATGGCACTTATGGACTGCTGCGATGTAGTATTTAAACAAAGTGGGCTAGTAGTATCCTACATGCAAGATTTTCTAGATAGTAGCTATGCCAAAAAGATGATCGTCGCATGCCCCCGCGTGACAGTCATTTAAAACATGTTCCACCTCGTTAAGAGTGAGACAACTCTGAAGAATAGTATCGACACCATGACGATATAGAGTATCGTTTAGCACGAGGTAGTGTTTTTCTTGGTGACGAATACGATGATGGTCATCTGACAGTAGAGTTGGGAGGAATCTTTGAGTTTGGAGGTAGACCAAAATGTCTCCATACCAAGGATTATAAGAATCGATTAGGTAGACAGGTTCTTCAAGAAATGGATCATGAGCTACATCTTCTGGGTCAATTCTGGGAAGGTATGACAATAATTTGACGAAGAATAGAGATTTCTTTGCTTTGGGAACAATGAAAAAAAAATCAAAATGTTGGAGGATTACAATCCATTTGGAATATTTTCCTCTAATAATTTTTCGAGACAAGATGTGTCACATGGGATTCTCCAAAGAAATTATGGTAATCTATCGCATCAATATATAGTGTCGGAGGCGGGTGGCAGTGATGACCACCACGAGGGATAGTTTCTCCACATGTGAATATCGTATTTTAGGTCTAATGAGACCCTTTGACAAATAATATATCACATGCTCACTATCATCATTGTGAATATGAAGCAAGAACATTACTAACGAGGATGGTGAGGCTGACAGGTAGAGGAGAAAGTCACGCAAATAGTTGGGGGCACTTATAAATGTGGCAAAAATGAGTGCTCGTTTCAATGCATCAAACGATAGTTGAGCTTGGTCATCCCACAGATATGATATCCCTTTCTTAATCAAGCGCATAAAGCCTTTCGTCATCTCGGTAGAGTTTACTATGAAACGACGTAAGAAGTTTACCTTCCCTTGCAAACGTTTGAGTTGTAGAATGGATTGTGGCACAAGTAATTCAATGATCGGCTTAACCTTATCGAGATCAACCGTAATCCCATGCTTGGAAACAATAAAGCCAAGAAGACATCTACACTCGAAAAAAAATACACATTTATGCGGATTCAAACGTATATTGTAGAACATACGTCGAGCGAAGATTTCTTGTAATATTCCTAAATTAGCCTACAACTAATGGGAATATTAAAATTTTGTTTTTTCACTTAGATAGGTGAATAAGTGTGTAGGGAGACCCATAAAACTCTTTATTGTGAATAAAACCACTTCTTATGTGAAAGTGGATCATATTTTTAGCTTAATAAAGCACCCTAAGGTGTGGACAGGGGCTAAAACATGTGGACTGGGTCAACTTTGACAAAATCTACAACGTTGTCATGGAGGAGTGGCCATTAATGAGGTACAACACAGTTTTAGATGGAGATGAATTGTGTGAAAGGAGTGTTAACATTTGGATGTGGTTTAGGGTTTGAAAGTTCTTAACTTATAAAAGGAAGAGGATGGAAACTTTAGAGGGGTTGTTGATGTTTATCATATTTTCTGAATATATGGTTTGTTTAGACATATATCTTTCTCTTGCTATTTAGCTGAGATTGAATGTTGTTTAGCATTGGGTATTCCTGATCGGGAATACCACCTCTTCCCATTGAGTAGCTCTTAGTTGAGTTTGTATTGCATTGTTCACTATCTGGCTTAGGGCCAAGATTCTTCTTTCAACTACAGTGCAGATCTTGTTGAGGGTTTGGTTGTTTTTGAAATATGTAGCAAGTGGAGACTAGATCTTTCAAATCTAGGCCATTTTAGTGCTCCTTTTCAGTCAAGGAGGTTTCTACTTCATTGGGACAATAGTATTGTAGGGCTTGAGCCTCATTTTCAGATCTTTGCATCAGGAGAACCTTATTTTGATCCCTACAATTTTATATACTTCTAGATCTACGTTATTTCTGTAGGTGCAGTTGTAGGGTGGTTCAACACACCATTTGGAGAGCTAATTTTCGAAGTGTTGGGGATTTTCCCTTCACTTTGGAGATATATTGGAGGAGGTTATTATATTTTTGATATAATATCAACCACACTTTCCATATCTGTAATTTTTAGTAGATTTTCAGTCTTATATCTCATATCTACATCTTGTACTTGGTGTTTTGCTGAAAACTCCAAGAGGGTTCTCTAGAGGAGCTTTTATAGAACATAGATCTAATATAGATCTAAATTTTTATACACATATTAGCTCTAGATCTGATTCATAATCTACTACTGTTGCAGAGTCAATAAAATAATGCGGTAAGGATTTTCCAGCTTTAATATATGGTTGCGACAACTCATATTGAGGGATTTTCTTCACTGGAGACTTGATTTTCTTGTTATGCATCCTATGGGCCACTTCTTCAACATAGTATGCTACTGTAATAAAAAATGACAGGTCTCCATATTGGCATTTTTCTGTATAAATGATGACCTGTGTTATTTTTCTATCATTCTGCATTATATTGCTGCATTCCCCATTTTTGAATATTGCAGTGGTATCAGAGCATCATCTTGGCACAGCCTGTGCATTCTAAAAGCCAACATGTCATCTGAAGAAGGAGATCCTCTGACTCATAGAGAAAATAGGTATCTAAGAAGAAGCCACATAATTTTTGATTATTAAAAATGCAAAGAAGAAAAGGATAAAACCCCATTATCTGTAGGAATGAAAGCGAAGGAGTTCTCAAAACTTCTTCTCCAAAATATGCATGGGCTTAAAAGAGAGATCAAGGGAATGAGGAGGGAAATACATGAAGATCCCTCAAGAAGATTTTCTCATGAAGAAAGGCCTAGTGTTTCATATTATGTGTGTGAGCATTCAGCCACATAATCATATCTACAACATTATGCTATACCCAGATTTACTGCAAGAGAGATGGAGGAAGAATATGCACCAAAGGAGGAGAATTTGAGTGATTATATTCAGGAGTATTTATCTCAATCTTGGAGATTCAAGGAGCACTTGAACTTCCAAGAGTTTTTCCAACTCAAGGAGGATAGAAGACTCAACAATCACAATAGAAGAAGAATAGGTAGACTCTTTCTGCCAAATTTTGATGGGTCTTCCACATGCACAACCAACGATTGGATAGATCATCTAGACTCATATTTTAATCTACATCAAGTTTCATAAAATGAAGCCCTTAGGATAGCAGCACTGAATCTTGAAGGTAAAGCTTATGCTTGGTGGTTATTTGAATCATTTTCATTAAGAAATTCAAATATATCTACTTATGCAAGATTCACTAAGATATTAGTGAAGATATTTTATGTAGAGAAATCTGAAACATTTTTGATATAGCTAGCAAAACATAAACATTCAAAACCTTTGCATGCATTGGAAAGATCTATTACACCAACTCCACTTCAGATTTCTATTGAAGGGGATAAAAAATTGTGTGATACCTTTTCAAGGGCAAGATCCCCATTGTATGAAGATATTTCTTCTCAAAAGGAAGACATGGAGATTCCTTCTTCAAGGGAAGACCAAGATCTAGGGTATCTTATTGTTGATGAGGTATTCTCAAATAGTAATGAGGAGGAAGAGCAGAAGGAAGGTAACAACGTTGTCACTTTGGGAGGAGAACCATCACCACATGGAGATGGGCATGAGGCTATTGCTTCAAGTGGAGGAGCTTTTTCATATTTGCAAAAGGTTCCCAAGGAGCATCATGTGACAGTAGTGATGGGCAGTAACATCTTGATCAAAGGAAGAGAAGAAAAGGTGGTTCAACATCAAAGGATGGGGATCATGCACCATTGTTTATTTAAAGGGGTTTATATACAGAAGAATAATACTGATTTATGCAATGAACGAAGGGACAAATCAGTCCACTGACCTATAAAGTCTACTTCAGATTTTGATGTATCTTTACATGGAGGCATTCCACCAGGGAGACCCCTTGATTGGAAGATGAATAAAGAGTTCTCTCAACATGTTGTAGCATTGATATATTTGGCTAGGGAAGGAGCCTTGGGAGAAGCTAGCACAATGTAGAGAACCTTTTATGGGTTCAAAGGAGAGGTTAAAGATTTTCTGCATTCTTTTATGTGCATTATTTTACCATGTAATTGCAACACATTGCTCCACAGGAGAGAAAACCTCTCTTTGGATTTCATGGTCCTATTGAGGCTACATTCAGTGGTGGAAATGACCACTTTATGGAGTATTTTAGGCAAGACATGTTTTTCTTGGATCATATTCAACCAACAGCTAATATCCTCTACTACTTTCAAGCTTTTAAGAGGATTATGGCAGCAAGAAAGTGGTTGGATGGCCACTCATCACAGCATGTTTGGAGACAACCAGAAGGAGAACAACGTTGGTCTCACTTGAAGGAATATTGTCACCATCCAATATGTCATATGACACTTATTCCATGTTTCTTTCAGAGCCCATATGGTGATGACACTCTATTCACTATATGCATGAAGGATTGGGCAAGAAGTCTCCCTAGAACCAATGAGTGGAATCATGAGATTCCAAGTATCTTTTGGCTTCATGAGGACTATATTATTGTAGCCCAAGAAAAACAGCTCCACATTTATCATAATGGAGGGAGAGACATCATAATTTGAACACATTTATCTCTCATTTTCATCCATGCAGCCCCTACACTTTGCATAAGCATGGGATTGGTGATTTTTTCTACGAGCTACCAAGGCTGGCTCACTTTGTTTGGATGGTAGCATGGAGATTGAAGTTTCTGATTGGGGTTGAGGCACCCAACATTTATCATCTCTCATGCCTTAAGGAGGCCAATGGACAGCTTATAACTCTTTCCATATATCTCCCACTTCTTCATGATGAGAGCCATTTGTTTTATCCACCAAAGGAAAACTTGTATTCTTGGGAGGAGACATATCTGTTCGAGTCCCGTGTTTTGATAGTTTGGAAAATCAAAAGACAAGGCAACATCAGAACCAATCTTTAGAGTCCCAGGATATATTCCTACTATTCTCAGAGAGGTATCTCTCGAATGTTTGTTTTCAAAGGTTTATCTTGTGTGCTAAGAGTATGGATTTTAGGCTAGCTATTAAGTGCAAGTGTTTGTTTGTTTGTTTGGTTGGATTGATACAGCAGAACATGAAAGGCCTCGAAAATATATATAGAATGGAGAAACATCTGGCTCATTGGGAAATGGAGTCAAAAAGAGGTCATGACATACTCATCAATGGATATGGGATATCAGAGGGAAAATCTAACTTGGCCGCAGGATCATTTGGTTTTGGAATGAGATGGACATCAATGATTCAGAAAGAGAAATTTGATTCTCAACGAAGGAAATTTGAAAACACAACTTGAACAATAAAGAGCTATTTGGTAGATAGGGCTAACCATAAATTCTACAAATCATATATTTAAGAAAATAATTATTTCAAAACAACTTTTAAAATGAAATCTAAGATTCCGGGAACACCCTATTTCCTCAAATATTTTATTTCAAATGACTTAGAAAACATAACAGATTCACTGATAATTGTAGTCATAGAAGAGGGAACCCCTAACACATCTATGATCACAACTATAAAATACCTTTAAGACAACTATTTAAGCGAGGACAAAGGGCAAGATCAGAACATACCTCCTTGACTTACTGTAAACAGAAATAATTCAAAGGGAGACTTCAATAACAGTCTCTAAGTGGCAGCAGACAAGCAGGGAGAACCATAAATCATGCTGAAACCAACTGTTGGAACTATTAAGGAAATAAACAAGCATGAGGACTAAAGAGAGATATTAAAGACTCTAAAATACCTCAGCAGAAGAAAACATGAAACAATGAAGGATGAACAGGTCTAAGGTTCTACCATGAGTCATTTCTTAGCCTAACAATTTCAACCTATTGTAGTAAGAAATCATGGAATAGAATGAAAATAAGGGAAAACATTAAATAGTTTAGAATACTTCACCAACAGCCACGCTCATGGATCCAATGATAGAGCCTTCATAGTAACAAGCATGCAACCACATCATCAGGACATCTAAGACTTCAATTTCTTCTTCAACTTCAACAGACTATGTATTATTTCAAAAAGTTTGAATATTACAACTAGTGATCAACCAACGGTTTCTTATCTTCTACAGAGGTATTTATAGAAGAATCAGGAGGGGATATCTGATAAAATATCTCTCTGGACAATCAATACATATTAAATGACTTCTCAGCCTTTGAGGGGCTCAATGGAGAAGTTTACAAACATTCTGGCTCGTTTTAACTATTTTACATTTATGAATTAAGCTCGGTGGGAGCTTTTATTGACTTTAAGGCTCTGTGTCATGTTTGGAGTAACTCTGCAGATATTTTTAGCATTTAAGTTCCTTGCAGAAGTAACTCTCTGGCTGCGATGAGGTGAATATATTCATTTGATCAATAACTTCGGCCTATGTTTTGAATGCTTTGAGGCACAGATGGTACTTATGGTAGCTGAGGAATCAATTTTCCTCAAATGAGGCGGTGGAGGCCTTTCTGTCAGTTAAACACTTATGATTTTCTTTTGAGTGTGTTTTAATTTGGGGGATTAGGATTTTGATAATCCATCTTAGCCATAATCCCCGCAAATCGGTCTTCAATCTTCTTTTCTGCTGTGCTTGTCTTGAACACTGATACTCTTTAAATCGTGTTGTAATAACACAGTGTCTGGTCGATGTGCAGGGCTATGGTTGACTCGTATGGCATCACTGCCTCATGAAGAAAATGACGACACATGGAGTAGAGCCCTGTGAATGGTTCTCTTTTATGAATCGAAGGCACAGGAATCATCATCCCCGACCTTTGGAATTTTCTTTCAATATAACAGATAAACCTTTAACACTTGCAAAAATACAAAACTTATTAAGAAATCATTCATTATTGGGGAAAAAATGCTTCAGAAGGTGTGGGAGGAGCATAGCCGTTGGATGGAAGCATCCAACGGTGGAGATTAGTTTAAGAGAAGGTAAAAAAAAAAGGAGAGCAGGGAGAAGAATAAGACGAAATGATCTTGGACCATCCGATCTGGACACATGGACGGTCCAGATCCAATCGGAGGATCGCAATTTGGGGCAACACTCAAAGGTGCCAATGTAAATTTGCGATCCGATGTAGCGCAGACCGTTGATCTAAGGATTAGATCAACGGTGGAGAATGAATCGGAGGATTTGGCCGATCGGGAGAAACAAGAAAACACAGCAATTGAACAGTGTGATGTGATTTAACGTGTACCATTGATCTAAGGATTAGATCAACCGTGGAGAATGAATCGGAGGATTTCCTGATCGGGAGAAACAAGCAAACGCAACGATTTGAAAAATGCGATGCGATTTAGCGCAGGCCGTTTGATCAGCTTACGATCAATGGTGGAGATTAGTTTTAGAACGAACCGGCGGAAAAACCCTTATAATATATGAAAAACCCAAACTTTTAATAGAACAAAGGTTTTGATGGATCAGAGTGGTATATTTATATATATGAAAAGGCGTTCGTTTACAGGGCCATGGGTTTATGGAATATGATGGGCCCGGGGCTTTATATAAAAAGGGCCTATCGCAATTGGAAGGTCAGGCCTTCGTCTTTTTTATCTAACCATTTTGGAAGTTTGCGATGTGATTCAGCGCTTGGGACTTTTAACCTTGGTCCCGGGCATAATTCATATGATTAAAGCGGGGAAGGGTGGAGTTTATATAATGAAGGGACAATCACAATCGAAACTTCAAGCCCGGTATTTCAATCAACCCATTGAATTTTTCCGATGCGATAAGGACTTCGGCCTTTGCGCTTGGTTTTACAAAGAAAAAAAAGGACCAAGATATATGGATATGGGACTTAATCGCATCAAAAGTTTTGATGCAGCCTTTTCAATCAACACATTTGTATTTCTCCAATTCGATTGCGCGATCGAGTCTTTTTAATCTAACCATTTTATATTAACACGTGAATTTGGCTTATTAGATCAAAACTTTGGATAAATGGGTTTTTGTATTTACAAAGCAAAAAATGGATCGAGAATGGATTTTTCAATGTGTCAAGTGCCGGATGCAAGCTTTATGGTTATATGGAACGGTAATAAGAGCGGGGGTTTTTAAATACAAAGTCTAATCGCATCGGAGTTTTTGTAATGGCACAAATACTTGCACACTTGGATGTTTGCGATGCAATAAGCGTCGAAAAGGGTTAACGCTTGGTTCCAACCTGTAAAGTGCATGGTGGGGAAGTGGTTAGGATTTAGCCCAAGGGGGCTTAAGTCCATGGTAACAAAAAACTTGTTTTTTATGAAATTTTTCAGAGTTTTCAATGGATTTGGGGGTTTCGGTGTAGTTTAAAAATGAGTTTAAACTATGTAAAGATGATTTTCATGAATGGAAGAAGAGGAATCATGAGAATGGAGGATTTTTTATGGAGAAAAAGGGGAGAAAATGAAGGTTAGTTTTGAGTGAAGGATGGGGAAGAATGATGGTTTTGCAACAGTCTTTCTCTTGGAATTTAGCTGAATTTCTGAGTATAAAATGGTAACAGCAAATGAAGATTTTGGATAGAGGCATGAGGCCTTCAAGAGTCTTCAAGAGCCAACACTTTTTAGTAATAAAATTTGTTCCTTGAAGGCTCAAAAAGTCTTCGCCACCTTTTTCTATAAAAAATTTTATAGGTGGCTAACAGTGGCTCCACTTGGGGATGGTGTCTTCTTGAAGGCATCAAGAACTTCAGACTTGCTTTCTCTGGGAGGCTGACCTGTGCCTCATCCATTGGGCCACTTTCCTTTGATTAAATGATCTTATTTTGAAAACATATTAGCAGCCATAAAAACAATGGTTCTTTCATCAAAAAGCTCTCTACCTACCTAATCCTACTAATCTAGCATTTTTTCTTCATTGTAGTGCACTTGGATCGGCAAACTCTTTTCACAACATTTTATTCTTTTTGAAAGCGGGAAATCTAATCTATTTATACTCCTTGTTTCTCCCTGAACTCAGATTAAACATTTGAGTTCAGATGCTTCTCTACCTAATCTACTAATATGTTAGGATTTAAACAGTCCAACAGATTTTTATTCTCTAATTTCTACAGCAGAAAATTTAAAAACATACAAGTCAGGATTAAACAATCTAACTTGATGCTGGTCTATGGCATAGAAAGCAAGCTGCACACAGACATTTATTTTTGCAGAAAATTAAATCAAAATGGAAGGCTCAAGATCTGAAAGTTTCTCATCGTGGCCTCCTCTTTTCTTTACAGCTCTGTTTTGACTCTTGTTTGAGCTGTTTCTTTCTTGTTCTCTGGTTCAGATTTTGAGCTGATTAGAACTAGATTTACCTCTTTTTTGACTCAGAATTTGAAAATAGTTTTGAGTCATTCTCTTTGGAAACTTAGGTTCAGATTTTGAGCATGTTTGAACCTTTTAATTTCTACCCTAATATATCTACTGATAAGCCAAGATTAAATAGTTTGGCGAATCGAATTCACTATCCTATCAGCAGAAAATTTAAAACTAATTAGTCAAGATTAGGTTGTATGACTAACTAGAAGTGTGTTCTTCAGGAGTGGCATTTAAGCTTGCACACTTTCATATTTTTGTTTCTCTTTTGGTATGGGGCTGTACCTTTCTTGTTTTACAATCTTCCCTCTTTTCTCTTTTTATTGTTTTTTGTATTTTTCTTTTTCTTTCAAGACAAAAATAAAAAACTAACTAAATGCTCAAAGGTTGAGCTTTATTGACATTCCTACCTAACCTAATATAACTTGGAATATTTACATGTTTAGTTAATGAAATCTCTTTTCCAGTACAACCAATCCAGTAAATGATTCCATGATTGATCCTTCTTCATCCCTTTGGGCAGGCTGGAAAAACAGGGCCACCCCCATTCCTTTTGTTTTTTAGTAGTAGTGCTAAATAATCTTCTTTCTTTTGGTAACACACTACTCCTAATAACCTTTATCCCTTCTTTAAATATTTTCAAGAAGTGAGCATAGGGATCTTGAAATAATGCCTGATTAAGAGTATTTATAAGATGTGGTTCTACCAGGATCATTTCTTTTTTATTCACTGGATCAAGGTAAAGATTATTTTCAAAAAGAACCTTTTCTTCATCTTCATTATTATATGAACTGGAGGACTCATCATATATTGCAGTGTGGTCCTCTTGTAGTCCTAGTATGCTCTGATTTAGTGGACTATACTTTGTGAAGAGATCATCATGTTCTTGAGTAGGGGTATCTCTTTTTACCTCAACCTTTGCAGTAGGAAGCTCCTTATCTTCATCCTGCTCAAGAAATTTCTCTTTCTTCTCAACCTCAACATTACAACTAATAGATTACTGACTCCCAATTATGTGAAAGCCGTTTCTGATGAATTGAACTGTCTGATTGCTGCTTTCAAGCTGATTATAATGAAATTCATGACACCAATCGACTGTTGGTTGCTCTGCATGATTAGTTTCTGTTTGGAGCTCATTATCATCATTAGATTGATCAGAAGTTGAAAAATCATTAGAATAAACAATTTCCCCAATTAGGCATATTGGGTTATCATTTTGTTCTTTTAACTGATCTAAAAGTTTATTTTTTGTTTCAAGACAACAAAATTTAGTAGGTAAATGAGAAGAAGTGTTTTTTTTTAATAAAGAATTGAGGGGTGGTTGTTTATTTAATATCTGATCAATTTCTTTCTCTGTAAAAAGAGAAGGAATTTTCTCTTTGCTTTGGACAGAAAAATAGTAGTCCTCTCCCTCTTGTGTTAACTGGTTTTGAGGTTGGATGTCTTCTTGAGCCTCTTCTAGGGAATCATTACTTGTGTTTGCAAGGGAATTTTGAGGATTCTCTTCCTTTTCCCGATATATCTCAATTTCAAACAACTCCTCATGATTTTCGTGGCAGTCACTTTGACTATAAGGTTCATGAGTTGTTTCAAGCATATTGTCAGGATGCCATTCTTCTTTAATAATCTGAAATGAGTCATGACATAAAGGCAGAGACTCTGGTTGTGTTGTCTCTTCTCCTATTTCAGATTTTGTGAGTTCAAGATGGCTTATGTTTTCCTCAGGGAACTGTTCACTATAAGTATTTGTAATTTGATCATGAAGTTCTCTCAATAGCCTTGTACAAGATATAGGTAGGTAATCAAGAATTTCTTGACAAATTTCTTCATTGCTTTCTTTGTAATCTTGTTCATCATACATATCTTGTATTTTTTGGGTTTGTTCTTGATTTGAAAGGAGCATGGGCTGCTCTAGATCATCAATATTTAAATTGGCCTCATACCTTTCAGATATTTTCCCAAGCATGTACACCATTTTCTCCATCATGATCAATAATTTTTCTTTATTGTTTTCTGTATAATCTTGCTCACCTTCTTCTATAAAGTCTTGGTCATCATCTACATATTGCTCATTGTCTAGGTCTTGTAATGCTTGAGTTTGTATTTGGTGAGGAAAAAACATAGGTTGCTCTAGATAATCAACATCAGTATCAACCTCATGCCTATCCAATCTTTTATCAAGTATGTACACTATTTTCCCAATTAGGTCCAATAATGTGTTTAGTTTAGCTTCTCTGTCCACACTTGGATCCATGTTTATAATAAGAGGTCACTGTATCTTTCTAACCAGTTCAGATTCCTTTACCAGTGGAGTTATTAGGTCTTTTGGATTTGTGGAATCGCCAGGTGGAATATTTTGAAATTTGTTGTCCACCAACAGCATGATTGGGTTTTCTCAATGCATTCCTAAGGGAGTCTATAAGGACTAGAAGGGTAATAGGCTTTTGGAGGCCATTGGAGTCACCAGTTGGAAAAATTTTAGCTTTTATAAAGGTAAAATGTTTTATGGTTCCACCACCACGTTTATTATGAAGCCAAACTAAATATTTTGGGTTTTTTTGAGTTTCTATGGTTGTTTGAAAGACTAATGAGTTTATAAGAGCTTGCTAGGCAACTATGAACTCAGTGGTCCCACCGTGATCACCATTTATGTTGGGGCGATGAGGTGGCTAATAATCACTAGATATTCTTGAAAACAAGGGATTTCTGGAGTCCTAAGGGGTACTTAGATTTTCACTCACTCAGAAGGTCCCACTGTGATTGCCATTATGTTGGAGTCCTGTGTTTTGATAGTTTGGAAAATCAAAAGACAAGGCAACATCAGAACCAATCTTTAGAGTCCCAGGATCTAGTCGTCCTGTTCTCAGAGAGGAATCTCTCGAATGTTTGTTTGCAAAGGTTTATATTGTGTGCTAAGAGTATGGATTTTAGACTAGTTATTAAGTGTAGGTGTTTGTTTGTTTGTTTGGTTGGATTGATACAACAGAACATGAAAGGCCTCTGAAATATATATAGAATGGAGAAACATCTGGTTCATTGGGAAATGGAGTCAAAAAGAGTTCATGACATACTCATCAATCGATATGGGATATCAGAGGGAAAATCTAACTTGGCTGAAGGATCCTTTGGTTTTGGAATGAGATGGACATCAACGATTTGGAAAGAGAAATTTGGTTCTCAACGAAGGGAATTTGAAAACACAACTTGAACAATAAAGAGATATTTGGTAGACAAGGCTAACCATAAATTATAAAAATCATAGCTTTAAGAAAATAATGATTTCAAAACAACTTTTAAAATGAAATCTAAGACTCGGGGAACACCCTATTTCCTCAAATATTTTATTTCAAATGACTTAGAAAACATAAAATATTCACTGATAATTGCAGTCATAGAAGAGGGAACACCTAACACATCTATGATCACAACTATAAAAGAATTTTAAGACAACTGTTTAAGTGAGGAAAAAGAGCAAGATCAGAACATACCTCCTTGAATTACTGTAAATAGAAATACTTCAAAGGAAGACTTCAATAACAGTCTTTAAGTGGCAGCAGACAAGCAGGGAGAACCATAAATCATGCTGAAACCAACTGTTGGAACTATTAAGGAAATAAACAAGCATGAGGACTAAAGAGAGAGATTAAAGACTCTAAAATACCTCAGCAGAAGAAAAAATGAAACAGTGAAGGATGAACAGGTCTAAGGTGCTTCCATGAGTCATTTCTTAGCCTAAAAACTTCAACCTACTATAGAAAGAAATCATGGAACAGAATGAAAACAAGGGAAAACATTAAACAGTTCAGAATACTTCACCAACAACCAAGCTCATGGATCCAATGATAGAGCCTTCATAGTAACAAGCATGCAACCACATCATCAGGACATCCAGGACTTCAATTTCTTCTTCAACTTCAATAGACTATGTACTATTTCAAAAAATTTCAATATTACAACTAGTGATCAACCAATGGTTTCTTATATTCTACAAAGGTATTTATAGAAGAATGAGGAGGGGATATCTGATAAAATATCTCTCTGGAAAATTAATATAGATTAAATTACTTCTCAGCCTTTGAGGGGCTCGATGGAGAAGTTTAAAAACATTCTGGTCCGTATTAACTGTTTTACATTTATGAATTAAGCTCGATGGGAGCTTTTATTGACTTTAAGGCTCTGTGTCATGCTTGGAGTAACTCTGCAGATATTTTTAGCATTTAATTTCCTTGCAGAAGTAACTCTCTGGCTGTGCTGAGGCGAATATCTTCATTTGATCAATAACTTCGGCCTCTGTTTTGAATGCTTTGAGGCACATGTGGTACTTATGGTAGCTGAGGAATAAATTTTCCGCAATTGAGGCAGTGGAGGCCTTTCTGTCAGTTAAACACTTATGATTTTCTTTTGAGTGTGTTTTAATTTGGGGGATTAGGCCTTTCATAATCCATCTTAGCCGTAATCCTCACAAATCGGTCTTCAATCTTATTCTCTATTGTGCTTGTCTTCAACACTGATACTCTTTAAATCGTGTTGTAATAACACAGTGTATGGTTGATGTGCAGGGCCACGCTGGGCTCATATGGCATCACTGCCTCATAAAGAAAATGACGAGACATGGAGTAGAGCCCTGTGAAATGTTCTCTTTTATGAATTGAAGGCACAGGAATCGTCATCCCCTGCCTTCAGCCTTTTCTTTTAATATAACGGATAGACCTTTAACACCTGCAAAAATACAAAAATTATTAAGAAATATTGCATTATTGGGGAAAAACTGCTTCAGAAGGCGTGGGAGGAGCGTAGCCGTTGGATGGCAGCATCCAACGGTGGATATTATTTTAAGAGAAGGTAAAAAAAAAGGAGAGTGGGGAGAAGAATAAGACGAAATGATCTTGGACCGTCCAATCTGGACACGTGGACGGTCCAGATCCAATCGGAGGATCGCAATCGGGGGCAACACTCAAAGTTGCAGATGTAAATTTGTGATGCGATGTAGCGTGGACCGTTGATCTAAGGATTAGATCAACGATGGAGAATGAATCGGAGGATTTGGCCGATCGGGAGAAACAAGCAAACACAACGATTGAACAATGCAATGCAATTTAGTGCATATCGTTGATCTAAGGATTAGATCAACGATGGAGAATCAATCATAGGATTGGCCGATCGGGAGAAACAAGCGAACATAGTGATTTGAACAATTCGATGCGATTTAGCATGGGCCATTTGATCGGCTTACGATCAACAGTGGAGATTAGTTTTAGAACGAACCGGCAGAAAAACCCTTATAATATATGAAAAACCCAAAATTCTAATAGAACAAAGGTTTTGATGGATCAGAGAGGTATATTTATATATATGAAAAGGCACCTATTTGCAGGGCCATGGGTCTATGGAATATGATGGGCCCGAGGCTTTATATAAAAAGGGCCTATCGCAATTAGAAGATCAGGCCTTCATCTTTTTGATCTAACCATTTTGAAAGTTTGCGATGCGATTCATTGCTTGGGAATTTTAACCTTGGTCCCGGGCATAAGCCATATGAGTAAAGCGGGGGAGGGCGGAGTTTATATAATGAAGGGCCAATCGCAATCGGAAATTCGGGCCCGGTCTTTCAATCAACCCATTGAATTTTTCCGATGCGATAAGGACTTCGGCCTTTGCGCTTGGTTTTACAAAGAAAACAAAGGATCGGGATCTATGGATATGGGACTTAATCGCATCAAAATTTTTGATGCATCCTTTTCAATCAACCCATTTGTATTTCTCCGATGCGATTGCGCGATTGGGTCTTTTTATTCTAACCATTTATATTAACACGTGACTTTGGCTTATTAGATCAAAACTTTGGATAAATGGGTTTTTGTATTTACAAAGGAAAAAATGGATCGGGAATGGATTTTTCAATGTGTCAAGCACCAGATGCAAGCTTTATGGTTATATGGAACGGTAATAAGATCGGGGGTTTTTAAATACAAAGGCTAATCGCATCAGAGTTTTTGTAATGGCACAAAGACTTGCACACTTGGATGTTTGTGATGTGATAAGCGATGAAAAGGGTTAGCGCTTGTTTCCAACCTCTAAAGTGTATGGTGGGGAAGTGGTTAGGATTTATCCCAAGGGGGCTTAAATCCATGGTAACAAAAAACTTGTTTTTTCTGAAAATTTTCAGATTTTTCAATGGATTTGGGGTTTTCGGTATAGTTTAAAAATGAGTTTAAACTATGTAAAGATGATTTTCATGAATGGAAGAAGAGGAATCATGAAAATGGAGGAGTTTTTATGGAGAAAAAGGGGAGCAAATGAAGGTTAGTTTTGAGTGAAGGAGGGGGAAGAATGATGGTTTTGCAGTAGTCTTTCTCTTGGAATTTAGCTGAATTTATGAGTATAAAATTGTAACAGCAAATGAAGATTTTGGACAGAGGCATGAGGCCTTCAAGAGTCTTCAAGAGCCAACACTTTTTAATAATAATTTTTTTTCCTTGAAGGCTCAAAAAGTCTTAGCCACCTTTTGCTATAACAAATTTTATAGGTGGCTAACAATATCCATTGGAAATTTTGCAGTATCCTTGTAGTTGCTTGAGGACAAGAAAATTTTTGGAGGGGAGGACTGTAATTGTCCTAAATTAGCCTGCAACTAATGGGAATATTAAAATTTTGTTTTGTCACTTATATAGGTTAATACGTGGGTAGGGAGACCCATAAAACTCTTTATTGTGAATAAAACCACTTCTCATGTGGAAGTGGATCATATTTTCAGCTTAATAAAGCACCCTAAGGTGTCGATAGGGGCTAAAACATGTGGACTAGGTCAACTTTGACCAAATCTACAGCGCTATCATGGAGGAGTGGCCATCAATGAGGTACAACATAGTTTTATATGGATATATGCCTTGTGTGAAATGAGTGTTATCATTGGATGTGGTTTAGGCCTTGCAAGTTCTTAACTTATAAAAGGAAGAGGATGGCAGCATTATAGGGGTTGTTTATGTTTATCATATTTTATGAATATATGGTCTTTTTAGACATACATCTTTCTCTTGTTGTTAGCTAAGATTGCATGTTGTTTAGCATTGGGTGTTCCTGATCGGGAATGCCACCTCTTCCCATTGAGTAGCTCTTGGGAGAGTTTTTATTTCATTTTCCACTATTTGGCTTAGGGCCAAGCTTCTTCTTTCAACTAAAGTGTAGATATTGTTGAGGGTTTGGTTGTTTTTGCAAGTTGCAACAAGTGGAGACTAGATCTTTCAAAACTATGCCATTTCAATGCTCCTTTTTACTGGAGGAGTTTTCTACTTCATTGGCAGGATAGTACTGGAGGGCTTGAGCCCCATTTTCAGATCTTGGCATCAGGCCAAACTTATTTTGATCCCTAAAACGTATAATACTTCTAGATATGCATTATTTCTATAGGTGTAGTTGGAGGGTCGTCCAACACACCATTTGGAGAGCTGATTTTCTAATTGTTGGGGATCTGCCCTTCACTTTAGAGATCTATTGGAGGAGGCTATTCTATTGCTCATATTATATCAGCCACACTTTCCATATCTTTAATTTTCAGTAGATCTACAATGTTAGATCTCAGATCTACATCTTGTACTTGGTGTTTTTGTAATGTTCCAAAATTTGCAAGCATAAATTTGGAATATTAATTTTTTCTTATATCATCTAGGATGTCAATAAAATGGGTAAAAGGCCCATGAGTAGGAATAAAATCCCTCATCGTGTTAAAGGGATATATGGAGTAGCTTAATTTTCCACCTTCCAGTGTGAAAAGGGGAAAATGCATGAGGACAAGGTCAAGTTTGACCAAGTCAACAACGTTGCCTTAGAGGGTGTGGCTTGCTTGGGAAGACAACGCAGTTTGAGAGGGAGAAAGATTCTTTGTGGAAGAAACCCTAATGTGTGGGGTCCAGGGAAAAGAGACATTCACTTGCATAAAAGGAGGAAGAGGCAGCCATAGAGGGACATGTTTGAGTATTGGATTTCTTGTCTGTTTAGACTATTTGCAGTCTCTGGTTGTTTAGCTGAGTTGCAGTGTTGTTTAGAATGAGGGATCCTGTTTAGGAATTCTTCTCCTTCTTGAGAGGACTCTTGAAGGATTTCACTTCATTTCTCCACATCTAGGTTCAAGGCCAAAGCCATTCCTTCAGTCACTGTGTTATTTCTGTTAAACTATAACGTAGTGTTGCAGGGTGTTGCAGTGGAGGGGTTCCACAACACCATTCCTTGACTCATCTTTCAGAGGAGGGAGCTTCTATTCCTTGGGAAGGTTAGTGAGGGAGGTTTCCAGGGATGATTTTCATATTTTTTCAACATTCCAAGCATCTCCTATCATCAACAGCGCAATCCCTTCACTAGATTATGTTATTTTAGTGAGTATCTGTAGTGGGGGTTTGCACCATCATCTTGGAGGGAAAGATCTTCGGGGATAGGATCAGCCTATCACTTGAGAGATCCATTGGAGGAGGTTTCCTACATATTTTACATCTTATTCAGCCATCTCCATATAGTTTCAGATTTTCTGGCAAAGAAGAGACAGGATCCGGATCAATTTGTGATTGAACAACATCAGGTCAAGGAGGTATGGTCTCAACAATTTAATGGATCGTGACCACAGGTAGCTTTGAAGAATCTGTTTCGACAGTATTAGATGAAATGGGATGTGCGGAAACAATTTGAGCTAACTCAGGGTTAAAATACGATGTTTTGCGAGAGGTGTGAATTGTACTTAATTTGACAGATCATGATTGCCTTCGTGTACCAGAAGTAACTTCCGGTGGTAAAGGTGGTTTTAAAGCTAATCTACACGAACGACGGAGGATAGGATTTTTTTCTTCCATGATTACTGATTTATTTTAACCAAAAATAAGTAAATAAACAAAAAGAGGGTAATGCTATGCAAATAGGTTTACCAAGAAACAGTGAACTGTAGAATACCTCCTGCTGAACTAAGAAGTACGAGAAGGTAATCTCCCTGAATGTTGTGTTCCGTGTATCACAATTTCAAGGCGGGCGACTCGGTTCACTATGGATGGACAACACCTAAGATTTTTCCTCCCAAATATACCAGAAGGTACGTGGAGGCCCAAGTCTGTATTAGCGTTGTTTGATGCGAAACCACACAGTGAGAGAACCCCTTTATACTTATCGTATAGTAACACCGCCCGATATACCCAAAAGTACGTGGACGAGCTATGATATACTTACGTACGTGGAGTGAGGTATCACACTCAGAATTTATCGCAGACAAGTTAATGACAACTACTATGTTTTACGATGCCAGAACACATCTCTAGCCTAGACCTTCTAAATGTTATCGTTATGGTTCCAATGCATTGTTAAGTAAATTGAGTTTAATTTTATGTTGGTCTTTCTTAAAAATTTTCCTTTCAAAGGTCCACCACGATTATCTGTATGAAATTCCTAAAATGCAAGCTAAGAATGATGAAAAATATTTCAATTTCAACTTTTTCAATGAAGGACCTAGCTACTAAGGGAAGAGAACAAATAATTTGAGAGAAAACAAATCAATGAACAAAACAAATCAATGAATCTCAAACTAAATGTAGATTTCCTAATGTTCCTTTTGCAAAACACACATTATTCTACATGAAAATTCAAGTTTTTATTTTCAGTTTCCTTAATGTTATGAATGCAGAAAATAAACTAGGTTCACTAAATAAATAATTCAAATTCTTTTTACTTTCGAGAAATGAATAATACCAACAAAAATTTCTCTTTTGAAGGAAAAACGAGGATTTCAACAACAATTTCTCCTATCAAGGAAATAAATATTTTACGACAATTTCCTATTTTGAAAGCAAATGATTCTTAATAAGACCATAAAAATTACTTTGAAATCAATTTTTCAATGATAAATAATTGTTTTTTTAAAACAAGATTGAGCAAATTTTCAGTCAAAGGAGAACAAGCATATAGTGTCACTGGTCAATTGAGCATCAAAATTTTCAGAACACAACAGCAAACATAACTGAAGCAAATTGCAAAGGCCAATTCAAGGGAATTTGTGTATTTTCAGGAGTCAACGCAGTCTCCAAGGGGAGACAGTGCTCTGCAAAGCACTGTGTCCTGTCTAAGTGTGCATTGGGCATAGTATACAAAGAAAAATACTACTATTTAACTCACTGTATTTGCAAATTAAGCTCTGAAAAAGTTTAATATTTATGTGTAACAACTACTGGGTGGATAAACAAAGCAAAACAGAGGCTTTAACACCTACAACTAAGAGAAATTCTCCCCAGCGGAGTCTCCAATTTGTTGGGCTGGAATTGTGAATTACATATAAATCATGCTTCCCTAGACAGGTGCTAGTCTAGAACAATAGGTGAAAGAATTTATGACTATTTCTACTAACTCAGAATAGATACACAGAGAGGATTGGAGGCTTACTTGTTCAGTTGCTTCCAAATGGCTCCTTCTGTTGCTTCTGTTGCAGCTTCAAATTCAAGCGGTTTTTGAACTGAACACTTTCTGCAAGAAAGAACACTGAAACAACAGAATATGCAATAATATAGATATCTATTCAAGCTAGTTAGCTAAATCATTAAAGCATAAACCATACACATCAACTAAGATCTTACAATATGGAAAATCAAAGCCAATACAAATGCATATAGGGAAAAATAAGAAGTACTCTTTATTGATGATAGAAGGAGAGGTTACAACCTAGTGACTAATTTGAAGTGACCTTCCAACAATGTTCCCAAGCCTCATCACAGTATAAATATCTCCAGCAATAGCTACGCAAATCTTTCTCTCAATTGAAAATTCTCTAGCATTTCTCTACTCAAATTCTTCTTCTTCAAGCACTTAGATATGTGCTCAAGTTATAGATGAAATGTAGGTTTTTTTGCAATCAATGACTTTCCAATAATAGGAAAGACATTTTTCCAGTCATGTAGATGTCAAATGGACACTTGGATCTGAAGCTTGACACATGTGGACACTTCTAGAAGGCACTGGCCAAGTAGAGATTCCTGAAAAATTAGAATTTCACTCCCAATGTGACCAATGCACTTGTGAATGTCGAGAAGTGCTTTGCAGAGAAGCCTTGCATGGGGCTACCTGCATATGAAATGCACTTAGGCCCCTTAAAACCTACGTTGGTGAGCTCTCATATGTTATATAATAAGCTTCAAACCATGGAAACGTTTGCTTGATGAAATTCTTGCTTGATTTGTCTTATTTCTTGTCTTAGGGCATGTAGCAACTAAAATGATAGGGAATGATAGACCCTTTATCATTGATCCTGGAGATGATTTCTAATTAACCAGGTCATTGGGAATGGTGCCCAAATTGACCTATAACACCGATGAAGAAAAACTTGATGCTCTCCGTGAATTTTTAACGAGTCCAACGGAGAAAAACTCGGTTACTTTTTCAGTTTTTTAACAAGATAGAAAAAGATGGAAAACAATGGCTCATATTTCTTTGTCATAGTAGTTTAGCAAGCCCAACGAAGGAAAATCGGGGTTTTTTCAGTTTTACGAGCTAGAAAAAGTCTCTAAAAAGAAAGCTTGACACCGGGTCGAACACGGTCAAATTTGCATGTGAGCACTAACAACTCATCATAGCATCAATCATATTTAAAAACCAATAGTTGTGACAAAATATAGAAGGATTTTTACCAGTTTTAACAGACTATCTGAGTGATTCATACCTTTATAATGGCTATAAGAAGGCAAAAGACCTTCATTATCACTATTTTGAGTGTTGTGATAGAGCTCTGGAGAAAAAAAGAAGTGAAGCTTCTGCTATCGATTTTGGACAAACCCGACAATGGTTTTTGATTCTATGAGATCCAGGTAAGAGCTTAAACCTTCATCTAGCTTTCCATTGTCATTTTAGTTCTTTTTACTGGTTAAAATTTTTATTTTTAGTAGGCCCTAATTTTTTTGGGCAGCTAACATGGGTACCCAGTGTCAGGGTTGCATTTAACGCACTTCTCGTTAAGAAACAGTGTGTTAGCACACACTGAATTTTACTAGGGCCCAATTTAGCCGATATAAATGTTTTTTAAACTTTTTTTTTCAATCCCAAAGTGTTTCAACCTAAAAATAATCCATTGGAAATTTTTCTTCTGTAGGTGTGAATCAATTCACCATGAGTATTTGGTGCGAAAGAGAACATGAACAGGAAGAACGTGAAATGGTTACTGATGCTGATACTTTGTTGGTTATCTGTAGATATGGATTACTAAAGTATGCTTGTTTAGATCTGATGAGAGGGCATGAAGACCTTTTGATATGGATCATCGTGTAATGGGATGATTAGCAACATGTCTTTCACATCGGGGGTAATGAAATCACGATCGATAAATATGGCATATACTACTTGATTGGTCTGTCATGTAGAGGAACAAGGCCCAATCTGACCGGTTCCAATGCCGATCCCCACACTACTGTGGATCTGATCCAAACTCACTACATAAAAAATACTACGGTGGTAAACGACCAAGTGCCTATAGCATGAGTCACCTCGAGACATGTTAGGTATCTCTTGTGAATGATAGTTCAATTGGCAGGAGCCAAGAGTTAGCATGTGGCTACCAAGGCCCAGGTATTTTTTTCTTTGTATTGCATGCAGCCTCAGGTTTTCGATTGGTGCAAAGGAGTTATCCATCAGGTTCAAGAATAACTGATGGCATGTTAGACCTGGACCCAAAGAGAGTTTGGGTATGGCACATTCATCATGTACTTCATACTAGAGCTGGTGCCCGCAATGAGGCCAAGGATGATCACAGATGTATTGGGGCCATGGGAGCCAAGACAGGCTCGTTGATCAGCTTTGATACTGTAGGCTCAAGAGGGTCCAATCCGTCATTATTTTGAAGATGCATTCTTTGAGTGGTTAAATGGCTAGATCTTGATGATTGAAGATTATCCCTATGCGGGGATGAACTACACAGGAGACTCGGAATTGATACTACCACCAGGCACTCAGTGGGGTCTAGATGGTAGCAAGGAACACGATCAGTGTCGAAGTATTTTTTAGCATTTGAATGTTTATGCAATTTTTTTGTTTAATGGGTGAAAATGTTTTGACATGAAACTTATTAATTGACACAGATGTGGCACCTGTCCATCCAGCTACAGCCCCCCGCTATGCAAGGCAAGGAATGTAGGTACTTAGGGTCAGCATAGTAGTAGAGGCTGCAGTAGCCGCTGAAGAGGGTGATGACGCACGTAGTTTGCACAAGCTTGCTAGGAGCCTTGAGAGTATAAGCATGGGTGTGCTGCCTCTTCCCATGAGGCAGATCTTGGTTCACCTATAGCAACACATAGTAGTTGTGACTGAGAGATTCTTGGTGCCTCTTAGGAGGTTATCTAGAGAATTTATCTTCTATAATGAGCAGCAGGCTCAGGAGGAATAGTGAATAGATGTGTAAATGTCAGAGCGAGGCTTAACAAAGCCAATTTTTTATAAAACACCCAAGTTTTGGGAAGTTTTTTAATGTAACTTCACTCGACACAACATGTATACATATATACATATACATATTTTGCGATTTTGTTTCTTGTGTTTTTAATTTTTATGTATTTTTTATGGTGAAAAAATATACACTCTTGTATGTCTCCTTCTATAATAAATGTGGCAAATGCTAATCTAACACATAATTTTCCAATGAATCAGCTAATGTATTAAATTCTCTACGAACGTGCTCAAACATGATGGTTTGAAATTGACGTTCTAGAAGTCGTACCCTTAATTAATAACGTAATAAGACTAGATGACAGATGGGATAAAAATTGTTTAAATGCATAATGACGAGCTGGGAATCTAACCTAACTGCTAGAATACATGTCATGAGATTCAGCATCCATGAGGATTTTTATCATCGAGATGTACTCAGAAATATTGTTGGTGGCATTGCCCAGGAAGATTCCCCCATAACCAAGGAGCTCTGACTCGGGTGTGTAAAGGACTCAAGCAGCTGATGCAATGAGTCAAGTATAACGATTGGCACCATCTACGTATCCAACGTATGATAAGGATGAAGAATGAATCTGTGTAAAAGAAGAGATTTTTCATGAGAAAAACAGTCAAAAAACTCAAAATATCCAGACACACCAAACAAAGACAAAAATGATATACATAAAATTACAACGCATATGCCTAGTGGAACACTAGGCGAAATACTTCTTTAGATAGATCTCCTTGTGGGGCTCTGCGAGTGGAATTCCATTTCAGTCCTAAAATTCATAAGCTTCTTTTGAAAGGACTTTCATGATGACATAAGGACCAAGCCATAATGGTTAAAGTGTTCCTTCCCCCAAGAGTTTGTTTCTCCGATCGTAGAGCAAAACGAGATCACCCTCTTGGAAAGAATGAGGCATGACAGATTTTTCATATTGAGCCTTTATTCAGCGCTTGTGAGCTTCGAGTGCCAGTGTAGCATCTCAATGGTTTTCTTCCAATTGATCAAGTGAGAGAAAGCACTCTTCTTCAGTAGTGGTTCTGGGTAGGAGTTCAACAACGAGCTTGAGTGATGGAATCTCACACTCGATTAGAAGTACTACTTCCAAACCGAATGCTAGGTGGAATGGCGTGAAGCTTGTAGAAGTTTTTACTGGCGTTCAGTATGCCCATAACGCGAAGTATAACTTCTGATGCCATGTGATTTTATGGTTGCTGACTAACTGACGAATCATGATTTTGAGGATGCCATTTACGGCTTCGACTTGACCATTTTCTTGTAGATAGTAGGACAAAGATTGATCTTGTTAAAAACTGAACATGGAAGTTAATTCCATCATCATATGGTTATGAAAATGTGACCCATGATCTGTGATTATTGAGAGGGGTATACCAAAATGGAGAATGACCTGATTGAACAGGAATAGAGTGGTAGTTTCTCCATCGGCCTTAAAAGTGGGAATGGCTTCTGCCCATTTTTTGAAGTAGTTGAACGCAACTACAATGTAGTTGTGTCCATCCATAGAAGTGGGATTGCATGTGATGAATTTTATTCCCCATTTAGCGAATGGACCAACGGAGACAACCGGATGAAGAGGGCAGGATGGGTGTGCATTTTCTTCGTGAAAATATGACATGGATGGCACTTATGGACTGCTGCGATGTAGTATTTAAACAAAGTGGGATAGTATTATCCTACATGCAAGATTTTCTAGATAGTAGCTATGCCAAAAACATGATCGTCACATGCCCCTGCGTGACAGTCATTTAAAACAAGTTCCACCTCATTAAGAGTGAGACAACTCTGAATAATAGTGTCGACACCATGACGATATAGAGTATCATTTAGCACGAGGTAGTGTTTTTCTTGGTGACGAATACGATGACGGTCATCTGACATTAGAGATGGGACGAATATTTGAGTTTGGAGGTAGACCAAAATGTCTCCATACCAAGGATCGGAAGAATCTATTAGGTAGACATATTCATCAAGAAATGGATCATGAGCTACATCTTCCGGGTCAATTCTGGGAAGGTCTGACAGTAAGTCGACGAAGAATAGAGATTTCTTTGCTTTGGCAATAGTGAAAACCAAATCGAAATGTTGGAGGATTACAATCCATTTGGAATATTTTCCTCTAATAATTTTTCGAGACAAGATGTGTCACATGGGATTCTCCAAGGAAATTATGGTAATATATTGCATCAATATATAGTGTCAGAGGCAGGTGGTAGTGACGACCACCACGAGAGATAGTTTCTCCACATGTGAATATCGTAGTTTACGTCTAATGAGACCCTTTGACAAATAATATATCACATGCTCACTATCATCATTGTGAATGTGAACCAAGAACAATACTAATGAGGATGGTGAGGCTAACAGGTAGAGGACAAAGTCACGCAAATATTTGGGGGCACTAATAAATGCGGTGAAAATGAGTGCTCGTTTCAATGCATCAAATGATAGTTGATCTTGGTCATCCCACAGATATGATATCCCTTTCTTAAGCAAGCGCATAAAGCCTTTCTTCATCTCAGCATAGTTTACTATGAAACGACGTAAGAATTTTACCTTCCCTTGCAAACTTTGGAGTTGTAGAATGGATTGTGGCACAGGTAATTCAATGATCGGCTTAACCTTACCGAGATCAACCCTAATCCTATCCTTGGAAACAATAATGCCAAGAAGACATCTATACTAAAAAAAAATAAGCACTTATGCAGATTCAAACTTATATTGTAGAACATACGTCGAGCGAAGATTTCTTGTAATATTCCTAAATTAGCCTACAACTAATGGGAATATTTAAATTTTTTTTTTTCGCTTAGATAGGTGAATAAGTGTGTAGGGAGACCCATAAAACTCTTTATTGTGAATAAAACCACTTCTTATGTGAAAGTGGATCATATTTTCAGCTTAATAAAGCACCCTAAGGTGTGGATAGGGGATAAAACATGTGGACTGGGTCAAATTTGACCAAATATACAACGTTGTCATGGAGGAGTGGCCATTAATGAGGTACAACACAATTTTAGATGGAGATTAATTGTGTGAAAGGAGTGTTAACATTTGGATGTGGTTTAAGGTTTACAAGTTCTTAACCTATAAAAGGAATAGGATGGAAACTTTAGAGGGGTTGTTGATGTTTATCATATTTTCTGAATATATGGTTTGTTTAGACATATATCTTTCTCTTGTTGTTTAGTTGAGATTGAATGTTGTTTAGCATTGGGTATTTCTAATCGGGAATATCACCTCTTCCCATTGAGTAACTCTTAGTTGAGTTCGTATTTCATTGTCCACTATTAGGCTTGGGGCAAAGATTCTTCTTTCAACTACAGTGTAGATCTTGTTGAGGGTTTGGTTGTTTTTGCAAGCTGTAGCAAGTGGAGACTAGATCTTTCAAATCTAGGCCATTTTAGTGCTCCTTTTCAGTCGAGGATGTTTCTACTTCATTGGGATGATAGTATTGGAGGGCTTGAGCTTCATTTTCAGATCTTTGCATCAACACAACCTTATTTTGTTCCCTACAATTTTATATGCTTCTAGATCTACGTTATTTCTGTAGGTGCAGTTGTAGGGTGGTTCAACACACCATTTGGAGAGATAATTTTCTAAGTGTTTGGGATTTTCCCTTCACTTTAGAGATCTATTGGAGGAGGCTATTATATTGTTCATACATTATCAGCCACACTTTCCATATCTGTAATTTTTAGTAGATTTTCAGTCTTAAATCTCATATCTACATCTTGTACTTGGTGTTTTGCTGAAAACTCCAAGGGGGTTCTCTAGAGGAGCTTGTATAGAACATAGATATGATATAAATCTAAATTTTTATACACATATCAGCTCTATATCTTATTCATAATCTACTACTATTGCAGAGGCAATAAAATAATGCGGTAAGGGTTTTCCAACTTTAATATATGGTTGCAGCAACTCATATTGAGGGATTTTCTTCACTGGAGACTTGCTTTTCTTGTTATGCATCCTATGGGCCACTTATTTAACATAGTATGATACTGTAATAAAAAATGAAAGGTCTCCATATTGGCCTCTTGCTGTATAAATGATGATCTGTGTTATTTTTCTATCATTCTGCATTATATTGCTGCATTCCCCATTTTTGAATATTACAGTGGTATTAGAGCATCATCTTGGCACAGCCTGTGCATTCTAAAATCCAACATGTCATCTGAAGAAGGAGAGCCTCTGACTCACAGAGAAAATAGGTATCTAAGAAGAAGCCGCATATTTTTTTATTATACAAAAGACAAAGAAGAAAAGGGTAAAACCCCATTATCTGGAGGAGTGAAAGCGAAGGAGTTCTCAAAACTTCTTCTCCAAAATATGCATGAGCTTAAAAGAGAGATCAAGGGAATGAGGAGGGAAATACATGAAGATCCCTCAAGAATATTTTCTCATGAAGAAAGCCCCAGTTATTCATATTATGTGTGTGAGCATTTAGCCACACAATCATATCTACAACATTATGCTATACCCAAATTTACTGCAAGAGAGATGGAGGAAGAATATGCACCAAAGGAGGAGCATTTGAGTGATTATATTCAGGAGTATGAATCTCAATCTTGGAGATTCAAGGAGAACTTGAACTTCCAAGATTTTTTCCAACTCAAGGAGGATAAAAGACCCAAAAATCACAATAGAAGAAGAATAGGTAGACTCTTTCTACCAAATTTTGATGGGTCTTCCACATGCACAACCAACGATTGGATAGATCATCTAGATTCATATTTCCATCTACATCAAGTTTCATAAAATGAAGCCCTTAGGATAGCATCACTGCATCTTGAAGGTAAAGCCTATGCTTGGTGGTTATTTGAATCCTTTTCATTAATAAATTCAAATATATCTACTTATGCAAGATTCAATAAGATATTAGTGAAGATATTTGATGTAGAAAAATTTGAAACATTTTTTATTGAGCTAGCAAAACATAAACATTCAAAACCTTTGCATGCGTTGGAAAGATCTATTACACCAACTCCACTTCAGATTTCTATTGAAGGGGATAAAAATTTGTGTGATACCTTTTCAAGGGCAAGATCCCCATTGTATGAAGAGCTTTCTTCTCAAAAGGAAGACATGGAGATTCCTTCTTCAAGGGAATACCAAGATCTAGGGTCTCTTATTTTTGATGAGGTATTGTCAAATATTAATGAGGAGGAAGAGCAGAAGGAAGGTAACAACGTTGTCACTTTGGGAGGAGAACCATCACGACATGGATATGGGCATGAGGCTATTGCTTCAAGTGGAGGAGCTTTTGCATATTTGCAAAAGGTTCCCAAGGAGCATCATGTAACAGTAGTGATGGGCAGTAACACCTTGATCAAAGGAAGAGAAGAAAAGGTGGTTCAACATCAAAGGATGGGGAGCATGGATCCTTTTTTATTTCAAGGGGTTTATATACAGAAGAGGAAGATTGATTTATGCAATGAAGGAAGGGACAAATAAATCCACTGACCTATACAGTCTACTTCAGATTTTGATGTCTCTTTACATGGAGGCATTCCACCAGGGAGACCCCTTGATTGGAATATGAATAAAGAGCTATCTCAACATGTTGTAGCATTGATATATTTGGGTAGGGAAGGAGCCTTGGGAGAAGCTAGCACAACGTAGAGAACCTTTTATGGGTTCAAAGGAGAGGTTAGAGATTTTATGATAAGAACGTTGCCATCTCCCACTTAGCTATTTGCGTTGAAAGATGATGATTCAGAAATATATGATGACATGAGCATGGTGTCAAAAGGCTACTCCATAACCTTGGGGTAGAAAATGATACTCCCACACATGAGGAATATTTTTGAATATGATAAGGGGTCCTTTAGACTCTTGTATGCATGGGCCAAACTATGGAAGTTTTGGAGGGGAAATTCCTTCAAAGAGGAGGTTTATTTCCATGTACTTCAATCTTGTCTTAAGCAAGATCAGCTGCAAAGGAGAAAAAAAAAGTAGGGTAGCAATACTCCAACATGTGGCTTTAGCATTAGGCATGTCAAAGAGGAGAACTATGATATGACAAGTGCTTCATTTCATATTTTTACAGTGTTGTCATTGTTGGGAAGCCTAGATCCATATTGGGAGTCCCAAATATTGGTATAATATTCCAAGGACCTCTTCACATGTAATGCTCTTGATGGGCAAATGTAAGATAGGAGTTATAGAGTGGTTGATGGAGTAATCTGTTTTCATGATCAGATCTACTTGAATAAGGACTCCAAGCTCAAGAAGGAGATTCTTCATGCAGCATAAGAGGCACTCTCTTCAAGACATGTAGACTTCATTGAGTCTTATCACACCATCATGGAGGGATTCTATTGGGAGGATCTCAAAGACGATGTAGCTTGTTTGATGTATGAGGAGGAGAGAAACCACCTTGAAAGTTTGTTTCAATCACTTCCCCTTTTGATGGAGAGATGGTAAGATTCATCTATGGACCTCTTCACTAAATTTTCTATAATATATGGTAAATATTGTTTTTTTATGCTTATTTATCAACTAACAATGTATGTGCATTCTTTTACCGTGTAATTGCAACACATTGCTTCACAGGAGAGCAAACCTCTCTTTGGATTTCATGGTCCTATTGAGGCTACATTCAATGATGGGAATGACCCCTTTATGGAGGATTTTAGGCAAGACATGTTTTTCTTGGATCATATTCAACCAACCCCTAATATCCTCTACTACTTTCAAGCTTTTAAGAGGATTATGGAAACAAGAAAGTGTTTGGATGGCCACTCATCACAGCATGTTTGGAGACAACCAGAAGGAGAACAACGTTGGTCTCACTTGAAGGACTATTGTCACCATCCAATATGTCATATGACACTTAGTCCATGTTTCTTTCGGAGCCCATAAGGTGATGACACTCTATTCACTATATGCGTGAAGGATTGGGCAAGAAGTCTCCCTAGAACCAGTAAGTGGAATCATGAGATTCCAAGTATCTTTTGGCTTCATGAGGACTATATTATTGCAGCCTAAGAAAAACAACTCCAAATTTATCATAATGGAGGGAGAGATGACATAAGTTGAACACATTTATCTCTCATTTTCATCCATGCATCCCCTACACTTTGCATAAGAAGGGGATTGGTGATTTTTTCTACGAGCTACAAAGGATGGCTCACTTTATTTGGATGGTAGCATGGAGATTTGAGTTTCTGATTGGGGTTGAGGCACCCAACATTTATCATCTCTCATGCCTTAAGGAGGCCAATGGATAGCTTATAAGTCTTTCCATATATCTCCCACTTCTTCATGATGAGAGCCATTTGGTTTATCCACCAAAGGAAAACTTGTATTCCTGGGAGGAGACATATCCATTGGAAAATTTGCAACATCCTTGTAGTTGCTTGAGGAAAAGAAACATTTTGGAGGGGAGGACTGTAATCGTCCTAAATTAGCCTACAAATAATGGGAATATTAAAATTTTGTTTTGTCACTTATATAGGTGAATACGTGGGTAGGGAGACCCATAAAACTCTTTACTGTGAATAAAACCACTTCTCATGTGAAAGTGGATCATATTTTCAGCTTAATAAAGCACCCTAAGCTGTGGACAGGGGCTAAAACATGTGGACTAGGTCAAATTTTACCAAATATACAACGTCGTTATGGAGGAGTGGCCATCAATGAGGTACAACGTAGTTTTATATGGATATGCCTTGTGTGAAAGGAGTGTTATCATTGGATGTGGTTTAGGCCTTTTAAGTTCTTAACTTATAAAAGGAAGAGGATGGCAGCATTATAGGGGTTGTTTATGTTTATCATATTTTATTAATATATGGTCTATTTAGACATACATCTTTCTCTTGTTGTTAGCTGAGATTGAATGTTGTTTAGCATTGGGTGTTCCTGATCGGGAATGCCACCTCTTCCCATTGAGTAGCTCTTGGGAGAGTTTGTATTTCATTTTCCACTATTTGGCTTAGGGCCAAGCTTCTTCTTTCAACTAAAGTGTAGATCTTGTTGAGGTTTTGGTTGTTTTTGCAAGTTGCAACAAGTGGAGACTAGATCTTTCAGAACTAGGCCATTTCAATGCTCCTTTTTACTGGAGGAGTTTTCTACTTCATTGGCAGGATAGTATTGGAGGGCTTGAGCCTCATTTTCAGATCTTGGCATAAAGACAAACTTATTTTGATCCCTAAAATGTAGTATACTTCTAGATCTGCATTATTTCTATAGGTGTAGTTGGAGGGTGGTCCAACACACCATTTGGAGAGTTGATTTTCTAAGTGTTGGGGATCTGCCCTTCACTTTAGAGATCTATTGGAGGAGGCTATTATATTTCTCATATCAGATCAGCCACACTTTTCATATATGTAATTTTCAGTAGATCTACAGTGTTAGATCTCAGATCTACATCTTGTACTTGGTGTTTTTGTAATATTCCAAAATTTGCAAGTAGTAATTTGGAATATTAATTTTTTCTTATATCATCTAGGAGGTCAATAAAATGGGTAAAAGGCCCATGAGTAGGAATAAAATCCCTCATAGTGTTAAATGGATATATGGAGTAGCTTAATTTTGCACCTTCCAGTGTGAAAAGGGGAAAATGCATGAGGACAATGTCAAGTTTGACCAAGTCAACAACGTTGCCTTAGAGGGTGTGGCTTACTTGGGAAGACAATGCAGTTTGAGAGGGAGAAATATTATTTGAGGAAGAAACCCTAATGTGTGGGATCAAAGGCAAAGAGACATTCACTTGTATAAAAGGAGGAAGAGGCATCCATAGAGGGACATGTTTGAGTATTGGATTTATTTTCTGTTTGGACTATTTGCAGTCTCCGGTTGTTTAGCTGAGTTGCAGTGTTGTTTAGTAGGAGGGGTCCTATTTAGGAATTATTCTCCTTCTTTAGAGGACTCTTGAAGGATTTCACTTCATTTCTCCACATCTAGGCTCAAGTCCAAAGCCATTCCTTCAGTCACTGCATTATTTCTGTTAAAGTATAACGTAGTGTTGCAGGGTGTTGCAGTGGAGGGGTTCCACAACACCATTCCTTGACTCATATTTCAGAGGAGGGAGCTTCTATTCCTAAGGAAGGTTAGTGAGGGAGGTTTCTAGGGATGATTTTCATATCTTGGAAACAGGCCAAGCATCTCCTATCATCAACAGCGCAGTCCCTTCTCTAGATTATATTATTTCAGTGAGTATCTGCAGTGGGGGTTTGCACCATTTTCTTGGAGGGCAAGATCTTCGGGGATAGGATTAGCCTATCACTTGAGAGATCCATTGGAGGAGGTTTCCTACATATTTTACATATTATTCAGCCATCTCCATATATTTTCAGTTTTTTCTTGCAGCTACTACCCTGTAACTCCGGCATTTCTGCAGATTTTCCATTTGTATCTATATTATAGCCAATCCTTCTAAGGATTGTTGTATCATTGTTTTCGGGGTTTGAGAGTTTTCTCCCCCACATTTCTTGAGCTGATATTGCCATATATTTTTATTATAATTTTATATGTTGCAGTGTCTCCTATAAACTGTGCTGATATAGCCATGGCTTCCTTCATGTAACAGTATTTTCCATTTATCATGTATATGTCATATTGAGGGAAGCATTGCCCCACTTGAGTGATTTTTTCCTCAAGTATTTGTATACATTGTTTCTTCTATGATCTAATATGATGGATATTTGGATTTTTTGACTATTTGCATTAATATAACGCTTATACTCCATTGTATGTTCTTGTATGTGTTGTAGTCCCATCATCGGGCATTTTCTCAAGACAAATAGGTGTGGGAGATCTGTTTAACCCACCTAGAGGGATTTATTTGGAGCTTCCTCTTGGATTTAGGACTTAGAAACTTTTTTCTAAGGGATCCAGGTCCTGGTTTCAAACCCTGTAGTAGCCATTCCTAGAAAATGCATTTTCCAGTCATGCCTTGCTAGTAGTTCCAAATTTGGAATATTACAGTGGTATCAGAGCAACTTTATTGGCTCATCCTGTGAGTCTTTTCCAAAGAGATCAGAAGATTGAAGAGGATGGATTTTATCTCATCATATTTCAGATCCATGAAGAACCTCCCAAGGAGGATAAGAAGAAATAAGACGAAGGACCCTGCACTTCCTATTCTCATCAAGAAGGAGACAAAGAGATAAGCAGGAAGAAGACTCCATATTTTGGAGAAGAAAAAGGGGATAAGCTTACAAAGCTTCTTCCTAAATCTGTACATAATATTCATGGACATTTCAAGAAGATCAGGAGGGATATGTATGAAGAATATCCAAGAGAGTTTGAATCTAAAGAAAAATCTAGATTGACATATGAGGAGTGTGAGCAAGCAGCTACACACCCTAATACACAACGCAGTCACATGCCCAGGATTGCCGGAAGAGAGATGGGAAGAGGAGAAAAGGGTGCTAGGAGAGAAAATCTTATTGATTTCCCAAAGGATTATGAGTCTCAAACTCAGAAATTCTGAGATCATCTCAGTTTTTCAATGTTTTGCAAGATCAAGGTGAAGGGAAGAGATCACCAGGATAGATTTATTCTATCTACCTTTGAAGGATCACCTACATGTTCAGCCAAATCTTGGGTGGAGGAGCTATATACCTTCTTACAGCAGCACCAAATTCTTGAAAAGGAAGCCATCAAAGTTCTAGCGCTGCATTTTAGAGGTAAGAATTTTTCCTTGTGGATCTTTGAATACTTTTCTTTAATAAATGTAAAATTTACATCTTATGCAAGTTTCACTAAGGCATTAATGAAAATATTTGGTGGAAAGATTCATGAGCCACACATGGTGGAGCTAAACAAGGGAAGTCAAACAAAACCCTTGCATGAAAACCATGGAGGAGGCTAAAAACTTGCACCATACCTTGCCAGAGGACAGACTTTCATCTCACACCTTTGAGCAAGGAAGAATGAAGATATTTTTTTCAAAGAGGGATCCCATCATTGGGAGGTTTCCCAGTAATGTTTCAGAGATTGAGGGAAAAAACGTTTTCATATATAGATATTTTCTAGTGCCTCATGTAGAGGAAGGAGGAGGTCTTGCTCCAAGTAGAGGGATGCTTGCATCTTTGCAAGGACGTCCCCGGGATCTCATGTGTGGAGATAAAGGCACAACTCATGTGCCATTGATAAGGAGGTGTGGAACCATGGAGACACAAGGAGAAGATAGGGAGGAGAACCGGTATCATGAGATGAGATGTACACATCCCTATCCACTTAAGGAAGTTGATGCACCTGAGGAGAAGACTGGATTTCACAATCAGGCCATGGAAAGATTTGTCCATTCATATATGCAGTCATCTCTTGATGATGATGTCTCATTGCATGGAGACATTTCACCAAGTATACCACTGGATCAGCAGAGGAGGATGGATGCTTCACCAGTTGAGGCACCACTCATTGATTTCAAAGGATTGGGGACCTTGCGAGAGCTTGATATAGCACTGGGAGTATTGGATAGACTCAAGGAGAGAGGGAGCATTCTCTCAACATCATCATTACCCACTTCCATTTCAGATTATACGTTGTGGCAGAAGCAGCAGGGGAAGGACGACAACCTTCCAACTTGGATCTTTGGCATGGGAGATGTCAAAGAGGAGGATGACCATATGATAGATGTTCTTCATGAGAGATCATCAACGTTGCCACTATAGAGGATAGATCCAAATTGGAAATCCCAGCTATTGGTGGATTATTCCAAGGATGTTTTTACTTGTATGATATTGGATGACTAGTTTCTTGAGAAGGATTATTCAGTTAGATATGGGATCATCTTCTATCATGGTAGGATCTTCTTTCCTAGAGCTTCCAAGATCAAGGTGAAGTTGCTACAAGCAGCTCAGGAGGATTTCCTTTTCATCCCCACTTGTTCTATGAGAGCATACCACACCATCATGGAGGGGTATTTTTGGAAGGGTTTTGAGGAGGAGATATATCAACATATGAGGAGATGCATAGATCATATAGAGATGGGGGAATTAGCATAGCCACCCCTTTTCTCTTTGAGTATGAGAGGGGAATAATCTATGAGCCACTCCATTTCTATGAGAAGGACATATAGTTATGGTGATTATTGTTTACATGATTATTTATATCATGTATGTATATGTCCCTTAACCATATATGTGCAGGATGTTACTCCAAGGAGGAGCATTCTTTATTTTGGGCTTCATGGTCTAGTTGAGGCCATAAGAATGATTATGGCCATTCCCTAGGAGGACTTGGGGAAGAGGTGTACAATGGAGGACATGCCCACTTTACATCATACTTCATTCATGTCCTCCATACTTCTGAGGAGGTTGAAGCAGCAGGAAAGTGGTTGAGAAGTCACACATTTTATCAATATTTATTGCAGTTGAGAGGCAAGCTGCATTGGTTGCACTTGAGGGAACATTGTACTTCTCATTTGTTACATATGGCAGCCAGCATGATTCTCATTTTTTCTCCCTATGGTTCTATTGTTTCTGTATTTATGAGGAGCATGCTTGGGAGAAAGACACATTGGGTGAATGTGTCCTTTGAGGGAGAATCCTCCCACACTTTTGTCACTACAAGTTCTAAGGGGAGCATGGGATATGGTATGGTCACCTTAAAAACAAATTTTTCTCTTTATGAGGTGAGCACTATGATGTATGAGATGAAATATGATGATGACTTCCAACACATCATATATGGGGTTATTTGGGCCAGCTTGATTTGCAGCGTGGGAGGATAGATTTTTGGAGATCTAGTTCACATCTTGCCACTTGAGGGAAACCTTATTATAGCCCAAGGTCAGCCAAAACTCTACACTTATCATAAGTGGAGATGGACAGTGTGGGGTAGGCTACATTGTCTACCATGTGAAGATTTTCATCCCACCTTCTTTGCTGGAGCCAAAGGTGGAGGATAGTTTTCAGCAGTTGCCTAGTTGGGAGGTGACTCATTTTGCATGGTTAATAGCTTAGGGGTGGAAGGTCCATATGGGAGAGATATTTCCCATTATATTTCAGATCCCATTCCTCAAGGGGACCTCTAGACATCACTTTGATATCCTCTTGAGTATTTCACCTTTACATGATGATGGCTTGATAGATGACTTGCATGTTGAGGAGGAGCAATGTGGAGACTTGATTGATGAGATAGAATTGCTTCACTTGGAGGATATCATCATACATGGATGCTATAGAGAGAGGAGGAGAAAATAACTCAGTCTATCCTTGCACTTTCTTGAGGACAAGAAATCTTTGAGAGGGGAGGACTGTAATATTCCAAAATTTGCAAGCAACAAATTCGAATATTAATTTTTGCTTATATCATCTAGGAGGTGAAGAAAATCACTAAAAGGGCCATGAGTAGGGATAAAATCCCTCATAGTGTGAAAGGGATCTATGGAGTAGCTTAATTTTGCACCTTCCAGTGTGAAAAGGGGAAAATGCATGAGGACAAGGTCAAGTTTGACCAAGTCAACAATGATGCCTAAGAGGCTGTGGCTTGCTTGGGAAGACAACACAGTTTGAGAGGGATAAATATTAATTGTGGAAGAAACCCTAATGTGTGGGGTCCAGGGAAAAGAGACATTCACTTGCATAAAAGGAGGAAGAGGCAGCCATAGAGGGACATGTTTGAGCATTGGATTTCTTGTCTGTTTAGACTATTTGTAGTCTCTAGTTGTTTAGCTAAGTTGCAGTGTTGTTTAGCACGAGGGATTCCTGTTTAGGAATTATTCTCTTTATTGAGAGGCCTGTTGAGGGATTACACTTCATTTCTCCACATATAGGCTCAAGGTCAAATCCATTCCTTCATCACTGCGTTATTTCTGCTGAAGTATAACATAGTGTTGTAGGGTGTTGTAGTGGAGGGGTTCCACAACACCATTCCTTGACTCATATTTCAGATGAGGGAGATTCTATTCCTTGGGAAGGTTAGTGATGGAGGTTTATATAGCTGATTTGTATATTTTGGCAACAATCCAAGCATCTCCCATCATCAACAACACAGTCCCTTCTCTAGACTACGTTATTTCAGTGAGTATCTGTAGTGGGGGTTTGCACCATCATCTTGGAGGGCAAGATATTCAGTGATAGGATCAACCTATCACTTGAGAGATATATTGGAGGAGGTTTACTACAGATTTTACATATTATTCATCCATCTCCATATATTTTTACTTTTGTGTTGTAGCTGCTACCCTGCAACTCCGAAATTTCTGCAGATTTTCCATTTGTATCTATATTATAGCCAATCCCTCTAAGGATTGTTGTATAATTGTTTTCAGGGGTTGAGAGCCTTCTCCCCCGCATTTCTTGAGTGATATTTCCATATATTTGTATTATCATTTTTTATTTTGCAGCGTCTCCTATAAACTGCGCTGATATAGCCATGGCCTACTTCATGTAGCAGTATTTTCCATTTATCATGTATATGTTCTATTGAGGGAGGCATTTCCCTACTTGAGTGATTGTTTCCTCAAGTATTTGTACATATTGTTGCTGATATGATCTAATATGAGGGCTATTTGGATTTTCTGACTATTTCTGCATTCAATAACACTGATGCTCCATTGTATGTTCTTGTATGTGCTGCAGTCCCATCATCGAGCATTTTCTCAAGACAACTAGGTGTGGGAGATATATTTAACCCACCTAGAGGGATTTATTTGGAGCCTCCTCTTGGATTTAGGACTTAGACACATTTTTGTAAGGGATCCAAGTCCTGGTTTCAAATCCTATAACATACATTCTTGGAAAATGGGTTTTCCAATCATGCCTTGTTATCAGTTCCAAATTTGGAATATACAATTTTGCTGAAAACCCCAAGGGGGTTCTTTAGAGGAGCTTGTATAGTGCATGGATATGATATAGATATAAAATTTTATGCACATATAATCTCTATATCTGATGTATAATCTACTTCTATTGCAGAGGAAATAAAATAACGCTGTAAGGGTTTTCCAGCTTTAATATATGGTTGCAGCACCTCATGTTGAGGGATTTTCTTCACTGGAGACTTTATTTTCTTGTTATGCATCCTATGGGCCAATTATTAAACATATTTTCCTACCGTAATAACAAATTAAAGGTCTCCATATTTTCCTCTTATTGTATAAATGATGATCTGTGTTATTTTTCTATCATTCTACATTATATTTCCATATTCCCCATTTGGGAATATTACATTTTATTAAGATGCACAAGATGATGGGTTTGATTCTTGGAGTGATTTAGAAGTTCATCTAAGTAAGCTTGTAAAATGTGTTGGATATCATGAAATTCATATTCCATAGCCCTTTGAAACGTTTCTACCGCATTCTTCAGACCGAATGGGAGTTTATGATACGCAAATGTGCCCCAAGAACAGATGAAGGCAGTTTTATGTTGGTTTTATTTTTTAATTGCTATATGGTTGTAGCCTAAGAAGCCATCCATAATGGATAAATATTTACATTTGGCACAATCTTCTATAATATTATCTATAAACAACATAGGATAATTTTCTTTTAGACAAGCGATGTTTAGATCACGATAATCAACACAGACCCCAATGGTGCCTTGTTTTTTATCTACGGGAACCAGATTGGAAACCCATTCCATTAAAGGAATAGGATATATGAAGCCAACGTGTAAGATTTAGTCTTGATGGTAGCTTCTTTGCAAGGGTGGAAAGGTTGGAGTCTTTGCCAAATAGGCTTGTCATTATTATAAATATTGATTTCATGCTTGACGATAGAAAGATATATTGTGGGAATTTCGTCGTAAGACCAAGCAAAAACATCACAGAATTCCTTAAAAAGGGATGTGAAGGATACAATTTCCTCTGGACTTCAATAAGATCCGATCTAAATACTTTCCACAATACCCATTTTGACTGAGATATCTATGAGCATAGTCTTGGAAATATTGCCCATGTTTCCTTCCATATCTATAGTTTGAACAGTCGTATGAGCAGAGGGAATGATCTCAGATGGGTCAAAATATGGGATATGAGTAGTGATTGCATCAAAATATAACATTGAACCGTGATTATGGAACTCTCCCCAACGTCATTCTTTTATAGACATGATCTCTTAAATAGCTTCATCCGTAGGAAGGAATTCATTGAGAAGATCCTTAGAAGGAATTGTGGTGGGTTAGAAGGTGGTACCATTGGTCGAACTAAAGTAGTGGAGGGTTTAGATGCTAGTTTGATGGCTTGATAAGCCAACTTAGAAGGTGATAGAGGCATCTGATCTCTATAGGATTCCATGTATAAAGGCATCAATAGGATCCATGGATCGATAGAGCCATCCGAAATGGTGGATATCATTGCAATCGTGTGTGGAACCTTGGGTGGTAGGAGAGGAAAACAACCCATCAGGGAAGATGCCTTCAGAAGACTGGTACCAATGATGACGTATGGGTCAGGAATGCCTCCTACTAGGGGTATAGTGCTACTTGGTAACGTGGAATAATTTGGGGTGCAAAAGGATAATTGATTCACTATGACTATTTTCACGTCCAATGGAAAAAGGATGATTTGGAAAACCAAAGAGACAATGGAAGTCATTGCATAAGACCAATTGCGATCCAGAAATAGATTATAATCGAGATGAAAATCTACGACTTCTACGTCCACTGTTATCATTTTCCCACTAAGCAAAATGGCAAAGCTATCAAGGTAGTGTTTTGGGAGGAAAGTGTGGCCATCAAAAGATTTAAGGGAATTCAACGGCAGAGACAAAGTGGGAGAACCCAAAGCGAGCCAACACATAGTTGAAATAAAATAGGTCGAAGCACCTTCGAATATGGTAGTGTGATGGATTGGTCTCCATTTGGACACAACTTGTACCTGGAAAGCAAGTTGGTGTGAGAGGCAAGGTGTCTATTTCTCCATGTTGAAGATTGATAGCATAGAATCGTAGGGGTCGATTCCACCAATGGCTGAAAGCAGAGATTCCGTTTACACTAGGAAAGTTTGCAATACTTCAAGTGAAGACATGGTTGATGGTGCTTGCGCCAAATCTTCTACAATATTTTAGTTTTAGGTAGCACGTGAAAAGGTGTTATGAGTCATGCGCCAAAGTGTCCCTTTGGGGGGATGAATCACGGGGTCAGTAGCAGGCCTTCCGATATGAAAATCATTAAGCATCTGTGGAGTTGATCTTATACCAGGTCCCTAAGCCTCAATGACTAGATTTCCATAGAGTTTAGCTTGGGTTTGGAGTTCAACACTTTCTACACCATACATGATGGATTATCCTTCATCGGAAGGATGAGTAACACTGTTGCCCCTTTGTGGGGGTTGTGGTGGGTTTGCAGCCATGTGTTTTTGTTGCTATTGTCGATTAGGGAAGGTATTGTGAAGGACGACATATGCCCTCCAAGAGTCCTTATTTGTGGTAAAATATATGCATTCCTATAGCCGAGGACATTGTATGTCAAGTGGTCCTCCACACAGGTTCTACAAGGAAATCTCATTGGTTTCTCCTTTCCTTTCTCATTCTTAGCAGCATTTTTCTAATTGGGATTATTCTGAGTAGCGGACATCTCTTTAGAAGGAGAGGTATTTTTCTTGTTATTCTTGTTCTTTCCGCTAGGTTTTTGTGTATAATTCACAAATTTTACCTCAACGGTAGGAAGAATAGTTGATTGGTTAGGGGCGCTAGCAGCCGAAGATGGTTGGGAGGTTTTCACACTAATTTTTTGTATGGCTACGCTAGAGATTGCACCAACGAGGTTGTCGTCATGCGCTCTAGGTAATTGAGTAGCAGGAGGATTCAGATTTCTAGGGGCATGGGGGAGTAAGTCATACATCGTGCCATGTTACGAATAGATAAGATCTAAATTCTGTGAGGAACGGATGGATTGTTCTTCCATGACTGCACCGAAAAAGAAAATGTCCTTAGCTAGGGGTGGTAAGAGTGACTTACAAAACCAGTTAGATAAGATATGATCTGCGATTAGAACTTTGATGAGCCTCTGCCTATGTCTCCATTCATGAATGTGATTGGAGATGTGGGTGGTGGTGTCATGGTGTAGCGAGGTTAAGAATTCCATCCCATTTTCGTATCGAATAGGTAGCTGGAAGTTCTTAAGAAATTCCATAGCTAAGGCACCAAAAGTATTGATGGCCCCACATGGTAACTCATTATACCATTTGGAAGTGTTTCCTGGGAGAGTGTTGGGGAAAATTCTAAGCCAGATACTATCATCCACCATCGAGTTAGAAACAGACCATAGCTGAAAGGTGGTGACATGTGTAGCCAGATCCTCCCCTTATTTCCCATCAAATTTATGGATGTTAGACGGAATCTTGTGCGGTACTAGAGGCCAGAGTGGGTTGTGGTTGATGGGATCATTGGTCAGTTTGTAGAGGTCGGGGATTTCTAGAGCTTCCAAAAATGACAATTGTGTGTTTACCACCAGATCTAGCCAAGGAATTATTGGCTGACCATTCGGACTGTAGGGTCTGCCCATCAATTTGTTACCAATGGGATAAGTAGGAATTTGTTGATAAAAGTTCCCTATGAGTGAGGGTGTATGGGTGTATGGTTGTTGTCCGTAGGGTATGTTGTATTGGGGGGTGAACTGTTGGTTGCCCTAGTGTAATAGTTTCCCCATTTCCCAAATTAAATTTGGGGTTGGTTCGCCCATATGGATGAAATAGAGTTAGCCAAAGGCATTGTAATGTTCCTTTTTTAGAAACATTGTCAATCGACAAAGAAAATCTATTCCAGAGATAGAATGAAGGGGAATTTATTGGATTTTTCACCATTAAAAAACAAATGAGCTCCAGAGGTTACTTGGCCCACTAGCAGACTCTGTCTATAGAGTGATTTTCAAGGAACAATATCCCCAATATGGAAATACAACAAGATTGGGAATCTCTTAAGATAACCCCAACATTGTAGCTACAGCAATAACAAATACATAAAATGGTGAATAGTAGTGAATCATATACACATGAAATTTCAGATAACCCAATGGCCATCATATTAGAACATAGAAGCAATAAAATATACAACTCCTTGAGGAAATGATCACTCAAGTAGGCATAACAAGCCTCAAGAAATCTGTATAGGAAAACATGAGAAACACAGCTTCATAAAGAAAGCCTTAGGCCATGACTGCGCAGTTCATATAAGGGACTACTGCATAAATAATGAAAATACATGGATATGACAATGTAAGCTCAAATAAGAAGGGGGAGCATGATCTCAACCCCCTGAAAATACAATAAATCAATCCTCTAAAAGGATTGGATGAAATCTATACAAAAATGGCATTTTGCAAAAATGACGGAGTTGTTGGCCAACAACAAATCAAGAGCTGGAAATGGGTGTAGAAGGTTGAAATAGCTACTGTAGATGAATAGCCCTTCTCCAATGAAAATTTGAATTGAAGGGTTGATCCTTTCACCCAAGACTTCCCCTCCAATATCTACTAATCCCTCACAGCAAATATCCACCCATGAAAACGCTGTCTAAGAGAGGGACTGCACTGCCTCTGATGGAAAGTGTTTGGCCTGATGCGAAATATGATGGGATATGCTCAAGAACCACCTTTTATAATCTCCCAATGAATTGAACATCTCTCCACTGAAAAACAAGATCTGGATGGTGTGTGGAAACCTCCCCGGCAACACCCAGCAACACTGCACAATCTCTGCTGCAGAAACTGCGCTGATGTAGATGATCGAAGATTTGGCCTAAATGCCTAAATATGGGGAATGGAGTGCAATCCTTCATGAGCTACTCAAGAAGGAGAGGAATTCCTAAACAGGACTCCCTCATGCCCGAAGGCACTGCAGCTCTGCTGAATAGCAAGAGGCAGCAACAAGTCTTCAAGACTCAAATGTAAAATGATCAAAAGATGTCCACAATGGCTACCTTGATCCTCTTTTATACAATGAGCCTTCCCTCCATGGACCCTATTTCGAATTAGGGTTTCCTCTCTCTCTAGAAACTTCCCTCCTACGTTTTCCCACATAATGCTTTCCAACTCATGCTAACGCAGTTTGACTTGGTCAACCTTGGCCAAGCCTTCATGAAAAAACCCCTTTTCACACATGGGGGTGTGAAATCCAGCTCCAACATGATCCTCTTTCATACTTATAGGATTTTTATTCTCTAATCAAGCACATAATGGGTCCCCTACCCATTTTATTCATCTCTTAACAAAAATTAATGTTCCATAAAAATTTGGAACATTACAGTCCTCCCCTCTCAAAATATTGCTTGCCCTAAAGTAATTGCAAGGATGAAATGAGTCTCTTTCTACCCTTTCCTCCTGTAGCATCCTTATGTGATGATTTCCTTAAGAAAAGGATGTCATATCAGCAATCAAGTTTTCAAAACTATCCCTCCACCATATGAAATCTAGCCTTGGGGTGAACATTCCCAAGTAGCTATCATGTAGAAATAATATCCATGAAGGAAAAAAGAGCTATCTAAGGGCCTCCTTGAGGCATGATATCTGATATATAATGGGGCTTATCATCCCTTACATGAATCTCTCATCCCCAAGCCATAAATCATAAAAATAAGTCGCCTCCCAACAAGACAACTCATGGAAAATCTCCCTCCACCTTGACCTCCAAAAATGAAGGTGGGCTGAAATTTGATCATGGAAAGCACTATAAATTGCCCCATGTTGTCCTCTCCCCCACTTGTGACAAGTGTGGAGTTTATGCTGATCCTGGGCTGCAAATTTATTTCCCTCAAATGGAAAAATGAAGAGTAGTTCCCCAAGAATCTCTCCTCAATCAATGAAAAATCAGTTGGCCCAAGACATGTCATCTATGATGAATAAGACAAGATCACCATAGAATTCACCCATGACATGTTTTTTGTAGGTTTTTACCATGTTCAGCAAGTGCAAACAATGCCTCATAGGGTTATAATGCAACCTCATCCACTGCTGCTGTAGAAAATAACATGGCAAGCATTGCACAACAACAAATATCACATCTACTAATAAATAGTAAATAGATGAGTGAATCAGAACATAAGGTAAAACACCTACCCATATACATAGAATGGATGGATAACATTACCAAGCTCATGGCTCTCCCCACAATTGAGCAAATATGTGGCTGTAGCCATGCCTCCTCTCATGTTTCGTTTAGAACATGCACTACAGAAAATGTGAGACTTTTTCTCACTCAAGGACACATCCAACTCATGTGCCTTTCTCATAATCATGCTCATTATAAAAATCTGATCCATATCAGCAAGGAATTCATGATCAGAAATATAATGAGGAAAATTCTGAAGGTTTCATGTGTTGCAAGAATATACCAACAGTTTTCCCCAGAAGTGACCACACAGTTTTTCAAACTGCTGCTTTGGAAAATCACATGGCAAGTTGTTTCAGCTCATGAACAAAAATGTATGTTCTTACATCTGATAATGCATGGTAGTGGCTGAATATAAGTGCTGAACATACATGGAATGTAACACTTTCCCAAGGCCATATAAATATGGCTGTCTCCATCATACAAATTTGCCCAATTTTGATTCATGGAGCAATCTGAAAAGCTTTTCCTCTTGTAGAGCCATGTACTGCAAAATGATGGTAAGAGTATACATATCAGCCAATGTAAAAACAGATTTCTTTCCATATGCCGAGATTAATCTGATGTATGGATCCATGAATGAACCCTCCATGGTTGTTTGGAATGCTCCCATGAAAAGAAATGAACTAGATGTTGTAAGAAGATCCTTCTTCTCATGCTTGGGATCCAAGTCAAGAAGAATGTAGCATAGTAATGTATCTACTACCCCATCCATCTCACCTCCTCTTTTTCCATCAAGTGCAATAGATATGAAATGATCCTAGGATTTGTGGGTTATGGATTCACCACACTTCCGTTGGGCACACTTCATCAATAAAGCACTGCTCCAAAGAGACAACGTTGTTGGCCTATACCCATAGGCTCTCATCAATACCAAGCTCCATTCTTTGACATGCTCCTTGTAAAATATATCTTTCATAATGCTGCAATACATAAGAATCCCCTCCCAAGGTGGAAGTACCTATCTATCATCAAATACCAATGAGATAATTCCATCTCCTCCTTCTACAACATCATGCAAAGTATGAGAGCAATTCTGCCCTTGCTCTCTCAAGCAAAGCAACAAAGTATTTTTTTGCTCTCCCATACTTCCATCATACAACCCATGTGATGAAGACACAATGAATGATATGAGCATCACATCAACATCATGCATCCATACTCTATGTTTCTCAATGATGTAATTATCCTTCCATCTTTCCCATTCTTTCGGTACTCCTCCCATGAGGGCTACCATCAATTCTTGCTCTTTGCACTTCATGAGAGTTTGAAATGCAGCTCCTTGGAGACCTCTTAGGATATGCCTCTCTCCCATGAATATGTTGGATCTATGAGGATCCAAATGTTATGGAGGTGATGTCTCCTCTCCACCCATGTTCAACAATGCTACTGGTTCCTCCAATGATGTAGCAGTTGTCTCCTCTTCCGGTTCACAAAGTGTTTCCTGATTCTCCATGGAGGTGGCATGGTTTACTTCATCCTCCAAAAGTTTACACTCCCACCTTGAAGGCTGAATGAAAATCATCATAGATGTATGAGGATGAGGTTTCTTCTCCTCCTTGAACCCTTTGCATAGCGCAGTGCAAACATGAGGCCCTAAAGTGGCCATGTGATTTGATCCTTGGACCTTCTCATATTAAATTCCACCATCCTTAAGATTATTTGCTAAAATGGGAAGTGGAACTTTACTCATACCTTGGTGGATCTTGGGACCTTCTTTTGTGGTTGAAATTTCTTTTCCTCCAATTGCTTCGTCATCCATATATGTAGAAGGCTACTCCTCCAAATTTGTAGCAGCATTTGTGCAATTCTCCTCCCATGGTGGAATGGCTTTCTCTTTCTTTGTCCTACCTCCATCAAAGCTTTGGATCAACCTTTGAGAAAAGTTTCCAAAAGAACTCACCCTTGAATGGAACAAGTGTTTGAACCACCAAACAGAGGTTTCCTACTCTATGTGCAGTGCTTCCATCTCCACTGCCTCTTTCTCTGCCACTGGATGCAACAAATAAAATGCCTCCAGCTTCTTCTCCCAAGCTCTAGCTGAAGTAACCCAATCAAATGTAGAAAATAGAAGCCTATTGCCTCTAATTTATCCTTTTTCATAGGGCCTTATCTTCTCCATCTGTTGAATAGAATGTGGGAACACTATAGCTCCCTTGAATGCTGCAGAATCAGGTTTATAGTCACCCAGGTACTTGCTCAAGATCTGAAAATCCAAGCATCTCCCATGCAGATCTTTAAGAGAATAGGAATTGCATGGGCCTTCCTCTTCTCCTCTTTTCTTCACCTCCTCCTTAGGGAGGCTCTTCTTTATTTCAAAAATAGATGAGCTCAGTCTCATCTTCTTCATAATTCTCATTTGAAATCTAAATCACATGGTGTGCCAGTTTGATGCTATGATACCACTGTAATGTTCCTTTTTCAGAAACATTGTCAATTGAAAAAGAAAATCTATTCCAGAGATAGAATAAAGGGGAATTTAATGGATTTGTCACCTTTAAATAAAGGATGATCTCTAGAGGCTACCTAGCCCACTAGCAGACTCTGTCTATAGAGTGATTGTCAAGGGAAAATATCCCCAATAGGGAAATACAACAAGATTGTGAATCTCTTAAGATAACCCCAACATTGTAGATACAACAATAAAAAATACATCAAATGGTGAATAGCAGTGAATCATATACACATGAAATTCTGGAGAACTCAATGGCCATCATATTAGAACATAGCAGCAATAAAATATACAACTCCTTGAGTAAATGATCACTCAAGTAGGCATATCAAGCCTCAATAAATCCGTATAGGTAAACATGAGAAACACAACTGCATAAAGAAAGCCCTAGGCCATGACTGCACAGTTCATATAAGGGACTGCTACATAAATAATGAAAATACATGGATATGACAATGTAAGCTCAAATAAGAAGGGGGAGCATGATCTCAACCCCTGAAAATACAATAAATCGATCCTCTAAAAGGATTGGCTGAAATCTATACAAAAATGGCATTTTTCTAAAATACCAGAGTTGCTGGGCAGCAACAACTCAAGATCTGGAAATGGGTGGAGAAGGATGAAATATCTGTAGTAGATTAAGAGCCCTTCTCCAATGAAAATTTGAAGTGAAATTCTAATCCTTTCACCCAAGACTTCCCCTCCAATATCTACTAATCCCTCACAACAAATATCCACCCATGAAAATGATGTCTAAGAGAGGAACTGCACTGCCTCTGATGGAAAGTGGTTGGCCTGATGCCAAAGATGATGGGATATTCTCAAGATCCACCTTTTCTAATCTCCCAATAAATTGAACATCTCTCCACTGAATAACAAGCTCTGGATGGTGTGTGGAAAACTCCCTGGCAACACCCAGCAACACTGCACAATCTCTGCTGCAGAAACTGCGCTGATGTAGATGACTGAAGCTTTGGCCTGAATGCCTGAATATGGGGAATGGAGTGCAACCATTCATGAGATACTCAAGAGGGAGAGGAATTCCTAAACATGACTCCCTCGTGCCCAAAGGCACTGCAGCTCTGCTGAACAGTAAGAGGCAGCAACAAGTCTTCAAGACTCAAATGTAAAATGATTGAAAGATGTCCACAATGGCTACCTTGCTCCTCTTTTATACAATAAGCCTTCCCTCCATGGACCCTATTTCAAATTAGGGTTTCCTCTCTCTCTATAAACTTCCCTCCTACGTTTTCCCACATAATTCTTTCCAACTCATGCCAACGCAGTTTGACTTGGTCAACCTTGGCCAAGCCTTCATGCAAAAACGCCTTTTCACACATGGGGGTGTGAAATCGAGCTCCAACATGATCCTCTTTCATACTTAGAGGATTTTTATTTTCTAATGAAGAAAATAATGGGTCCCCTACCCATTTTATTCATCTCTTAACAAAAATTAATGTTCCATAAAAAATTGGAACATTACAGGCATAATGATATTCGCATAGTTAAGCATCGACATAAACCCAACACTGGAGGTTTCACCACTCAAAGGAAAAATGTTAACAATGGGTTGTCCTATTTGTCCTAATGACTGTAGGGGTACCAAATTTCTCCCTGAAATATATGTATTGGTGACACTGCCCCCTGGCATGGTAACCAAGGGGTTTGAAATCTGCAAAGGGTTCCAACTGAAAGGTTGCTAAAAGGAACCAAAGTAGCCCTTCTAGCAGGAGTGGAAACCATGGGTCCCGACATAGTCACAATAGGAGCAGATATCGAAGGGCTCGGAGGTTCGTTAACAGTTTTGGTCACCATATTTCTGGGACCAGGTATGGCCTACCTACTGGGGTTGCCAATAATTTGCGTAGAACTGAGAACCGATAAGGAATATGGTGGTGGACCAGAGTTGGTTACCAACGAGATCGACACCATGGGCACTAGTTATGAAACTGATTTTGGTGCATTCAAAGACATATCTTGGCCTGTTGTAACATGAACTAACAATGGCCCCAATGGTTCAGTGAGAGAAGGATTGTAAGGAGGTACGACTCCTTCCGTGAAAGGATCCTTTGGAAACTTCGTATGATATGGAGCTATATGAAAGTCAGGGGTTGTTAATGGAGACTGCTCTTCTTGAGAAGGAACTAGCTCACCAATACTCGACTCCTCCCCTGGTGTCAACGGAGGGAGACCTCGCTGTCATCAAGAAAGGCGACGAGGGTCGAAGGACACCATGGTGACCTATTTAATTTTATTAAATTTGAATTATTTGTGATGTATTATAAATTCTCAATTATAGTAACCACACACCTAAAAAAAGAAAAAAGAAAAAAGAACTTCTAAAATCAATCAACAAGAAGGCAGGATAGGTATGACCCTGTTTGAGTACTATCGTTTACTGGAGATGAAACCCAGTATCACAATGGCATAGAGATAGGGTTGGTCAAAAATACACTTACAGTTACTCTCGAGCTTCACTTGAATGTCAGAAAATATATGTAATCTCTCTCGTGAAGACAAGTACCCTCCCAAAGACCAAAGACATAGTAGGTCTATCTATCTTAGGTGCCAGGGTAGCCCGCCCCAGTCACCTTGTGTAAGTCCCTAAAACGTATGGCAACTAAAGATACCTCAAATCATAGAAAATTTTAGCGGGGTCACGGTTGTATACATCACGCTATATGGGCAGAACAACTAGATCCCCAATCTATCTTCGACATCCCCAAAGGGAACCCCAATATATATCATGGCCATTGAATGCACTCAAAGGTGGGCTACCTTCCCATGCACCTTCGTGTTGTCTCACGCTTAACTCTAGTGGTAGTGGAGTGATCTTGACAATATGAGTGCAGTAGGATTTCACTTTTTAATGACTCTAGTTTCAATTTTTGAGATCTTGGGTGATTTTCTCACTCCTACCCCAAGATCCTAGCATGAACTACCGTTGGTGTGAGTTGAGAAAATTTTATATGATTAATTTTATTATATGTTGATTCTTAGTGTACTTTATTATTAGTCTTGCGAAGGGGGAGTGGAAGTATGAAATGTGATGAGAATCTGACTCAAAAACCATGCAGAACACATGCTCTAAATATTCAATTCAATGAAGATTTTATTCTACAGAGAGATTTTTCCAACATCTATGCATCAAAAATTCAAATAGCACAGTTCAACCTTAAATATTTAGACATGTATCTATCTTCTCTAACAACTTTTTAACAAAAAAATTCAGAATGAATTCAACTATGTTCTAAAAACTTAAAAAAAAAATCTTCTTCAAAAAGTAGATGCTACTAGCATTAACTTTTTAAAGCAAGAACTAAAAAAATATAATTGGTAACCAAGCACAAGGATCCAATAAAAGAAGCTAACCTGGTATCCAACAACACCACAGCCAAATGGAAACACAACGGGGGTGTCAATAGTAGATTTTGGCTGGGTAACGTTGGAAAGAAGAGGCTACAAAGCATTAATGATGAGACTAATGCATTCTATATGAGCATAAGAATCATTATAATGCACTGAAACACTCTCAGAGGGAGCGTTACTCAAGGTAAAGTTGTACAGATGACTAGGCAAGGTCTATTCTGGACTCTCTGAGCTGCTGAGATGATTATTGAACATATAAACTAATCAGAAGGATATGTGAACATAGTGAAAGAGGTAAAGTCATAGGAAAAAACTAGAAATTTGGGCTTTACTCCCCAATGCAGTCGCCATTTATGCTATAGGGTAATACTCTTGGGTGGTGGTTATTGAATATCCCTCTTAGAGCTTTCCAGTGCTCGAGGCAAACTGTAAAATTAGTTGTAAATTTATAAAGGTACTGCATACATAATCATACTAATATATAATTAACAAAGAAATATTTGGAATGATTACCTCTTTGTGGACGTTAGATCCTATGGAGAGCACTAAGCGGTGGGGTAGGAGTCCTTCCTCACCAGCGCCAAATCCACATCCTGCAACCAATCAAAGCACCCGTGTAATCTTCAGAACAATATAGCTTTCTAACAATTAAAATAGTATATAAATGACACTAACTATGAAGATCTAAGCCATTCATATCATGATACATAGAAAAATGAACAAAAAATGTGACACTGATGCATCGAATGGAAAAAATAGATATAGTTCTATTGACTTATAAAAATAAGGATTACAACTGTCAGTTGCACCAAGCCCTCCTCAGCCTTCCAATTCCTCTCTCTCTTTCTCTATCTCTCAGTGTGATGATGCTCAAGGCAGAGAGTCCTCAATGAACCTTGCCGATCTTCAAGCCTCACACTACAACAATGAAATTCTTCTCCACATATAATCAAACCTTTGACCTTATACCAAGAGCCCACACCTCCAAATTATAGGAAATGGAGAGGACAAACCTTGCCAAATATTTCAACCAGTTCAAATCGGGAAAGATCTAGATGTATCCCAACTATTATTTGATTTTTAATTCCATAGGAGTTCAGTTGTGTTTGGAAATGTCTAATAAAAGGTTTGCGCCATTGTTTTCTAATTTTGAACTGAATCTTTCTGAGGAAAATATGGAAATGATAGTCAATTTTCCGCAAGATATTTCTCTTTTCAAATTGAAATGCAGATAACACTACCACTTGGCCAAGACAGAGCATTACCCTAGGCATTAACGCTTCCTTTGCATGGATAGAGTGCATTATAACTCTTCCTAGTTGTTCCTAGGGTGGGTTTACTTGGAAAAAATGGGTCTTGTCTAGGTCATTTTCTTCCTTCCATGTTACCTTCTCCTCTAAGCTGATGAGGAGGTCATTTGTCCTGTAACAATGAATATGGTGGAACTTTATGAGATTTGTGATAGATAAGTCATGCTTAGCGATATGGAGAATTGGCTAAGTGCCCGGCATGACTCATGGAATAAAGGACACAACAATGTGCTATTTGGGTATACTTCTTCATGGTTGGAACCAAGAGGCAATATTGGTGGACCTTTAGTGGGGGAGGCAGTAGTGAAGGAAGAACCCATGATGGCATATCAAGGTATAAGTGACTGAGGGAACTAACCTAGATGACGGACAAGGATGAGATGACTAGATTTGTGTTTAGTCTACCTTGATAGAAATTTGGGCAACCCAAGACATCGAAATCGACATGAGAGCATGGCAGTCATTATGCAAGGACAATATGTAGGTGAAATTATGGGGATTCCACTTATGAGCATCAAGAAGGAGTATCAATGCAAGGATGTTTACTGGGATGGATTTTCGAGTGTGACATGAAGACATTTTAAAGATGTACCGATGGGTATGTTGTTCACATTTGGAAAGTAAGACCATGGCTATTTTGTGAGTAGCTTGTGAGAAAATTCATGTGACTTGGAGGGCAGACGTAACTTGTGATGGAATTCATGGCCAAGTCAAGTGTTCTTGCTGAAGTATTGGATGGAGATGATGCATAGGATTTCATGATGATTTGGAGATGGTTGCGACCATTGGAGACTTCATATTATAGTGGTCTTGGAGTATCTATTTCATTGATGAGATGAGGTCAGGATGCAACTTGACTTTGATGCAGTACGGGATGCATACCATAAACACATTTTGGGGTGTGTTTGTAAGGAGTGATCTGCGGAAGTGAACATACACGACAAGTGAAGTCAGGCTAAACTTAACAGTGGAATGTAGGAAAGGTGCAAAGAGTTGGGCTAGGCATGACACCTCATGCAGACAGTGACCCAGTTGCATGACAACGAGTTGGGTCGGGTAGACATCTCATGCAGGCGGTGACCCCTATGACTCGAGCTACAAGAAAATTGGCGGAAAGTTCAGAATTATGTTTTGACTAATAATTTGGGGTTTCCAACATATTGAAGTGTGGTTGAGTGGAAACATTGCATGACCCAATGCATTGTTAAACAGAATTGGCAAGGTGTGCATGTGGTTGGATGAACTTGGTGAAATTGTATCATTATCATAAATTGTACATTATTGAAATTTTTTATATATTTGGGCAATCTTTATGGGATTTTCCCCTCCCAAGTATGTATGGGAGTACTTGTGTGATGTGTTGAATTTTTAATTGTGAAAAGTGAAATATTGAAGATTAATACATTGTTAAGAACATTTGTTTGGAAAATTGACTAAGTGTTGGATTTAGGTGTAGTCCATACACTCTAGTATTTCTAAAGAGAAAAAGTGTAGTGGTGTTGCACCCGATATACATGGTTGGAAGATCACCATAGTTATAGTGTCGTGGCACCCATGGTTCTCTGGCCTGGGTGGGGTTTCCATCACTCCATGACATGCAAACCCTTAACTCTCACAGACTTGGGTGATCGCCATGGAAGGGGGGCATGGAAAACCCAAGGTCATTGCACTTGGGTTGTGGGCTCCGTCGAGATGGCACATGGAAATCCAAAAAAACTTAGCATTCTTTATATGGCTGACCTCACACGACCCAACCCGACCTGACCCGACCCGAACGGATTTCTTTCAGCATCGTCACACGGCTTGAACCATCCCCCCGAAATAAGGGCACAAGGGAGAAAATGTAAAACGGGTTCCACGGATGTGCACAAGGAAAATGGGTGGTCACAGCTTAGTATTTTTTATATGCTTACCCTCACACAACTTGACCTGACCCAACCTGACCCGAACGTGTTTCCTTGGGCATCGTCAGATGGCATGACTCGACGCACCCTAACAAAGGCACAAGGGAGAAAATAGCAAACGGGTCGCACGAACATGCAAAAGGAAAATGGGCGGTCACAACTTGGCAATTTTTATGTGGCTGCCCTCACACCACCTGACCTGAACATGTTTCCTTGGTCACCCTCACATTGAACGAAAAGACTCACCCAAAAAAAGGCATAGGGGAGGAAACTGAAAATGGGTCACACGAACATGCACAACACAAATGAGCAGTAAAAAATTATAATTTTTTATATGGCCGCCTTGACATGACTCGACCCCAACCAACCCAAACGTGTTTCCTTGGGTGCCATCACACGACATGACACGACTTGCTCGGACGAAGGCACAAAATAGAAAATATAAAATGGGTTGCACAAACATGCATAAGGCACATGGGCTCACAACTTATAATTTTTTATATGGCCTCCCACACATGACCCGACCTAACCAAACCTGAACACGTTTCCTTGGGCACCATCACATGATATGACTCAACCTGTCTGAATGAAGGCTTAAGGGAGAAAATGAAAAATGGGTCACATGAATGTGCACAATGAAAACAGGCAATCAAAACATATCATTTTTTATATGGCATCCCTCACACGACTCGACCCAATTGTGCTTCCTTGGGCACTGTCACACAACAACACCTGACCCACCCGAATGAAGGCACAAGGGAGAAAACAAAAAATGGGCCACAAGAACATACATGAGGAAAATGGATCGTCACAACTGAGAATTGTTTATATGGCTGCCCTGACAGGACCCAACCCGACTTGAACTTAACTCATTTCCTTGGGCACATCATACGACATGACCCAACGCGCCCGAATGAGGACACAAGGGAGAAAATGACAAATGGGTCACACGAACGTCCACAGGGTAAACGAGAGGTTACAACTTAGGATTTTTGATACGACCACCCTCACATGACCCGAACCAACCTAACCCGAACGTGTTTCCTTGGGTGCCCTCACACGACATGACCCAACCTGCAGGAATGAAGCCACAATGGATCAAACAGAAAACAAGTCACACGAACATGCACAATGCACACGACTGCTAACAACTTAGCATTTTATATATGGGCGACCTCACATGACCCGACCTGACCTGACCCACCCGAACGCATTTTGTTGGGCGACCTCACACGACCTAACCCGATCCTTCTGAATTACTTTCCCTGGATGACATCACACAACTCGACATGACCTGACCCTATACGTCCAAATGTGTTTCCTTGGGCACCCTCCCAAAACATGACACAGAAACTGAATTACCAACCCACCTTTCACACGAAAAGCTAACACATCCCCTTGACCAAAAATGAGGTAGCTGAACAATATAGAGAAGAATTTATTTAAACACAACCAACAAGCGACAAGGGGTGAAAGAGCAACATTGGTGGGTAGTTACAACTTAATTTTTTTACAAAACTACGCTCACATGACCCAACCTGACCTGACCTGAGTGAACTTGTTTCATTGAGCACCCTCACATGGCTCGACCACACTTGCCTGAATGTATGCAAAAGGGAGAAAATGGAAAATTGGTCACAAAAACTTGCACAAGGAAAATGAGCAGTCACAACTTTGGATTTTTCAAACGACCTCCCTCAGTGGACCCAACCAAACCCGACTCGAACACGTTTCCATGGGCACCCCAACATGGCACGACCCAACCCGCATGAATGAAGGCACAATGGAGAAAATGACAAAAGGGTCACATGAATGTGCACAAGGGACACGTGCGGTCACAAATTAGAATTTTTGATATGGTATCCCTCACATGACTCGAACCGATTCAATCCGAATGTGTTCGCTTAGGCATCATCACATGACATGACCCAACCCACCTGAACGAAGAGAAAAGGGAGAAAATGGAAAACATGTCACACAAATGCGCACAAGGAAAATGGGTGGTCAAAACTTAGCAATTTTTATATAGCCCCATCACATGACTCAACCTGAACACATTTCATTGGGCGCCCTCACACGACAAGACCTGACCCACCTGAATGAAGGCACAAAGGATCACACGGAAAATAGGTCGTATGAATATGCACAAGGAAAATGGGTGGTCACAATTTAGAATTTTTGATATGGCTACCCTCACATGACTTTAACCGACCTGAACGTGTTAACTTGGGCATCATCACATAGTACGACCTGACCTGCCTAAACGAAGGCACAAGGGAGAAAACATCGAATGGGTCACACGAACATGCACAAGGAAAAAGGGTGGCTACAACTTAGAATTTTTGATACGACCACCCTCACATGACCAAATCCAACCAAAACCAAACACATTTCCATTGGCACCCTCACATGACATGATCGGACCTTCTTGAATGAAGGCTTAAGGGAAAAAATGACAAACGGGTTTCACGAACATGCACAAGGAAAAGGGGCGGTAACAACTTAGCATTTTTGATACAGCTGCCCTGACATGAACTGACCCGACCTGAACCAAATGTGTTTCCTTCAACGCCGTCACATAGCATTACCCCACTCGACCTAACTCGAATGCATTTCCTTAGGTGGCGTCAGATGGCACGACCCGAACCACTTGAATAAAGGCACAAGGGAGAAAATGGAAAACGGGTCACATGAATGTGCAAAAGGAAAATGAGTGATCACACCTTAGAATTTTTTATACTAACACCCTCAAATGACCTAACCTAAATGTGTTTCCTTGGTCACCCTCACATGGCATGAACCAACTCCCTCGAACGAAAGCACAAGGGAGAAAATAGAAAACGTGTCGCATGAATGTGTACAAGGAACATGGGTGGTCACAACTTAACATATTTTATATAACCGCCCTCACACGAACCGACCAAACTCGACCCAAACGTGTTTCCTTGTGCCTCGTCACACCCCATGACCTGACCCACCTGAACGACGACACAAAGGAGGAAACAGAAAATGGGTCACATGAATGTGCACAAGGCACATGGGTCATCACAACTTAGAATTCTTGATACAACCACCCTCACACGACCCAAACTGACACTATTTGAACGTGTTTCCTTGGGTGTCATCACAATAAAGGACCTGACCTACCCGAATGAAAGTAGCAAATGACAAACTGGTCACAAAAATGTGCACTAGGAAAAGTAGCAGTCATAAGTTTGAATTTTCGATACGGTCATCCTCACACAACCCGACCCTCCCCAACCCAAACACATTTCCTTGGGCGTTGTCACATGACACGACCCAACCTACTCGAACAAAGGCACAATGGAGAAAATGACAAATGGGTTGCACGAACGTGCGCAAGGCAAATGGGCTGACACAACTTAGCATTTTTATATGGCTGCCCTCACATGATCTGACCCGACCTGAACACAACGCATTTCCTTGGGTGCCATCACACGACATGACTTGACCTGCTTGAACCAAGGCATAAGGGAGAAAATGGAAAACAGGTCAGATGAATGTGCACAAGGGAAACATGTGGTCACAACATATAATTTTTTATATGACTACCCTCATATGACCTAACCAAACCTGACCTGAACGCGTTTCCTTAAGCTTCCTCACACGGAATGACCCAACCCATTGGAACGAAGCCACAACGGAGCAAATGACAAATGGGTCACAGGAACGTGCATAAGGAAATTAGGTGGTCACAACATAGAATTTTTTATATGACCACCCTAACATGACTCGACTAAAATGTGTTTCCTTGGGAGCCTTAACACCGCATGACCCGATCCACTCGAAGCAAGGCACAAGGGATGAAATGAAAAATGGGCTACATGAACATGCACAAGGCAAAAAAGCAGTCATAACTTAGCATTTCTTTTACGGCAACCCTCACATGACCCGACCCAACCTGAATGCATTTTCTTGGCTACCGTCACATGGCACGACCCGACCCCGACCGAACGAAGGCACAAGGGAGAAAACTTCAAACGGGTCATAGGAATGTGAACCTGGAAAATGGGTAGTTACAAATTATATTTTTCGATATGACCACCCTCACATCATCGGACACGACCTGACCCGAACGCATTTCCTTTGGCGCCCTCACCCGACACGACCTGACCCACTTCAACAAAGGCTCAAGGGAGAGAATGACAAACAGGTCATACGAATGTGCGTGAGGAAAATAGGCGGTCACAACTTAGCATTTTTTATACGACCTCCCTCACACAACTCGACCCAATCCAACCCGAACACATTTCCTAGGGCATCATCACACGACACGACCGAATCTGCTGGAAGAAAGGCACAAGGGAGAAAATGGTAAATGAGTGGCACGAACATGCAGAAGGAAAATGTGCAGTCAGAACTTAACATTTTTTATACGACTTCCCTCACACGACCTGACTTGACCCGAATTGTAAGGCCCACGAGTCAAGGATGATGATAGAGGCGCGTGATATAGCATTTGGTGAACATGTAATGAACGATGGTCGATAGAGTGACGAAACATACTACATGTAGTTGGATGGGCACTCTAGCAGAAGAAAATGATGAAAAAAAATATTCGGCTATGTTATGATGATACCCTAGTGGTTATGCGATGAAAAGAATGATGGGAATGAAGAAGTGAGAAATCAGATAATTTTAGGAGAGTGTTGGTGGAAAAAAGACGTTTATACTTCACTTGGTAGCCATGACCATATTATGAAAATATGGAGACCGATGTATTAAAGTGGCAAGGCCGACGTGATGTGGAGAAGTGGTGGGTAGGCTCATGGGCAATCCCCCACCCACATTCAACATGAACTAAATGTGTATATATACCTAACATGTATTTGGAGTTGGACATCATCGAATTGGAAGTAAGGGATACATTAAAGGAGTGTCTACACATCAAGGACAGACATCAACATCATGTTGATGCAAGATCCTCCCTTGGATAACACAAATTTAGGCCGCAGCAAGGTCATGTAGGGATTCGGGTCGATTTGAGTCAATGCGTATAGAAACACATTCTGAATATTGTTTCGGAAAATGTAGGGCATCAGGTCGAGTTGGGTCATCTCGGGCAGACATCTGAACGTGAGTTCAAGCTGTGGATAGAAGCGACCGTTTGGTGGATTTGGTGCGGATGAATTGAAGTAGGTGTGGAATGGTGGGATGAACCTAACTAGAGTGCAAGAGGTTGATTTGGAGTCACGATGCTCTCAGAAAGTGCATGAAGGTCTTGTGTAGCAGCAGAATCCAGGGTGACCCAAGTGACTCGGCAGCACAACACTTGGGCAGATTTAGGCATAAATTCCTAAGGCTGATTTTAATGCTATAAATGGATGTTTTGTGTTGGTTTAAGGATTTAAAAAGTGTTATAACTTGGTCAAGAGGTAAACCTACCTTGCCAAGGGAGCATAAGTGGATTTTGTTGGATTGGACTTGTATTGTAATTATACATTTTTATGAAACATATTATCAGGCAGAATTATTAATAGGGAGTTTCCCCTCCATTGTTTGTATGGAATTACTTGTGGACATGATAATGATGTTTATGTTTTATTCCACATAATGAAATAACATTTTATTAATATTGAACAGGTTTTTCTAAAGACGTATTCTACTTCTAGGGTATTTGAAAAAATAAAAACAAGGTAGTTCCACACCTGTCTATAGAGTTTTTAGGAGACTACCACATGTATAGGGGTGTGCCAGATGGTATTAGAGGCACTAATACAAGATGGTATTAAAGCTACAATTATTGAAAGTATAATCCCAGTTTTTTTGCACATCAGATGGTATCAGACCTACCGATCCCACACTTGGTTTAGATCGGTATCTTGAACGAAGAATGAATAGTGGTGTAGGGTTACCGAAATTATTGGAGCTTGAAACTATAAAATCAACAGGTTTGAAGGCTCAACAAGAGATTGCAAACATGAAAATATATTGGGAGTAAAGAAGGTAGAAAATCTACAAGTCTCTTGTGGAAGTGTATGAACAATTGAAGCACATTAGAGATGAGGTAATAGAGATGTGGAATTCCGTGGAAAAATCTCATGGGAAAATTGTTGAACTTGAAGAACCGAAGGATTCTATGAATGTGATAGAATTCGACGAGGAACTTGGTGAAAAATTTGGACTGGGACCAAGAAAATTACATGCATTGATGGCGGATTCACACAAGGATGTTTAAGATGTGGAATATGTCAAGGATGGAATTGATGAATAGGTTGGACTGGGACCAAGCACATTGCAAGAATCAGTGATGGTTGGTTCTCATGAGGATGTTATAAAGATGGAAGAGATGAAGGAAGAACATCTAAAACAAGTTGAACCAAGACAAGACGCATTGCAAGCATTGGTGGATGAACCACATGAATATGTTAAAAGTGTGATCATGATTGGATTCTTCATGTTATGGTTATCTTGTAGTATCTGATTCATTGAGGAGTTGAGGTCAGGATTGGTCTTGAATTTGATGCATTATGGAATGCATACCCTTGAACACATTTATGGGGTGTGTTTGGTAGGATTCACTTGATGAAGATGATCGAGCCAGAACACATTGGATTTGATGGAGATGCAATGATAGAGATTCCATGGTGAGGTACACTTGGGCATGGGTTGAGTCTTCTTGACTTAAGCACACTTTTTACTTGATGGGTACATGTTGCAGATCAGATTAACATTAATTCATTGACCTGGATATGAGACTTTGATTGATTTTATGATAGGTTGACCTCTAAATTTTGATGATGCTTGGATGATGTGACTACTTGGAATTTAGGTAGCACATGGATAGCATGTTGTGGATGAGATGGAGATCACTTCTTGAACCCAAAAATGGCCTATTTGCACTTGGATGGGATTGATTCTTGATTGAGTTGATGATGTGACAGAATGAAAGAGGAAGAAATAATGCATGGTATGAGGGATATCAGTGTGTAGAGTTATAATATATACATAACAGCTTTTTTTATGTTGAGTTGGTTTGAGTAATTAATGTAGAGTTTCACTTTACATTCATGATATGTGATGGTTTGACACGATGTGTTTATGATCACAAGTTGAGGAGATATTTCGTGGATATGTTAGACATGGAATTTGATGGTTTATGCATTGATGATATAGAAGAGGTGGGTAGCATGAACATTGTTGGAAATTTTGGAGCAGCGAGACTTTGTGACGATAGTTGTGATGATATTGTGCGATGATACATTGTGATGATAGTTGCGACGATATTGTGCGATGATACACTATGACAATAGTTCTGATGATATTGTGTGATGATACATTGCAATGGGAATTGAGACGATATGATGCAACAATGATGGCGGCACTATCGTGGAGGATAGTCATATTTTAAATGGAGGGGTATGTAAGGACCATGAGTTGAGGATGATGACCGAGGCATGTGATATAACATTCAGTGGACATGTGACAAACGATGGTCGACTGTGTGACGAAAACTACTACGCGTAGTTGGATGGGGTCCCCGATGGATGAAAATGACGAAACACAATATTTGGCTATGATGCGAAGAAATATTGGTGGTCGTATGACGAAAGAAGCGACATACAAGAGAAGTGCGAAATTGGCTAAGTGTTGGAGAGAGTTGGTGCAAACCGACGTTTATATGTCACTTGGTAGCCACGATCGTATTAAGAAAATATGAAGGCTGGCGTATTAAAGTGGCAAGGCCAATGTGATGTGGAGAAGTGGTGGGTCGGCTTATGGGAAAGCCCCCACCCACATTCGACATGAAATAAACGTTTATATATACATAATGTGGAGTTGGAGATCATCAAGGAAGCAAGGGGAATACATAAAAGGAGTGTCTACTCATCAAGCTAAGACATCAACATCTTTTTGATGTGAGCTCCTCCCTTGGAGAACACAGATTTAGGTCACAGCAAGGTCGTGCAGTGCGTCGGGTTGAGTCGGGTCAGCAAGTGCATAAACACATTTAGAATAGTGTTTTGAGCAGCTGCAGGGCATTAGTTGGAGTCGGGTCAGTTCGGGCAAACAACTGAACATGAGTTCAGGCTGCGAATAGAAGTGATCGTTTGGTGGAATTAGTATGGAAAATTTGCAACAGGTGAAGACTAGTGGACTGAGCCTAACCAGAATGTGAGAGGCTGATTTGGAGGCAAGATGCTCTTGGAAAGCGCGTGAAGTTCTTGTACAACAACAACACTAGGGTGACCCAAGTGACATGACAACACAACACTTGGGTAGATTCGAAAAAAAATTCCCAAGGTTGATTTTAATGTTGTAAATGGATGTTTTATGTTGGTTTAAGGATTGACAAGTGTTGTAACTTTTTCAAGAGGTGAACCCACCTTGCCAAAGGAGAAGAAGTTGATTTTTCCAGATTGGATTTGTATTATAATTATACATTTTATGAAACATAATATCAGGCAAACTTATAATTAGGGAGTTCCCCCTCCCTTAAATGTTATGGGCATCATGTGGATTATATTAATATTTATCATATTTTATTTACACACAAAGAAAACTTTGACAGATTAAATAAAAATTTGTTGAGTTAGCCATAGTCTACCTGTGGAGTATTTGAAAAAATAAAAACAAGGTAATTTCGCACCCATCTATAGAGTGGTTGGGAGACTACGATAGGTATAGGGGCATGACACGACCTGACCCGAATGAATTTCCTTAGGAATCGTCACACGGCACCACCTGACCCACCCGAACGAAGGCATAAGGGAGAAAATGACAAATGGGTCACATGAACATGCACAAGAGAAATAAGAAGTCACAACTTAGTATTTTTTATACAGCTGCCCTCACACAACCTGAACCGACCCGACTCGAACACGTTTCCATGGGCGCTGTCCCACAACATGACTAGAGCTGCCCAAATGAAGGAACAAGGGAGATAATCGCAAATGGGTTAAATGAACATGCACAAGGAAAATGGGTGGTCAAAAATTAGCATTTTTTAATATGACCGCCCTCACATGACCCGAACCGAACACGTTTCCTTGGGCACTATCACACGGCATGACCTGACTCATCCAAACAAGGCCACAAGGGATAAAATGACCAATGGGTAGCACAGACATGCACAAGGAAAACAGGCAGTCACAACTTAACATTTGTTGTACGACTGCACTCAAACGCCCCGACCCGACTTGAATGTGTTTCCTTGGGTTTTTTCACACGGCACGACACGACCCGCCCGAATGAGGGCACAAGGGAGAAAAAGTTGAATGGGTCACATGAACATGCACAAGGAAAACAAGTGGTCACAACTTAGTATTTTTGACCTGACCTGACCTGAACTTGTTTCCTTTGGCACCCTCACAGGGCACGACCTAACCCACCCGAACGCATTTCATTGGGCACCCTCAGACGACCCGTTTCGACTTGACCCAATTGACATGAACGTGTTTCCTCGGACACCCTCACATGACGGGACCAGACCCTACCTGATCCACCTGAATGTATTTCCTTTGGCGCCCTCATATGATATGACATGACCTGACTCACACGAACATGTTTCCTTGGGCACCCGCACACGTCATGACCTGAGATGAAGTGACCTGAGTCACCCAAATACATTTCCTTGGGCACCCTCACACGACATGACCCTACTTGCTTGAACAAAGGAAAAATATAGAAAATGACAAACATGTCGCATAGACGTGCACAAGGAAAATGGGTTGTCACAACTTAACATTCGATAAAGCCTCCCTCACATGACTCGATGCAACCTGTAAGGCCCAGAAGTTGAGGATGATGACCGAGGCACATGGAAAAGTGTTCAATGCACATGCGATGAAGGATATTCATGCAACGACTAAAACTACTACGTGTAGTTGGATGGGCGCTCCAGTGGATGAAAATGAGGAAACACAATATTTGGCTATGATGCGACAAAAGCTTGGTGGTCATGCGTCAAAAGAAGCAATGGGCAAGTGAAGTGAAAAATTGACTAAGTATTGGAGAAAGTGTTGGTGAAAAACCGATAATTATACGTCACTTGGTAGCCATGGCCATATTATGGAAATATGGAGGCTGATGTATTAAAGTGGCAAGGTCGACGTGACGTGGAGAAGTGGTGGGTCATCTCATGGGAAAGCCCCCACACACGTTCAACATGAACAAAGCATATATATACATAACACCACGTTGGAGTTGGAAATCATTCGAACTTGAAGCGTCAAGGAACATTTAAGGAGTGTCTATGCATCAAATCAAGACATCATCATCTTGTTGATGCAAGATCCTCCCTTGGAGAGAAAAGGCAATGTCGTAACACGGACGTGTAGGGCATCTGGTCAACTTGTGCAGAAACATATTCGGAATATTTTTTCAGGGCATTGGGTCAGCTCGTGCAGAAATGCATTCGGAATAGTGTTTTATGGCATCATGTTAGCTCATGTAGAAAATTTTTTCGGAGTAGTGTTTAAGGGCGTCGGGTCATCTCATGCAGAAAACACATTTGGAACGGTGTTTCAGGGCATTTGATCAGCTGCATTCAGGAAACTCGTTCAAAATATTGTTTCAGGGCATCAGGTCGAGTCGAGTCAGCCACATTCAAAAAATGCGTGCGAAACAGTGCCACAGGCGTCTGCAGGTCGTGTAGGGTCAGTTCAGGCAAACAACTGAACGTGAGTTCAGGTAGTGTACGAAAGTGACCATCAGGCAGAATTGAGTACGACAAAGTGCAGCATGTGTGGATTGGTGGGCTGAAGCTAACCATAGTGCGGGAGGTATATTTTGACACACGGTGAGCTTGGGAAGCACGTGAACGTCATGGGAAGCAACTGAAGCATGGTGACCCATGTGACCCAGTAGCACGACACTTGGGAAGATTCGGGCATAAATTCCCAATTTTGATTTTAATGCTGTAAATGGATGTTTTATGCTGGTTTAAGGATTGAAAAGTCTTTGGAACTTGGTCAAGAGGTAAAATAACCTTTCCAAGGAGAAAAAGGGGATTTTTCTGGATTGGACTTGTATTATACTTATATATTTTATGAAACATATTATCGGGCAGACTTATTAATAGGGAGTTGCCCCTCCGTTGTATGTATGGGCATACTTGTGGATTGATAATGACGTTTATGTTTATTTTGAATATTGAAATAACATTTGATTAATATTGAACAAGTGTTCCTAAAGGCATAGTCTACTAGTGGAGTGTTTGAGAAAAAAGAAAAACTAGGTAGTTTCACACCCGTCTATAGAGTGGTTTGGAGACTACTACAAGTATATGGGCATGACACAACCTAACCCGAATGTGTTTCCTTGGGTGCGGTCACACGATAGGACCCGACCCGCTTGAACAGAGGCACCAAGGATAAAACGGAAAATGAGTCACAAGAACGTGCATAAGGCACACAGGCAGTCACAACATAGCATTCTTGATACGACCGCCCTCACATGACTCGACACGACCCGGCTAGAACGGTTTTCCTTGGGCGTGGTCACCCCATATGACCTGACCCGCCCAAGCGAAGGCGTGATGGAGAAAATGAAAAACGGGTCACATGAATGTGCACAAGGCAAACGGGCGGTTACAACTTAGAATTTTCGATGCATCTGCCCTAACACGACCCGAACCAACCCAAACACGTTTCCTTGGGTGTTGTAACATGAAACGACCTAACCCACCCGAATGAAGGAACAGGGGATAAAATGGGTTTCATGAACATGAACAAGGAAAATGGTCCATCACAACTTAGCATTTTTGGTATGGCCACCCTCAAACAACCCAACCCGGCCTGAACACATTTCCTTGGGCGTCGTCACATGGCACGACCTGACCCACCTGGAAAAAGGCACAAGGGAGAAAATGAAAAATGGGTCGCAAAAAAATTCACAAGTGAAATAGGTGGTTAGAACATAGCATTTTTTATATGACCACCCTCACACGACCCGACCCAACCCAACCCAAACATGTTTCCTTAGGCACCCTCACATGGCACGACCCAACCCTCCGTAACGAAGCTAGAAGGGAGAAAATGATAAATAGGTCACACGAACGTGCACAAGGCAGACGGGCAGTCACAACATAGAATTTTTAATACAACCTCCCTCACATGACTTGACTCGAACATGTTTCCTTGGGCACCGTCACATGGCATGACCCAACCCACCTGAAGGAAGGTACAATGGATGAAATGAAAAATGGGTCGTACGAACGTGCACAATGGAAACAAGCAGTCACAACTTATCATATTCTATACGGCTGCCCTCACATGACCCTAACCAACCCAAACACATTTCCTTTGGTGTCATCACACAACACGACCCGACTCGCTCGAACGAAGGCACAAGGGATAAAATGTCGAACTAGTCACAGGAACATGCACAAGGAAAATGGGCAGTCACAACTTAGATTTTTTGATATGGAAGCCCTCACACAACCGGACTTGACCTAACCCAAACTTGTTTCCTTTGGCACTCTGACACGACTCAACCCATCCCTTTTGAATGAAGGCACAAGGGAGAAGATGAAAAGCGGGTCACACGAATGTGCACAAGAAAAATGGGCGGCCACAACTTATCATTTTTTATACAGCCAACCTCGCACAACCTGACATGACACAACCCGAACACGTTTCGTTGGGCACTATCACACGGCACGAATCAACCCATCGGAACGAAGGCACAAGGGATCTAACATAAAATGGGTTTGTTGGCTCAAGGGGTCCTGACCCAAGTTCGGTAAGAAAGGTTTGCCAAAAAACCCCGATACTACTGGCCCTTTCGACAGTGACTTGCTTTCGCAGGTCAAAGTCTCACCCGAAGTAGTATGGGTGGGTGCTGGAACCAGGTTTCCACACTCTGAGAAAGGATGGGTAAAGAAATCAGAGCAGTGCTAGATCCTGTAATCTCCGATTACCTTATTCTATGCAGAGTTAATTAAATCTCTATTCACATCCACGTGCCCTAGATCTGTAGTTATATGCTTGTTATATCAGCAACACAGCAGTACATAAACATAATATAATAGATCTATATCCAACAACAAAGTACACATATCTTTCGTAGCTTAAGGACAGAAAATGCACAATACATCAATTACTAGTAATTCATATAACAGTACTCACAGGTTAAGTTCTCTAACAATCTTTTTCATTCATTCATTCATCAATTCTTCCTTACAATTCCAATTCCCTTCCCAACTTCCGCATATAGCAGTATGGTCTGCACACAGCTAGACTAGGATCTCCGTGCACATGGCGAGAAGGAGTCCATTCCCCAAAACCCAAATAGATAGCTTAAAAAATAGATCACATCAATAGCTCATCATTTCCTATCATTTTCAATACCAAATGCATCTCTATTTATAACAATCCAGCCTCGAATTTCCTGTGGTCCGCAACCCATGGTTTTCGGACCCCTAGTTTACCTGTTTAACCATTACAATGCATTCGGGGCTTTGAACCACCACAAAACCCCTCTGCTAGGCTAAATATAATACATAAATATTAAAATTGGACCATTTTTGCAGCTTGTTAGGAGACCCCATTCCAACAGTCCCCCAACAAAATCTTGTGACTCGTCCCGAGTCACTACGGTGTTGCGGCTTCAATTTGCGCACGTAAGGTATCAAGAGAACTACTGAGCCAAGGGAGTACATCCTGACTCTGGGAAGCACCGTTCTGTGCAAGCTTGACCAACTTCTAGGAGGACAAATCTTCAGCAGCCATGGTAACGCTCGCAAGAAGCTGATTAAGTTTCTTGTTTGCGCCCTCAATATCTTGTGACAAGCGGAGGGCTGAGGTAGTCCAGCGATTTAGACGTTCGACCACGACGTGCTATTTATGCCCGAGTTTCTCAAGCTCGTTCTGGAGGTCATGGCTAGTTTTTAATCGAGCCAAGCGCTAGGAAGGCACCAAGATAGGCAGTGTAGCATTGAGTTGTTCGATAACTGCTTCTTTTTTTTGTAAGTCCTGATTGATCTGTTGGAGGACTGGATTTCACTGGACCCGAGTCCAGAGCTGTATGGCTGATTCCAGCAGCTTGGCACCTTGAGAAATATGCCCTAAAATTTTAGTGGTTACGTCTGTGATTAGAGCGGTACGCTGGCCATAGACTTCTGGGGGTGTGTCGGGCTATAGGCAGGCCTGTAAGTCCGAAATCTGTTGTCCCAGCTGTGTCCCGACGGTGTGGATTTCCAGCCGAGAAGATTTGAGAGCAGAAACCACTTTTTCCACCTTATTTCGAGAGGTATATTTATCCATGATTTCCTCTGTAACTTACGTGCAGAGCTGGTGGATTGCAGTCTCAAGCTCCGCCTGTTGTGACACGGCTTGGATCAACTCAGCGGCCTGCTTCGCAATGGTGTGTTCGGCGATATTAAGCTATTGGGTTATGTACTAAGTGCGGTGACTAATCTCCTGGGATACAACATTATTAAGGCTATTTAAGGATGCATGGGGCATCTTAGCCAAGTCGAACTAAATATCTGTGGCTATCAAGGGCTGCGTGCTGACCATAGAACCGTTAGGGATACCCCAAAGATTACTGGCCTCTCTGAGTGGTGTTGGACTGCTGTCGACCGATAGGGGTTGTCCCTTGCCTCCACTGGTCGGGGGTTTATCCATTTGGATCTGGAGATCATGGAGGTCATTTTGAAGGGAGTCAACCCCTGCCTTCCACTGGGCCGCGATAAGTGCCCACTTATCCTCTGTCGTCATGGTGACCACGTCCGCGATTTGCTCCAGGTCACCATCTGTTAATGTGATTTTTGCATCGTAGTGCATCCGGTGGGCATGTTGTTTCTTTCTTGGTAATGATGCCGATTCCCCTGTCCTCTTAGTGCCAGGAGGAGGGGTGGTGGCGGTCTCTACCTGAGTCAGAGTTGTATTGGCCTTCTGTGGCGGGTTACCTCTGGGCTCGGTTGTAAGTGATGTTGGAGTGTCGGGGAGACCTATTTTCTAGGCAGGGGGTGATAGTGAGATCAGTAGATCAATTTCTTCATTGGGTACCATATAAGGGAATTCTATCCAGACCTGACTGGCAAGGATACGAATCTGGACCTGGTGCATGGTGATTTGAAATGCAACAATATGCTTATATTTTTCGTATATGGTGGGGGATAATCGAGGTCGGTAGTTTATGGTAGTGGTGACACTGCTCTGAAAGAGGACCCAAAAGACCTTGCTATCCTCGATACGCTGCCTATCCTTAGAGTCCCACAAGTGAGCATATTGAGTGCCTTCACACATCCTAGGAGGGAGCTCCGAAACGACCGACTCCTCCGATTTGTCCTAGGTGACTAGTGCTATGATGAATAATAGCCACGAATAGAAAAAAGAGGTCCCATGATCCTGAGAATCACGGAAATTAGCGAGAAATTCATCACACAAGTATTGAGCCCAATTAAAGAACACACCCTTCGCGTATTGGCCGGCTAGATGGATATCATAGGTGGGGACAGTCGCAACCTGGCATCTCCTCATGAGTTTGCAGGCTAACAACCGAGTGCCCATATTTTTAGCAGGGTCATTCATGGTTTGAATTAAAAACCCTCGCTGATTTCGCTATAGTGCATAGGTCTTCTGAACAAACATAGTGGTAGAAGCTTTAAACTTCTTTCTGACTTTTGCGAATGCGTGCGGCCCTTTCATCGGGAGGCCTGTAATCTTGTGGATCAACCAATAGGGACCTGTTACGAATCCATATGCAGCCATTGTGAATGAGGGTGAGTAACTAGCGCGCCAATCAATCTGTGATGTTGTAACTGCCAAAGTGGGGCATGCGGATCAGATTCAAGAGTCTGGATCTCGCCAAGCTATATACCCATCACTGAGGTACTACTGTGATTCCATCATCCTCATAGATTGTATCAAAGTATAATTCAGAGGCCAATTCTGGGAAAGCGTCATGGTTTGCCAGATCATGATCTTCGAAATTGACCTCATGGAGGTGTCGACAGGGATCACCGATGATGGGGACCTCTCCTGGGGTTAGCGGAGTCTACAGGTAGGTGATCAAGCCATCCAAGCTTTTCGGTATCTATGTAGATGGTCTGCTTGATCAAACGAAGGGGGGTAACTAGTTGATCGGGTTATCTGGCAGAGCCCCATCCTGGTCATCCTGTTCTGAGGGCAGATTCCTGGCACATCTGGGGGAACTTTAGGGCCTTTTTTCTTGTGGGGTAGTCCACGAACTCTGAGATTTCTCCTTGCCTTTCCTTGTGGTCCATGGAAGGGGGACTTCTTCCAACTCAGGCTCATCCTCCATAACTTCTTCAATCTCAAGTTCTGTTGGGGCAGAGGTTTTATTAGTGGTAGTCATTGGCATCCTTACATGAAAAATCCTGGCTCTGGGTGATTACTACCTGATGGAGGAGGTTGACCAGTCATGAGAGTGGTGCAGCAATTGCAACAAATTTCGCTGCTCGACTGCTTCTATGAGACACTTAAAGTAGGTCGCTTGTTCACATGAGACACTACCACTAACCAGACTATCCCACCCTTTTTTAAGCATTGTCCATCGGATGATAGGGAGAGATATTTTACGCGAGGCGGATTTCCCAAGGAATGGTAAAAAATTCCCATAACTTGATCTTCCAACGACTCAGGAGCCACTTCTCTCAAGGGTAACTTCTACTTTTTACTGGAGGGTACAGTCCCAACGGCTAGTTGTTGCATCCTCAATAATTTAGGCGTACTTGTTACACTAGGGTTAACAATATGTGATAGATTTCTGTCTTCCCCCAATACAGGCTTTCTCCCTAAGTAGCTCGTGGCCCAAGACCATGAGATTTTTATTATTTTTTCTACTAAGGCTTTAAGGGGGACTGACGTCGGAACCAACTTCCTGAGCCCTGGCTGTGTCGCCATCGTGGGAGTGGATTGATGCATGGGACCGCTACCTGCAGAACCTACAGGTGTCATAGGGAGCCTTTTTCTCACTTTTGGGTTGACCGGACCTATACAGAGGGAGTCCCTTGAGATGTGACGCCAACACAACATAGAGGCTTCTCCTAGCTGGGCCTACCAAGCTTCTAGATCCTTACTGGGATCCTCAATATCCTCCTAGTAGCCTAGTACAGTGTCCTGGGTTAGGTTGTTCGTATTGTGTATTGACAATTTATAGACATAATCCCCATCCCCCTCCTTAGGTATAGGTTCTGCATAACATTTTCCTTCTACTGGGTCTAGAGGTACAATGACCCGTGTGCCCTTGTTTTCAAATATCATGCTACTATTTTTGAGATTGATGATGCCCCCCATGTCTATAGCCCAGTCCATGTTGAGGAGTGCAGGGTAGGGATCCGCATCTTCCACAATTTCTATCACTTCAAAGTCAGCTAGGATCCTTACCCCTGTGATGTCAACCACAACATTGGGGAGTCTGCCTAGAGGAATGATTTTTTGTTTATTGGCCATTTGAAGCTGGATGGTGGTTCACTCCAGCTTGGGTTCCCCCATGCGTTTCCAAGTGTGCTTAAGTAGTATATTGGCATCCGATCCAAGGTCTAATATAACCCACTCCATCTCATGGTCACTAATCTGGACAGTCAGCCGCATTTCCCCACCAGTGCGTCTTTGGTATTTGTATAATTTATGCACATCCTTGACGTTGGGTGACTTGGTAGCTCCTTTTGTGCAGTTTTCTAGTAAATCCTACAGATTTCATACTACCTAAGGGTTGTGCAACAACCTCAAACATGCTTGTAAGAAAGGTTTAACATTCACAATTACTTCCTCAGCTCCCGGGTGTGCAGAGGGCAAATTTTAGTCTTAAGAAAGTCCTTTCAAGCCTCTATAAATGTCTCCCTCGCTCTGCCTAGGTCCAGTCCTTATTGATTTCTAGCTTCCCTATGGATCAGTGAGTCAGTTTTGGCTTTCTCCTTAGCTCCCTCAATCGCCAATCCACTGCGTGTTACTACATTTACCTTGGTGTCCTTTCCCCTTAGCCTAGTCTGGACCCTTCGCACCTTCTTCGCAGATGGGAGCTGTTTTTCCTGTATCTTTGATTTTAAGGCTGGGCACTCTTCCAAAGTATGGCCCCACTACCTACAATACATGCAGGACTATTGTAAAGGGTTTACGAAATCCTTCACCAAATGCCCTATGCCCCCACAGTTGTAACGGAGTGACTGGCCTCGACCCGGACCTGCTCTTCCTCTTCGGCTCCCCTCCCTTCCTCCACGAGGGGATTCATCCATGCCCAAGGGGGTTATTGGTGAGGTAGGGTATTTTCCCCTATTTATCATTTCATTAGGGCTTCGGAAGTCCTACTCCTCATGGTCTATCGATCTGCAAGACCGACACCATCATCTCTTTGGTTCAGAAACAGTGTTTCCATTACAGGGCCATTAGTGGATACTACACAACCTTGTTGTGTAGCTCCCTTCATGCCAGAGTACAGGTTCCCTTAAGCCCTGTTTTCCTATACTACGTGCTCCTGGTCCCGGGTGGCCTACCGTGTGATCTAGTTTCGTGCCAGCCTCTCTTCCTTTCTCCTGTTATAGATTCTGAATTTCCTGGTGCCTAGCCTCAAGCTGCACCTGGATCTACTGTAATTGTACCGCAACATCCTTTACAGGTGTAGCTTCTAATTTCATCATAGCTCCCAAGGCCTCATCCTGTGATTCAAAATTTTGGCGGCCCATAGGTATGCGTAAGTGAGGGAGTAGCATGGCGATGAACCATTCCGTAAGCTATTTGTCATCATAACGAAATCCCCCTTCTCTGATAGCATTTTTTAGGCATTGATATACTTCCCATATAGACTCAGCTAGCCTCTGCTTGAAATATTTTAATTATTCTATGACCTGAGAGTAGGACTTAGGGTTCCAAAACTGCTGTTCCAAGGCGTCCTTAATGTTCTGGATAGTTTCTTCCTTATTTTGCGGTATGTATTCCATATACCAGTCCATAACCCTTCCTTTAAAGGCTAGGGATAACTGTGATTTTTTCATATTGTCACCTAGCATGCCCTCCACAACCCATACCGACTACGTCACAAACCAAAACCGCTCCATGTCTTCATTGGCCGTGCCTTTGAAGGTAGGTATCTTCAAGTGCACAGTCATGGATTCCTAAGGGCCCTTCGTAGGTGATCTTCTCCAATATTCTTCTGTCAGTACCCGATCCCTTTCTCACATTCCTGCGGGTCCCGGAAATGGAACCATTTGTTGGCTCGAGGAGTCCTGAAACAGGTTCGGTAAGCAAGGTTTGCCAACAAACCCCGATAATACTGGCCATTTCGGTAGTGACCTGCTTTCGCAGGTTAAAGTCTCACCCAAAGTAGTATGGGTGGGTGTTGGAACTAGGTTTCCGAACATTGAGAAAGGATGGGTAAATCAAGTAGAGCAGTGCTAGATCCTGTAATCTCTGATTACCTTATTCTACACAGAGTTAATTAAATCTCTATTCGCATCCACATGCCCTATATCTATAGTTATATTCTTGTTATATCATCAACACAGCAGTACATAAATAGAACATAACAGATCTAGATCCAAGAACACAATACACAGATCTTTCGCAACTTAAGGACAAAAAACGCACAATACAACAATTACTAGTAATTCATATAACGGTATTCATAGGTTTAGTTCGTTAACAATCTTTCACATTCATTCATTCATCAAGTCTTCCTTACAATTCCAATTCCCTTCCCAACTTACGCACACAACAGCAGGGTCCCCACACAGTTGGACCAGGATCTCCACACACACAGCCAGTAGGAATCCGTTCCCCAAAACCAAAACAGATATCTTAAACAATAGATCGCATTAATAGGTCATAATTTCCTATCCTTTTCAATACAAAATGCATCTCTATTTATAAAAATCTAGCCTCGACTTTCCTATGATCTTCAACCCATGGTTTTCGGACCCCTAGTTTACCCTTTGACCCATTACAATGCGTTCGGGGCTTTGACCCACCCCAAAACCCCTCCGCTAGGCTAAATATAATCCAAAAATATCAAAATTGGACCAGTTTCGTAGCTTGTTAGGAGACCTCGTTCCAACAGGGTCACATGAGCATGAAGAAGGAAAATGGGAAGTCACAACTTAACATTTTTTATATAGCCACCCTCACACAACCTGACCTTATCTGACTTGTAAGGCCCATGAGTCGAGGATGATGACCGAGGCATGTGGTATAGCATTTGGTGGACATGTGAGGAATGATGGTTAGAAAAGTGATGAAAACCACTACGTGTAGTTGGATGGGCGCTTTGGTAGAAGAAAATGATGAAATACAATATTTGGCTATGATGTGATGAAATCTTGGTGCTTGTGCAATGAAAGGAGCGACATGCAAGAAGAAGTGTGAAATCGTCTAAGTGTAGGAGGGTATTGGTGGCAAACCTATGTTTATATGTCACTTAGTAGCCACGACCATATTATGAAAATATGGAGGCTGATGTACTAAAGTGGAAAGGCCGACGTGATGTGGAGAAGTGGTGGGTTGGCTCATGGGAAAGCCCCCACCCACGTTCAACATGAACTAAACGTGTATATATACATGACATGGAGTTGGAGTTGGAAATCATCGAATTGGAAGCAAGGTATACATTAAAGGAGTGTCTACGCATGAGGGTAAGACATCAACATATTGTTGATGTGATATCCTCCCTTGGAAAATGCAAAATTAGGCTGCAGCAAGGTCGTATAGGGTGTTAGGTCGAGTTGGGTCAGTGTGTACAGAAAAGCATTTAGAACAGTGTTTCGGGTAGTGCAGGGCATAAGGTTGAGGCAGGTCAGCTAGGGCAGACAACTAAACATGAGTTTAGGCTGCAGATAGAAGTGTCCGTAAGGGATATTTGATGCAGACTGATTGTAGTAGATGTGTACTAGTGTGTTGAATGTAACCAGAGTGTGAGAGGTCGATTTGGTGGTATGGTGCTCTCAGAAAGTGCATGAAGGTCATGTGCAGCAGTAGACATGGGGGTGACCCAAGTGACACACTAGCATGACACTAGGGCAGATTCAGGAAAAAAATCCCAAGTTTGATTTTAATGTTTTAAATGGATATTTTTTGTTGGTTTAATGATTGAAAAGTGTTGTGAACTGTTCAAGAGGTAAACCCACCTTGCCAAAGGAGAGGAAGTAGAGTTTGCTGGATTGTATTGTAATTATACACTTTTATGAAACATATTATCAGGAATACTTATTAACAAGGATTTTCCCCTCCCTTGTATGTATCGAAATTCTTGTGGACATGATAATGATGTTTATGTTTTATTCTGAATATTGAAATAAAATTTGATATTGAACATGTGTTTCTAAAGGCGTAGTCTACTTGTAGAGTATTTGAAAAAATAAAAACAAGGTAGTTCTGCACTTGTCTATAGAGTGGTTGGGAGACTAACACAGGTATAGGGGTGTGACAGATGGTATCAGAGCTACCATTATTTAAATTCTGATCCCGTTGTTGTTGCACATTAGATGGAATCAGAGCTTCTAATCCCACTCTTGGCTGAGATTCATATCTATAAGGAAGCATGAGTACTGGTGCAGGGTTTCGGAAGTATTGGAGCTTGAGACTATAAAATAAGCAGGTTTTAAGGCTCAACAAGAGCTCACAAACATGAAAAATTTTTGGGAGGAAAGAAGGAAAAGAAACTAAAAGGCTCTTGTGCAAGTGTATGAACACTTGAAGCACATTAGATATGAGGTAGTAGAGATGCATAATTCCTTGGGAAAGTCTCATTAGTAAAGTGTTGAACTTGAAGAAACAAAGGATGTTGTGAATGTGATAGAAGTCAACATGTTGTATTGGGACCAAGCACATTACAAGAATTGATGGTGGATTCACAGAAGGATGTTTCAGATGTGGACGATGTCAAGGATGGACTTGATGAATAGGTTGGACCAGGACCAAGCACAGTACAATCATCAATGATGGATGATTTTCATGAGGATTTTATATATATGGAAGAGATTAAGGAATAACTTGTGGGATAGGTTGAACCAAGACAAGGCACATTGCAGGCATTGGTGGATTAACCACAAGAATATGTTGTAACTGTGATCATGATCAAGGAGGAACTTGATGAGCAGGTTGTATGAGGATCAAACACATCAAAGACATTGATGAGGATGGATGACACTCACTTTGAGAGTCTTCATGGAAATATGACTTGTGTTTCACTGAAGTGTAAGGAATATGGATCGCATATGGGGATGTGAAAGAAGATGGCTTCTTTTCCAACACCATGGATGCTCTCTCCTTGGATGCATATGACAAGACCTTTTACATTGGAGGAATAAGGAGTATTTCTTGTTGAATATCTTGATAGGGAAATTTGCGACCTTACTCTAGATGGTTCAAATTCTGTAGACAAGGGAAGAACTTGATGATATTTGTGATGGAAAGGGTGATTCATAGCCACATGGAATGGCTAGGTTCCCAACATGACCTATGAATTCCTTGGTGGTAGGCCACATTGATGGAGTAGAATTCTTTATGGCCTACGACCAAGAAGCAACTATTGGTGCACATTTAGTGGGGTAGTAGCCTTGAAGGAAATACTCATATTGATGGATGATGGTAGAAGTGACTGAGGGAACTTTACCTCTACATTATGTCGATGATGACTAGAGTTGAGTTGGGTTCACTTTGATGAACACATGGGAAGCCAAAGTCATGGACATTGACATGAGGGCATGGTAGGACATTTTGTGGAGGCATTATGCAGGTTTACTTACATTGATGCCACTTATGAGCATTATGGAGGAGTGTCAGAGCAAGATGTTGGGAGCATGATGGATTTTTTGATGTTACATGGAGATATTTTATGGATGTACTGATGGGATGTTTTTCACCATGATCAACTAAGATAATGGTTGGGTGAGAAGCCTATGATGACATTCATATGAATTGCAGGTTGATAGCCACTTATGATGGAACTCATGACCAATATAGGTATTATTGCCAAATATTTGGATGGAAATGAATGGGATTTCATGATGAGTTTCATTCATTGGAGGCTTCATGTTATGGTGATCTTGCAGTATCTAATTCATTGAGGAGTTGAGGTCAGGATTGGTCTTGAATTTGATGCGTTATGGTATGCATACCTTTGAGAAAATTTATGGGGTGTGTTTGTGAGGAGCCACTTGATGGATATGATCGAGCCAAGACACGTTGTATTTTATGCAGACGTAGCGATGGAGATGCCTTGGTTGTATACAATTGGGCATGGGTTGAGTCTACTTGACTTAGCCACAATTTTTACTTGATGGATGCATATTGCATATGGGATGAGCATTACTTAATTGAAATGGACATGACACTTTGATTGATTTGATGAGAGGGGAACCTCTTATTTTTTATGATTCTTGGAGGATGTCACTACTTGGAATTTAGGTAGCACATGGATTAGCATCATTGACAACATGTTGTGGATGAGATGGAGATCACTTCATGAACCCAAACATGGCCTATTTTCATATGGATGGGATTGATTGTTGATTGAGTTGATGGATGTGATAGAATGCAAGAGGAAGAACTAACACATGGTATGAGGATGTGCATTCTCATGATGAGAAAGCATAGTTGGATTAGCTACCCAACTAGTTTGAATTATGAGGGCTAGCAGTGTGTGGAGTTATACTGGATAAGTAGCAGATTTTTTTATTGTGATTTGGTTGGAGTACTTGATGTAGAGGTTCACACGATATTGAAGATATGTGATGGGTTGACATGATCTATTTATGATCATGGATTGAGGATATATTTCATGGATATGTTAGACATAGAATTTGATGGTTTACAAATTAATGATGTAGCAGAGGTGGGCATCATGAAAATTGTTGGAGATGTTGGAGCAGCGAAACTTGGGGATGATAATCATATTTTATTTGGGGAAGTGTGTAAGGACCACAAGTTGACGATGATGACCGCGGAACGTGGTATATTTTTGTTGGACATGCAACGAATGATGGTCAGAAAAGTGATGAAAACTACTACGCGTAGTTGGATGGGCACTCCGGCAGATGAAAATGATGAAATATAATACTTGGCTATGATATGAATAAATATTGGTGGCCATGTAATGAAAGGACTGACGGGAAAGAAGAATTGAAAAATTGTTTAAGTGTTGGAGAGTGTTTGTGGAAAACTGATGTTTATACGTCACTTTGTAGCCATCGCCATATTATGAAAATATGGAGGTTGACATATTAAAGTGGCAAGGCCGACGTGATGGGGAGAAGTGGTGGGTTGGCTCATGGGAAAGCCCCTGCCCAAGTTTAACATGAACTAAACATGTATCTATACATAATGTGGAGTTGGAGTTGGAAATCATTGAATTGGAAGCAAGGGTACATTAAAGGAGTGTCTACGCATCAGGGAAATCCATCAACATCTTGTTGATGAGATCTCCTCCCTTGGCAAATACATATTTAGGCCGCAGTAAGGTCATGCAGGACGTCATGTTGAGTCAGGTCAGCGGGTACAGAAACATGTTCAAAACATTGTTTTGGTTAGTGCAGGGAATCAGGTCGATTTGGGTCAGCTTGGGCAGACAGTTGAATGTGAGTTCAGGCTGCGTATAGAAGCAACTGTTTGGCGGATTTGGTGCAGATGAATTGCAACAAGTGAAGAATGGTCGGCTGAAGCGAACCAGAGTGTGACAGGTTGATTTGGAGGCACAGTGCTCTCAAAAAGTGTGTGAAGGTCATGTTCAGCAACAGACACCAGGGTCACCCATGTGACCTAGTAGAACGACACTTCGGAAGATTCAGATAGAAATTCCCAAGGTTGATTTTAATGATGTAAATGGATGTTTTGTGTTGGTTTTAGGATTGAAAAGTGTTGTAACTTTTTCAAGTGGTAAACCTACCTTGCCAAAGGAGTAGAAGTGGCTTTTGTTGGATTGGACTTGTATTGTAATTATTTACTTTTATGAAACATATTATCGTGTAGAATTATTAACAGGGGGTTTCCCCTCCCTTGTATGTATGGGAATACTTGTGGACATGATATTTTTTTTTATCTTTCATTTCACATATTGAAATAACATTTGATTAATATTGAACAAGTGTTGCTAAAGGTGTAGTCTTCTTGTATATTATTTGAAAAACAAGGCAGTGCCACACCTGTTTATAGAGTGGTTGGGAGACTATCAAAGGTATATGGGTGTGACACGACCCAACCCGAAAGAATTTCCTTGGGCACCTTGAGAAGACAGGACCCGACCCACCCAAATGAAGGAACAAGGGATAAAATGCCAAACGGGTCCCATGAACATGCACAAGGAAAATGGGTGGTCACAACTTAGCATTTAGGATACGGCCACCCTCACATGACCCGAAATGATCGTGTTTCATTGGTCACCCTCACACAGCACGAATCAACTCCACCAAATGAAGCCACAAGGGAGAAAATGACAAACGGGTCGCACGAACATGTGTAAGGAAAATGAGCAGTCACAAATTATAACTTTTGATACAGTTTCCCTCACAAGACCCAACCCGACCTGATCCAAATGAATTTCCTTGGGCGTCCTCACACAGCATGACTCGACTCGCCCCAATGAAGGCACAAAGGAGAAGATGGAGAATGGGTCACACGAATGTGCAGAAGGCACATGGGCAGTCACAACTTATATTTTTTTATATGGCCTCCAACACATGACCCGTCCTGACTCAACCCGACCCAACCCCACCCGAATGTGTTTCCTTCGGCGTCATCACAAGACACGACCTAACACACCCGAATGAAGGCACATGAAGAAAATGGAAAATTTGTCGCACAGATGTCAAAAAGGTAAACGAGTGGTCACAACTTAGCATTTTTTATATGGCCACCCTCACATGACCCCACCCGACCTGACCCAAATGCATTTCCTTGGGCCTCATCACACGAAATGACCCAGCCTACCCGAATGAAGGCATAAGAAAGAAACTGATATCCGGGTCACACGAACGTACACGAGGAAAATCGGTTGTCACAAAATACCTTTTTTTATATGACCACCCTCACACAACCCTACCCGACCCGACCTGAATGCGTTTCCTTCGAGGTCATCAAACAACATGACCTAACCCACCCAAATGAAGGCCCAAGGGATAAAATGGAAAATGGGTCACACGAATGTGCACAAGGGAAATAGACAGTCACAACTTAGCATTTTTTATACGGCCTCCCTCACACGACCTAACCCAACCTGACTCGAATGCGTTTCCTTGGGTGCCCTCAACACAACATGAACCGAACTGCAGGAGCAAAGCCACAAGGGAGAAAATTAAAAATGGGTCACACGAATGTGCACAAGAAACATGAGCAGTCACAACTTAAAAAATTTTATACGACTGCCCTCAAAAGATCTGAACCGACTCAAACTTCCTTAATAGGCTTCATTGGGTGCCCTACACGACCTGACTTGACTCGTCCAAACTTGTTTCCCTCGATGCCCTCACATGACCTGACTCACCTAAACTTGTTTCCTTGGGCACCCTCACACGACACGACCCAACCCGACCATCCTAAACATGTTTCCTTGGGCGCCCTCACATGACACCACCCAACCCGACCCGAATGCGTTTCCTTGCGCATCGTCACATGGCACCACCAGACGAACCCAAACTAAGGCATAAGGGAGAAAGTGGAAAATGTCTCACACAAATGTGCACAAGGAAAATGGCTGGTCACAACTTATAATTTTTTATACGACCTCCCTCACACGACCGAACATGACTAGGCTCGAATGTGTTTCTGTGGGCGTCGTCACATGGCACAACCCGAACTGCCTGAAAGAACACAAGGAAAACGGGCGGTCACAACTTATCATTTTTTATATGAACACCCTCACATGACTAGACACGGCTTGACTCGAATGTGTTTCCTTGGGCGCCATCACATGGCACGACCTGACCCGCTGGAACGAAGCCATAAGGGATAAAATGGAAAATGGGTTGCACGAAGGTGCACAAGGCACACGGGTAGTCACAAAATAACATTTTTTATACTGTCAACCTCACACGACCTGACCCAACCTGACCCACCTGAACACTTTTCATTGGGCACCCTCACACGACCCGACCTGACTCGTCCGAATGTGTTTCCCTAGATGCCCTCACATGACCCAAAAAGACCCGACCCGACCCAACTGAAGACATTTCCTTAGGCACCATCATGCGATATGACCTAGCCTATAAGGCCAATGAATTGAGGATGATGACCAAGGCATGTGGTGTAGCATTCGGTGGACACGCGATGAATGATGGTCCAACGTGCGATGAAAACTACTACGTGTAGTTTAATGGGCACCTCAACAAACAAAAATGAAGAAACACAACATTTGGCTATCATGCGATAAAATATTAGTGGTCGTGTGATGAAATAAGTGGTGGAAAAGAGAAGTGATAAACTGGCTAAGTTTTGGAGAGCATTGGTGGTGAATGGACATTTATACATCACTTGGTAGCCACGACTGTATTATGAAAATATGGAGGCAGACATATTAAAGTGGCAAGGCCGATGTGATGTGGAGAAGTGGTGCGTCGGCTCAGGGGAAAGCCCCCACCCATGTTCAACATGAAATAAACATGTATATATAAATAATGTGGAGTTGGAGTTGGTTGTCATCAAGGAAGTAAGGGGAACACATAAAATGAGTGTCTAGGCATCAAGGCAAGACATCATCATCTCATTGATGCAAGCTCCTCCCTTGGCGAAAACATATTTAGGCCACAGCAAGTTCGTGTAGGGTGTTGGTTCAAGTTGGGTCAGCACATGTATAAATGCATTCAGAACAATGTTTTGGGCAGCCTCAGGGCATCGAGTCAAGTCAGGTCAGCTAGGGAAGACATTTGAACGTCAGTTCAGGCTGCATATAGAAGCGACCATTTAGCATTATTGGTACGGACGAGTTGCAGAAAGTGTGTAATAGTGGGATGAACCTAACTAGAGTGTGAGAGGTCGATTTGGAGGCATGGGGATCTTAGAAATTCCATGAAGGTCATGTGCAACAGCAGCACCATGGTGACCGAAGTGACCAGGCAACACAACACTTGGGTAGATTCGGGCATAAATTCCCAAGATTTATTTTAATGATGTAAATGGATTCTTTATGTTGGTTTAAGGATTGAAAAGTGTTGTAACTTGGTCAAGAGGTAAAACCACCATGTGAAAGGAGCAGAAGTAGCTTTTGCTGGATTGGATTTGTATTATGCTTATACATTATATGAAACATAATATCGAGCAGACTTATAATCAGGGAGTTTCCCCTCCCTTGAATGTTATGGGCATCATGTGGATTTGATATTGATGTTTATGCTATTTTATTTCCACACAAAGAATACTTTTAAATATTAAATAAAAATGTGTTGAGTTAGGCGTAGTCTACTTGTGGAGTATTTGAAAAAAGAAAAACAAGGTAGTGCTGCACTCATCTATAGAATGGTTGGGATACTACCACAAGTATAGGGGTGTGATAGATGGTATCATAGCTACCATTATTGAAAGTTTGATCCCACTACGATTGTGCATCATATGGTATCAGAGCTACCATTTTTGGGCTTATGATTATTAAAGAAATAACAGACATAGTTACAGGGTTGTAGGTGGTGTTGAAGCTGAAATTGGATTATTTGGTTTTCTTATGAGACCTTGGATGAAGCAAGGAATTTGTCAGGGATAAAGCTGCAAAAGAAGACATGCCAACTTGGGAATAATTCTAGGAGAAAGCCTTCAAGGTCTTATAATGGATAAGGCATATGAGGGAGAACTTGTGGATTCAAGACAAGCTTAGATTCTTGCAGAAGTAAGTGGTTGAATCTATCATAAGGGTGAAAGAAATTATAGAAGAGAAAGATGCTACAACACAATATCTTAAGGGTTTGGATGAGGAAGGGGTATCTGACACTAACAAGGACAAAGCGGATCAAATTTTTGAGAATATGGTCCATTTTGATGATCGGATTAATATATGTTTTGAGCTAGAGGCACTTCGAGAGGAGATTGCCGAAATTGGAAATAAGAACCACAGGAGGGAGAGGAAACCTACTTTGGCCAAAAAAAATAATCATGTTGTGAATGTGATAGAAGTCAAGGAGGGACTTTGTGAATAATATGGACCAGAACAAATCACATTACAAGCATCAATGGTGGAATATATACACAAGGATGTTGCAGATGTGGAAGACATCAAGGATGTTCTTGATGAATAGGTTGGACAAGGACCAAGCGCATTGCAAGAATCAGTCATGGATCATTCCTATCAGAATGTTATTGATATTGATATGATCAAGGATGAACTTGTGGTACAATTTGAACCTATACTGAGCACATTGAAAGCATTGGTAGATGAACCACATGAAGATGTTGCAAGTGTGATCATGATCGAGGAGGAACTTGGTGAGCAGGTGGTACCAAGATCGAACACATCAAAGAAATTGATGAGGATGGAGGACACTCATTTTGAGAGTCTACATGGAGTTATGACTTGCATTTAATTGAAGCATAAGGAAGATGGACAACATATGGGGATGAGAAATAATATGTCTTCTTTGCCAACACCATGGATGATCTCTCCTTGGATGCCTATGATGAGACCTTGTACATTGGAAAAACAAGGAGCATTTCTTGTTGAAGACCTTGATATGGAAATTAGTAACCTTACTCTAGATGGTTCAAATGCCCTATACAAGTGAGGAACTTCGTGATCTTTTTGATGGAAAGGGTCATGCTTAGCCACATTGAATGGCTAGGTGCCCGGAATGACCTATGACTTCCTTGGTTGTAGGGCACATTCGTGGAGTATAATTCTTCATGGCCTATAACCAAGGAACTCTTGGTGCACCTCTAGTGGGGGACAAGCCTTGAAGGAAGTACTCATATTTATGGATGATGGTAGAAGTGACCGAGGGCACTTTAACTCTACACTTTATGGATGATGAATAGAGTTGATTTGTGTTCACTTTGATGGAAACATGGGAAGCCAAAGTCATGGACATTGACTTGAGGGCATGGCAGGACTTTTTCTGGAGGCATTATGCAGGTGTAATTACATTAATTCTACCTATGAGCATTATGGAGAAGTGTCAAAGAAGGATATTTGGAGTAGGATGGATTTGTTGATTCTACATGGAGATATTTAATATATGGATTGATGGGATGTTTTTCACCATGAACAACTCAGACATTGGTTGGATGAGTAGCCTATGAGGAAATTCATAAGACTTGCAAGGTGATAACCACTTGTGATGGCACTCATGGCCAATACAAGTATGCTTGCCAAATATTTGGATGGACATGCATGGGAGTTCATGATGAGTTGCATTCAATGGAGGCTTTGTGTTATGGTGATCTTGCAGTATCTGGTTCATTGAGGAGATGAGGTCAGAATTGGTCTTGAATTTGATGCATGATGGGATTCATACCCTTGAGCACATTTATGGGGTGTGTTTGGGAGGATTCACTTGATGAATATGATTGAGCCAAGACACGTTGGATTTTATGGAGATGCAACGATGTAGATGCCTTGATGAGGTACACTTGGGCATGGGTTGATTCTTCTTGATTTAACCACACTTTTTACTTGATGGATACATATTGTAGATGAGATGAAAATTACTTCATGGACTTGGATATGACACTTTGATTTATTTTATGAGAGGGATAACTCTTACTTTTGATGATGCTTGGAGGATGTGACTACTTGGCGTTTAGGTAGCACATGGATTAGCATCTTGGAACACATGTTGTGGATGAGATGGAGATCACTTCATGAAACAAAACATGGCCTCTTTTCACTTGGATGGGATTGATTCTTGATTTATTCGATGATGTGAGAGAATGAAAGAGGAATAAATAACACATGGTATGAGGATGTGCATTCTCATGACGAGAACACATAGTTGGATTAGCTACCCAACTAGTTCGAGTTATGATAGCTAGGAGTGTGTGGAGTTATACTAGATACATAACAACTTTTGTTATGTTGAGTTGGTTGGAGTACTTGATGCATAGATTGACATTACATTAATGATATGTGATGGGTTGACATGATGTGTTGATGATCACAGATTGAGGAGATATTTCATGGATATGTTAGACATGGACTTTGATGGTTTATGCATTGATGATATAGCAGAGGTGGGAAACATGAACATTATGGATACGTTGGAGGAGTGACAATTTGTGATGATATTTGGGACGATATTGTACGATTATACATTGTGACAATAGTTGCGATGATATTTTGCGATGATACATTGCATTGGGAGTTGCGACTATATGATGCAATGATGATGGCGACACTATCGGGTACGATAGTCATATTTTTAGTGGGGGAGTATGTAAGGCCCATGATTTGAGCATGATGACTGAGGCATGTGGTATAGTGTTCGGTGGAAATGCGATAAATTATGGTCGAGCATGCAACGAAAACTACTATGCGTAGTTGGATGGGCGCCCCAACGAACGAAAATGATGAAACACAATATTTGGCTATGATGCAATGAAAGCTTGGTAGTCGTGCGACGAAATAATTGACGAAAAATAGAAATGAGAAATTGGCTAAGTGTTGGAAAGCATTGGTGGTGAACCCACATTTATACACCACATGGTAAGCACAGTCGTATTATGAAAATATGAAGGCCGACGTATTAAAGTGGCAAGGCCGACGTGATGTGGAGAAGTGGTGGGTCGGCTCATGGGAAAGCCCCCACCCACGTTCAACATGAACTAAATGTGTATATATACATAACATGGATTTGTAGTTGGAAATCACCAAGGAAGTAGGGGGAACACATAAAATGAGTGTCTATGCATCAAGGCAAGACATCAACATCTTTTTTATGCGAGCTCCTCCCTTGGTGAATGGAGATTTATGCCACAACAAGGTTGTTCAGGGCATCAGGTCAAGTCCAGTTAGCAAGTGAAGAAACCTGTTCAGAACAATGTTTTGGGCAGCTGCAGGGTGTCACGTCGATTCAGGTCAGTTTGGGTAGACAACTGAACGTGAGTTTAGGTTGTGGATAGAAGCAACCTTTTGGTGGAATTAGTGCGGACAAGTTGTAGCAGGTGTGAACTAGTGGGATGAACCTAACCAAAGTGTGAGAGGGTGATTTGGAGGTGTGATACTCTCGAAAATTGTGTGAAGGTCACATGCAGTAGCAACACCAGGGTGACCTAAGTGACTTTGTGGCACAACACTTGGTCAGATACGAGTAGAAATTCCCAAGGTCAACTTTAATGTTTTAAATGGATGTTTTATGGTTGTTTAAGGATTGATAAGTGTTGTAACTTGGTCAAGATGTAAACCCACCTTTCCAAAGGAGTAAAGTGGCTTTTACTAGATTGGATTTGTATTATACTTATACATTTTATGAAACATAATATCGAGCAGACTTATAATCAGGGAGTTTCCCCTCCCTTGAATGTTATGGGCTTAATGTGGATTTGATATTGATGTTTATGATGTTTTATTTCTGCAGAAAGAAAACTTTGATAGATTAAATAAAAATGTGTTGAGTTAGGTGTAGTCTACTTGTGAAGTACTTGAAAAAATAAAAACAAGGTAGTGCCTCACCAGTTTATAGAGTGGTTGGGAGACTACCACAGTTATAGGGGCATGACACGATTGGACCCAAACATGTTTCCTTGGGCACTGTCACACAGCACCACCTGACCCACTTGAATGAAGGCACAAGGGATCAAATGAAAAATGAGTCACACAAACATGCACAAGGAAAATAGGCGATCACAAAGAATTTTTTATATGTCCACCCTCACACGACCTGACCTGACCTGACTTGAATGAGTTTTAATGAGTGTCCTCACACGGCACAACCCAACCTATCCAAATGAAGGCACAAGGGAGAAACTAAAAATTGGTCGCACAAACATGTACAAGGAAAATGGGTAGTCACAACATAGCATTTTTTGATATGGCCACCTTCACATGACCTGATCCTAATGTGTTTCTTTGGGCGCTATCACAAGACATGACCCGAAATGCCCAAACAAAGCCACAAGGTATAAAATGACAAATGGGCTACACGAACGTGCACAAGGCAAACAAACAATAACAACTAAGAATTTTTTATACAACCACCCTCACCCGACCCGACCTGAACTGAACGTGTTTTCTTGGGCACCATCACACAGCACGACCCCACCTGCCCGACAGAAGGCATAAGGGATAAAATGTTGAATGGGTCTCACTAGCGTGCACAAGGCAAATGGGCGGTCATAACTTAGCATTTTTTACCCAACCTAACTGGAACGTGTTTCCTTTGGCACCCTCACACGGCATGACCCAACCTACCTGAAATAAGGCACAATGGAGAAAATAGAAAATGGGCCACACTAACATGCACAAGGAAAATGGGCAAGCACAACCTAGAATTTTTTATACGGTTTTAATATTCCAAATTATCTTTTAGCTATTTGGAATATTACATTTTTTTTTTCCACTTAGATAGAGGAATAAGAGGGTAGGGAGACACATAAATCTCCTTAGTAGGAATAAAATCACTCCTAATGTGAATAAGGATCATCTTAATAACCAGATAAATCACCATCATGTGTGAATAAAGGTTGGATCATGTGGACGAGGTCAATTTTTACCAAATCAATAGCACTGGTATGGAGAGAGTGGAACGTTAATGAGGGAAAGTGCAGTGTTAATTGAGGAAGTATCCATGAAAGTAATGGCTTTAATGAGTGGGACCCAAGGTGAGAAGGCTCACAATGCATATAAGGATGGGGAATACAACCATAGATTGTATGTTGATTATTATTATGTTTTTGGTTTGTTATGAATTATTACACACTTTAGTTTTTTAGTAGAGTCTGTTTTGTTGTTTAGCACAAGGGTGTTCCCATGTGGGAATCCCATCCTCATCCTTGGGGGAATTCTAGTGCCCACTCAGGAGAGTTTTCTGAGCTACATGTCCACATTCTGGCATCAGGCTAGCTTCAATATTCATCTACAATGCATTTTCTTCCAAGTATGTGTTGAGTTGCAGGGCAGAGGCAGTGGAGGATCGATAGGGCCATTTTCTTTGTTTTTCTTTTAGTGGAGAGGCTAGCAAGGAAGGTCCTGGAGCATTATTTCATCATTTTGTACCATTCCAAGCTATTACCACCTCATACAGTGCAATCTCCCTCATAGACTTTGTTATTGCTTTGAGCAGTTAAAGTGGTTGTTTCAATTCCTCATTTGGAGAGTTAGGTTTTCAATAAAGGGATCAACCTTTCACCTGGAGAATCTATTGGAGGAGTTCCATATATTTCTATATCAGTTTTAGCCAGCTCCTTATAGTTATCCAGTTGCAGTGATTTTTCATACCTAGGGCTGTACATCACCATTTTGTATTTTTTGTATTTCCGGAAACCCTTTTTGGGTTGTCATGGAAAGGTGCTTGGGAACCTAGATATCTGTTCCCCACATTTCATGAGACATATATCAGGAGATCCACATTATTGTATTTTCCAGTAGCAATTATACTCACTAAAAATATGTTGTATTGGCTTTCTGGCATTTTGTATAGCAGCAACATCTCATGATTGAGGGTGTTTGTTCATTGGAGGCTTGTTTGCTTTGATTTTATGAGTTGTTCCTCAAAGATATTGCACTTATTTGCTGCTGATATTCATAATAAGATGGGTATTTCATTGTATCATATTTTATTTATTGATATTTACCACTATTCTCCATTGTTATGTTCCATATTTCTTCTTTTCCTATTTCGGGATATTACAGTGGTATCAGAGCATAATATTGGCTCAACTTGTGTATTTAAGCCAATATGTCATCAAAAGAGGGGGAGCCTCTCATAGGAAGAGAGAAGAGGTATCTCAATAGAAACTGGAGATATGACTATCGAGATAATAGAGAAGATAATGGAAAAACTCCCATATCAGGAGAAGAGGATGACAAGGAGTTTCCCAGGCTTCTTACCCAAACCATGCAAGATATTGCAAGAGAAATAAAGGAGATGATGATGGATAGACATAAGGAATCCACTAAAGGTTTTCTACATGGATAAGGCTCCGACATTTCACATCTTTGGCATGATGAACCAGTGAAGCAGTAAGTTTCCCAACGCTCCACTATGTCTACATTCTTAGTAGTGGGAAATGGAGGATTTAAATAACAAGAAACTCTTGAAGATTACTTTCTTGAGTATGAGTCTAAATCCCAGAGATTCAAATATCATTTGAGTTTTGAGTAGTTTTTTCAGATCGGGGACAATAGGAGACCCCGACAACACAATAGGGGTGGAGGATTCATACAAAGCAATGATCTTAACTATACTATGCGTAGATTATTCTTGGCCTATTTTTATGGGTCATCCAAATGCACAACCAAATATTGGGTGGAGAAGCTAGACATATAATTCCATTTGAACCAAGTACCAGAGATGGAAAGCAAGAAAATAGCAGCGCTGCAACTTGAGGGTGAGGCACATGATTGGTGGTTTCATTGTCTGTCTACATTGGGACATGCCAATGTGACTGCATATTCATAGTTGAACAGGAGGTTAGTGGAGAGGTTTGATCGAAGAGACTCAGAGGCACCTTTTAGTGAGCTAACTAAGCTCAAATAGTCAGGTAATCCAGAAAATTACATTTATGAATTTTTAAAACTTTCTGTTATGGTTCTTGATTTATCTGTAGCTAGGATGGTTTATATGTTTATTGATGGGCAAGCAGATCCTCTACATGGATTGGTTAAATCAACCAAACCAGCTACTCTTCAAGATGTTTTTGAAAGGGCTAGAGATCTACAATATTCTTTGCCAAGGGCAAAGGCACCATTTCTACAAAAGCCCACTTTTCCATCAAAGAGAAAATATTTGAAGGATCCTCCTTCAAAGGAGAGCCAAAACAAAGGACCTTTTAGTGATGATGTTCGAAGAGAATTGAGGAGAAGGAATCTTTGTGTAACATGCCAAGAATCATGGGCACCCGGTCATAGATGTGCAGTAGGGAAGGCACACTATATAGAGGTATTCTATGATGAAAAAGAGGAGGAATAAGAGGAAACAAAAGGAGGTCACATTTTTGGGATAGCCGGAGAGGACCCACCACCACCAGGAGGTGGGAATGGAGCATTTTATCCAGTCAGAGGGGCGCTTGCATATTTGCGAGGATTACCCAAGTATCTGATTTTGAGATTTCAAGGTTCCATTTAGGATCAGAGGGTATCAATGTTGATTGACAGTGGGGCTAGTGGAGAGGTTTGATCGAAGAGACTCGGAGGCACCTTTTAGTGAGCTAACTAAGCTCAAATAATCAGGTAATCCAGAAAATTACATTTATGAATTTTTAAAACTTTCTGTTATGGTTCTTGATTTATCTGTAGCTAGGATGGTTTATATGTTTATTGATGGGCAAGAAGATCCTCTACATGGATTGGTTAAATAAACCAAACCAGCTACTCTTCAAGATGTTTTTGAAAGGGCTAGAGATCTACAATATTCTTTTCCAAGGGCAAAGGCACCATTTCTACAAAAGCCCACTTTTCCATCAAAGAGAAAATATTTGAAGGATCCTCCTTCAAATGAGAGCCAAAACAAAGGACCTTTTAGTGATGATGTTCGAAGAGAATTGAGGAGAAGGAATCTTTGTGTAACATGCCAAGAATCATGGGCACCCGGTCATAGATGTGCAGTAGGGAAGGCACGCTATATAGAGGTATTCTATGATGAAAAAGAGGAGGAATAAGAGGAAACAAAAGGAGGTCACATTTTTGCGATAGCAGGAGAGGACCCACCACCACCAGGAGGTGGGAATGGAGCATTTTATCCAGTCAGAGGGGCGCTTGCATATTTGCGGGGATTACCCAAGTATCTGATTTTGAGATTTCAAGGTTCCATTTAGGATCAGAGGGTATCAATGTTGATTGACAGTGGGGCTACAAAAAAAATTATTAATGCCCGGTTGGTGCAGAGAACGGAAATACCTATTGATGACTTCGAGGAATTTTCAGTTTTGGTCCTAGGATCTAGAACCATACAGTGCATGAAGTATGTTCCAACATTATCTCTCACCATTGCAGCATACACCTTGACTAATCACTTCTTTGTGGTCTATATCTTTGATACGAAATTGATATTGGGTGTCCAGTGGTTGATTAATTTAGGTAAGGTCACCACATATTGGGATACTTTACAGATGTAGTGGATAGATAAAAGGAGTGGTAAGCATCAGGTGATTAGGGGCATGCACACTTATCCATCTCAGAGAGTTTCCACACATAAAACATAGCTATATTTGCACAGTGGAAGCAAGGACCTAACAATCCAATCAATTATTCAAATGACCTTGGCCCATGACACATTAATATTTATAGGCATTCCACAAGGGAGACCCATGGACCAGGAGTTTATGGGAGATATCTCACAATAGCTTGCACCACTCATAGATCTAAGAGGGGTGAGGACTTTGGGAGGAACTGGCACATCACAAAGAGTCTTAGGTAGGCTCAATGAGGAGGGATACATTCTCACAATATCAGTATTACCAAGTCTCACCAAACATCTTGTGCTGAGAGAATATGTTTCAGGGATGGATGATGGCACCATCATGGTACAGGGATACCACTCCATGGCTTTGGAAAACTAGAAGATACTTCCACATAGGGTGGAATCTTCCACATATGGTAGAGGGAGGTGGACACTCATACATACATTGGCCAAACTAATAATTTTTTGGATGGGTGATAACTTCCTATGGAAGGCTAACCTCCAAAAACTTCAACCTCTACTTGAGAAAGAGAAGCTATAGAAGGGGCAGCAGAGGCGGGACAACAATATCCCGGCATATGAATTTGGCATGGGACATGTCAAAGAAGAGGGGAGAAACATGACAGGTGATTTACATTACAGATAAAAAAATCTATCATTATTGGGTATAGATCCTTATTGGAGATCTCAGCTGTTGGTGGAATTCTCCAATGATCTCTTCACATGCAGAGTACTTTATCGTCAGTTGTCAGATGAGAGATATGCAGCGATAGATGGAGTCATCTATTAAAAAAGTATGATATTCTTGACTAGAGCCTCTCAGCTCAAGGAGAAGCTACTACATGTAGCATATGAGTCTTTTCTCTCCAACCACACTGATTTTATCGGAGCATATCCTACTATCATGGAGGGATTCACTTGGGAAGGCTTCAAAGAGGAGATGCACCAACATATTAGGAGATGCATAGGTTGTTTGGAGATTTAGGAGAAACAAAACTACTTGGCAGAGTTGTCAAAACCACTTCCTTTTCCAATGGGAATGAGGAGAGGCCCGTCTATGAACCACTTCACCAGCTTGCTCAAGGTACATGGTAAGGATTGTGTTTATGTGTATATTGATCTATTATATGATTATTTTTATTTCCTTTCCATCCATGTATAGCTCATTGCTCCAAAAGGGGGCACTCTTTCCTATAGACTTCTTGGTCCATTTGGATCCATAAGAAGTGATGGGAATGGCCACTCCTTAGGATATTTTGGGGAGATGATATCTTACTCAGGGTGTGCTCAGTTGGCACCACACATTATTCACCTTCTCCAAAAATGTAAGATGATTGGGGCATCAAGAAAGTGGTTGGGAAACCACTAATCATATCATATTCTAAGGCATTTAAGAGTAATATTGCCCTCGTTATACTTGAGGGACTATTATCCTCCTCTATTATTTCATATGGCAGCTAGTGTGTCTTTGATTTTGATCCCATATGTTGATGATGTTCTTATCATTGATGTTGGCACGATTGGATGGATGGCACATCAACTAGAGTTTCCCATTGGGAATGAGATTCCCCACACTTCTTATGCCTTATTCTTAAGGAATAATGTTGGGAAGTATATGGTTTCTACATTAGACCTCTTGTTTCCTTAGGAGGTTAGCCATTGGTTAACTTTACCACTTGGGAGGAGCATTTCAGGGATGGATTGATTGGGGGACACTTAGTTCATGAGGAGAGATTATCATATGAAGGTGTCACAAAGGAAGGAGGAGAATTTTTTGCAAAAATCACCTTTAAATTGGCTTTAGGACAAGAAACATTAGGGAGGGGAGGACTGTAATATTCCAAATTAGCTTTCTGCTAGTTGGAATACTATTTTTTTTTTCCACTTAGATAGAGGAATGAGAGGGTAGGGAGACCCATAAATATCCTTAGTAGGAATTAAATAACTCCTAATGTGAACAAGGAGTAGATTAACAGCTAGATAAATCACCTTCATGCGTGAATAGAGGTTGGAACATGTGGATAGGGTCAAGTTTGACCAAATCAACAACGTTGGTATGGAGAGAGTGGATAGTTAATGAGGGACAATGCAGTGTTAATGGGGGGAAGTATCCATGAGAGTAATGGCTTTAATCAGTGGGACCAAATGTGAGAAGGCTCACAATGCATATAAGGATGGGGAAGACATCCATAGATGGTATGTTGATTATTATTATGCTTTTGGTCTGTTATGACTTCTTGCACACTTTAGCTGTTTAGTGGAGTCTGATGTGTTGCTTAGCACAAGGTTGTTCCCGAACGGGAATCCCACCCTCATCATCGGGGGACATAGAGTGCCCACTCAGGAGAGGTTTGTGAGATTCATATCCACATTCCAGCATTAGGCCAACTTCAGTATTCATCTACAACACAGTCTCTTCCAGGGTTGTGTTGAGTTGCAGGGTAGAGGCAGTGGCAGACTGATAGGTCCATTTTTTGTTTTTTTTTCATTGGAGAGGTAGCCTTTCCATTGGGAGGCCACCAAGGAAGGTCCTAGAGAATTATTTCATCATTTGGCACTAGGCCAAGCTATTACCACCTCCTATAATGTAGTTTCCCTCATAGACTGTGTTATTCATTTGAGCAGTTGCAATGGTCATTTCAATGCTTCATTTGGAGGGTTATATTTTCATTGAAGGGATCAACCTTTCACTTGGATAATATATTGGAGGAGTTCCATACATTTCTAAATCAGTTTCAGCCACCTCCTCCTAGTTATCCAGTTGTAGCGATTCTTCAGCCCTAGGGTTGTAGATCACCATTCTGTATTTTGTGTATTTATGGAAACCCTTTCTGGGTTGTCTTGGAAAGGTGCTTGGGAGCCTAGATCTATGTTCTAGGTATTTATTCAGCCATATATTAGGAGATCCACATTATTATATTTTCCAGCAACACTTATAATCACTAAAACTATGTTGTATTGACTTTTCGACATTTTGTATAGTAGAAACATCTCATGATTGAGCGTGTCTGTTCATTGGAGGCTTGCTTGCCTTAATTGTATGAGTTGTTCCTAAAATATATTGCACTTATTTGCTATTGATATTCATAATAAGATGGCTCTTCCATTGTCTCATATTTGATGTGTTGATATTTACTACTATTTTCCATTTCTATGTTCCATATTGGTGCTTTTCCTATTTTTTGATATTACAACGGTCACGCTCATATGACCCGTCCTGACCCGACCTAAATGCATTTCCTTAAGAGCCCTGACATGACATGACCCGACTCGACCAACGAATCCACAAAGGAGAAAATGGAAAATGGGTTGGAATAACATGCACAAGCCAAATAGGCGGTCACAACTTAGCATTTTCAATACGATCTCCCTCAAACGATTCGACTTGACTCACCCGAACACGTTTCGTTGGGAAACCTCAGACGACCGGACCCGAGCTCACTGGAATGACCCGAACGTGTTTTTTTAGGCACCCTCACATGACCAGATGAGACCCGACCTGACCTGCCTGAATGTATTTCCTTGGGTGCCTTCACATGACATGACATTAGCCGACTCACCCAAACACGTTTCCTTAGGCGCTCGCACACGTCATGACCCAACCTGGCCAAACCAGAGCTAGCCGAACGCATTTCCTTGGGCGCCCTCACATGAAACGTCCCAACCCAACCTGAACACATTTCCTTAGGCACCCTCACAGGACCTGATCTGACCTGCCTAAACGTATTTCCACAGGCGCAATCACACGTCACGACTTGACTAGACTGGAACCCAATGTGTTTCCTTGGGTGCCCTAACATTACATGACCTGAATCGCTCAAACGCATTTCCTTGGGTGCCCTCACATGGAATGACTCGAATAGACCCAACTTGAACTTGTTTCCTTGGGTGCTCTCACATAACCTGACCCTACCAGACCCGCCCGAAAGAAGGCACAGGGGAGAAAATGGAAAATGGGTCACATGAACGTGCACAAATCACACAGGCGATCATAACTTATAATTTTTAATACGAATTCCCTCACACGACTGGACATGACCCAGACGAGTTTCCTTGGGTGCCCTCACAAGGCATGATCTGACCCGAGCGGGTTTCCTTGGGTGTCCTCACATGGCAAGACCCAACACACCCGAACGAAGGCACAAGGGAGAAAATGGAAAACAAGTAACACGAATGTGCACAAGGCACACAAACGTTCACAACATAGCATTTTTTATATGGCCTCCCTCATATGACCCAACCTAACCCATCTGAATGTGTGTCATTGGGCACCCTCACATGAATCAACCCGCCCGAAAGTGTTCCCCTAGGCGCCGTCACACGACCTGATCTAACCCGACCCAGCCCCCCTGAATGTGTTTCCTTGGGTTCCCTCACACGAAACCACCCGACTTGACCCACCTGAATGTGTTTCCATGGGTGGCCTCACATGACACAACCCAGCTCATCCCCACCTAACTTGCCTGAACGCATTTCCTTCGGCACCCTCACACAAACCAACCTGACCTGACCCAAATGTATTTCCTTGGGCACCTTCACATGACCTAACCAGTAAGACCCATGAGTTGAGGATGATGAATGATGGAATTGGAAGCATTCAATGGACATGTAATGAATGACGGTTGAAGAAGCGATGAAAGCTAGGATGAAAGGTTAGATGGGTGCACTGACGGACGAAAAAAACATTTGAATATTATGTGACATTATCATGGTGGCCGTGTGATGTTTAGGAGTGACAATAAAATACACATTCAAAATTGGCTGTGTTATTGGAGGGTTAATAGGCTATTTGTGGTGGAAATCCGACGTTAAGGAAAAATGTCACATCGTAACCAAGTCTTTATGGGAATTTAGTGTGTTAGCCTTATATGGGTCAAGCCCCACCCATGGAAGAAATATGCGTGGTCAAATGCATATATATTGGAGGATGTGTGATGGAGACAGGCATGAAGGGAATAATAAAGAAGGCATAAAAAAATTGTTGATCACCTTTGGCAAGCGTAGAGCACTTTAGAGGTTTGAGCATGGTCGAAGGTGGAGAGAAACTTAGACCACATCAAAGGATGTGCATCATGGGTTGATTCGGGTCATTCTCCGAACGAGTACAGGTTTGAAGGTTCGAGTCGGTTTTATTTCCTATAGCACGTGTATAACAGTGTTTGGAGGAGGGGAGAGTCGGGTCATATGGAAATATCACATTCAGTAGGGTGGAAGTTTTCTGAAGAAATTCTAAATGGACTGCGGGCGAAAATTTAGGTTTGGTCGGGTCAGGTCATCTCGAACATGTTCAATAGCGCGAGGGTGCCTTGTGACCCGCTTTGAGGAAACGTGTGCGGGCCAAGTCAAGTCGTGACCCTGGTGACCTGCCTCAATGCACTTGGGGTAGAAATTTAAGATTTTCTTAAAATTTGAATTTAGGTTCCTCATTGTCTATTTGGACTGTTGGGAGGTTGTAAGGCTTGGACAAAGTATAAGCACACTTTTTGTAATATTCCCAAATGGGAAAAATCAACAATACTTGGAGTAAAAATGCATTTTTGAGAAATATATGCAATAATAATTAAATAAATCCCATGGATCCATTCATATATACATTATAAAATCCATATACAAAAGGGGATCTAAAACAAATCATGGTAGCTTATTTAAACAAGCCTCCCAAGCCATTATTGCTCAAAAATCATGCAAAAAGAGGGGCTGCAACCATGAAATAAGCTAGAAATACCCTGAAAGCATTATTTTATTACTCCTGCAATAGAAGTAAGTTGTACATTAGATCTAGAACTACTATGTGCATAAAAATTTAGATCTATATCAGATCCGTGCACTATATAGGATCCTCTAATGAACCCCCTTGGGGTTTTCAGCAAAACACCATGTACAAAGTGTAGATCTGAGATATAAGACTGCAGATATACTAAAAATTACAGTTCTGGAAAGCGGGTCTGATCTAATATGAACAATAAAATGATCTCCTCCAACAGATATCCAAAGTGAAGGGCAGATCCCCAACATTTAGCAAATCAACTCTCCAAATGGTGCACTGAACCACCCTGCAACTGCTCCTTTAGAAATTACGCAGTTCTGGATCTCTTCTGCACTATAGGAAACAAAATATATTTTTCCTATATCCAATATATGAAAATATAGTGCAATACCTTCAATATTGTCCTCCTAATGGGTTATAACCCTTCTCCACTGAAAATGAGTATTGAGATGGCCTAGATATGAAGATCTAGTCTCCACTTGCTACAGCTTACTGAAAAAAACAAACCCTCAACAGGATCTGCACTGTCAAAGTAATATGAAGCTGGGCCTTAAGCCATATAGTGGACAATATGGTGCAAGGCTCCTCCAAGAGCTACTCAATGGAAGAGGTGGGATTCCCGATCAGGAACACCCTGTGCTAAACAACACTCTATCTCAGCTAAAAAACCAGAGAAATAAATATGTCTAAACATACCATATATCAAAAAATCATAATCATAAGCTAACCCGATATGGCTTCCATCCTCTTCCTTATAAACAATGTGATCCTTCTCACCTTGGGTCCCACTCATTAGGGTTTCCATCTTCATGCAATGAATCTCCCTCCAAAATTGCGTTGTCCCATCATCAATGCCACTCCACAACAACTGTTATCACCAAAATAGGACCTTGATAGGTTGCTGATCAGACCATTTCAGTGTAACTATTTCAAAACAATATTTTAGCTGAGGCTTAGCCTCCTCAGCTTGTTAGGGATCTCTCAAGGGTTAATTATTTTGAATAAAGATGTAAATAGATGGCTAACTCTATGGTTTATGATTTTGTAGGTTTTTTGGTTGAAATATGGAGACTAGCTACCATTGGGCTATGGAGTCGGTGATAGGGATAAAGATAACAAAATATCTCTTCTTATAAAACTGAGGCTTGTATATACTTCAGTGAAAGAGTGACACATTCAGGAATGTCTTAATATCTTAAGGTTCAAAGGAAGTCAGAGCATGAGTGTATGAATTCTGAGTAATGATACCTCAAGATATTTAAAGGAAAGTTTTTAAAAGAGATTTATCAAAGCTTAAAACTTAAAGGAAGTCAGAGCATGAATGACCATGAATTCTGAGTATTAAGTATTAAACATTAAAAGAAACAATCCACAGATAGGAGCTAAGAACTCAATTCACCATAATTTAACACTTAAAGGAAGTAAGAGCATATTCCCATAAATTCTGAGTAATAAGCATTAAAACTATGGAAGTAAAACATATGATAGAAGATAAAGCTCATTGAAGTACACTAAGAATCTCAATTGTAGAAAAGTTAAACTTCTTCTGTATATATCAGTGCATTCAAAAAATTTACAAAGTACCATTTTCTGATAACATTTTCCAACCCTATGTACATTGAATTCTATACTATTTATAAGCTTTTAGCCTTCACAATTAGTCTTCCAACTGGCTAGACCATTTAACCTTTAACTGACACTTAAATCCAACCATAAACTAGATTCTAGAGACTAGGACTGACACCTTTTCGAAATAAAACTAAGAGTCCTACTAGGACTTAAACAATTATTTATTATATTTAAACTAAACTAATACAATTCTTCCTTGAAAGGAATCCAATATTTTTACCATGTTGGCCATTAACAAAACATTTATAACATGATTTCCTTCGTGAAGTAACTTTTCTCCTCATTTAAGAGAATTTAATTTGATGACTTGGCATATGTAAACTAGTATCATTCAAACTACTTTAACTGAAAATCTCCACTTGGAAAATCTGATACTCTTTGTCACCATAACGATGGATAGCTTTAAACATGCTTAACCTTTCTCTCCCTATTCCTCATTTATCATGAAAACTATCCTTACTGTCAAACTCTATTTTGAGCTACGAAACCAACATGTTTTCGTAGCGCACACTAAAATTTGATATGTGAAATTCCTCTGCTATTTTTAACCATTGGAATATGTTCAATGATAAAAAAAAATTAAACATGACCTTCAAAACTGCTCACTCCCATCATTTTATGTCTCTCAAAAACAAACAGAAACCTTCAGAAATTCCGCAGCAAAAACTGGGATTCAAGCCTGATACTTGCTGCGTAATTTCCCAACACTTTGGAAATTTTACAAAAATTATATCTGAGCTTCAAAAAGTATATGAACTTGCCTGAATGTAGTTTATAATACAAAAATATGATGATATAATTTTTACCTCCTTATCTATTAGCAGTTTCAAACAACTTTGTTCATGATTCCTCTTTCCAAGTTTCCTTTCTTTGATTCTGTCCTCATCAAATCCATCTCCTCTTTTAACTCTTTCACTTGTATTTGAAGGTTTCTCTTCTCTTCTTGTAAACATAAGTTCCTCTTTCTTGTATGCGACACTATGATGCATAAATATTGTGTCTTCTTCAACAGATTTTTAGCTTTTGCAATGGAAGTCTCAAAATGAGTAACTTGTTCATTTACTTTCTTCTCTACCTCATCTATCATCTCTCTATATTTTTTATATCCTTCCAGCCCTTTCTTTGTCTCATACAATCAATCTTTCACAACTTTTAATTGTTCTTCCAAAATCTCTTTTTCAGTCTTCTCTATGACCTTGTCTTTTCCTTTTGTTTTTTTAACTGTTTCTTCTTTATCTTTGCTCTGTCTTTTAGAAGAATTTGTCTCAGGTTTCCTTTGAAACTTTCTTTTAGATTTATCTATCTTCTTATCCTTGATAATCTCTGTCTCAATTGGTGATATGACAATAAATTCTCATGCCATTTCTTGCTTTCCTTTATCTTCCTTCTGTTTACTATCACCTATAGTAATAGTTTCTGATATTTTTGACCTAGTGAGAGGTTTTCGAGGTTTGAAAAGAAAGGCTGAATCATCTGAAAAGAAATATAATTTATTGACTATGAGTCCCTTACCTTTGGCTTTAGATGTTTTTTCTTTAGCTTCTTTCACCATAGGAGTTTCTGCAATGTCAATGGCCTGTAGGATGTCTTCAAGTCTTCGTTTTCCTTTAACATCTTCTTCAGCATTTCCTTTGGATATCTTAGCTTTAGATTTGATCTTGCTATCTGTAACATGTTTTTTAGTTCTCTTTCTCTTTCTAGTTGCTGGAGGTGATGATGTATCTTGGACTAAATCATTTTTCTCTACGAAGTGTTTCTCTGAAACCTTTGAAACTTCATGCTGAGTTCCTTCTAATTCTGCAGTGCTACTGACATCCATTTCTTACTTGGAAGTAAAAATTTTAAGATTGAAGGCTTTCCTTGGAGATAAGACATCAAGCTCATATCCATTCATGAACAGGAATGATGCCCAATCTCTATTTAGTTTGTTTAATTCCTCCAAAACTAGCAATTTCATCAACCCATGGTGAAAAATGGAAGTTTCATTCCTTTCAAATTTTCCTTGCACCTTGTCTGCCATTTTCCCGAGACTTATAAAGAGATAGAATGGAATATCTATCAATTTCTTCCCTTTGAAATGAATCAATAATTTGAAATGATACATATAAATTGTCTGAAAATGACCTTCACATGTAAAATATTTTTGTATGACTATTAGCAACTTGGAAAATTCATCTTTAGGACAGGTTCTAGCAATTCCTTCAGTCATTTTAATCCCTACATGCTCTAGCTTTAAGTAATCATCACAAATTTTCAAGTCAAATTTGGTAGCTTTAAACCATTCCTCTTCGGTTCTTGGGATCCCTGTTGCTTTAGAGATACTATCAGGTGAAATTGGGATATGAAGATAGCCTACCTTTGTAAATGTACCCCTTAAATTAGCCACAAAGTCTCATGATACCTGTTGATGATGCCCTTGTAATTTCTGAAAGAATTCAATGCACCCTACCTTTGTAAATAACTCGATGAAAGGTTGATATTCTAAAAACAAATCTAGAGTTGTAATTTCATATCGGAATGGAAAACCTCCTTTATAAACCTTATTAGGAGTACCTGTAGCCATTTCCTGTATGATGCAGTGGTGGCTTTCCTTATAACTTTACACTTGGTTGGGAGAAAATAGTTGATGATGGAGAACAGCTAAAATGGAGATAAACTAAAATAAAACAAGGGTTTATACTGGAGATATTCTTGAGAGAGAGTTTCTTTGGTAGAAAATGATTAGTGCAAAAAAACAAAGAAGAAAGTATGAGAGATAAATTCCAAAAGTGGAATGAGAGGATGTAAGACAAATGATGACTGATATGAGAAACTGTATAACTTTTAAATGATGGCTTAAGTCTGGCAGCAGGTCCTTGAAATTCTCAAAAAATTAACCATTCATCATTACTCTTTAAAGAATTAAAATATGGCAGAGATTTCGTAGCACGTTTCATTTGACAAGTGCCAGTTCTACTACGGAACTACTAGGAGTTTCCGTAGCGAATTTGGTTAATTTCGTGCTGTATTTGCTGCGGACTCAGATAGTTTTCTGACAAATGGAAAAATTTATAACTCATGATCATTTCAAAGTATTTACTCAGAACACATTCCTCCGATGTGACTTGGAATCATTTCTAAAGTCTTATCCAAATATTTAAAAACTTAAGTACACCATAAAATCCATCATTTTATGATATCTTGCAACCTAAGAAATTTGAAGGAGTATTTTGACTGACTTTCAAGTATGAAATTTTGAAAATTTAGGGTGTGATAACAGTGGCTCCACTAGGGATATTATGCCCCCTATGGTATACTAATAACTAGTAGCTCCAGTGCTGCAATCCATTCCTTTAAAGTAAATCTCTCAAATTATGCCCAATCTGCTTCAAACTGTACCTAATAAAAATGTTCATTCAACCTTGAGCTTTTTTTCATATTCCGACCTACCTACCTTATCAACTGCAAAATTCTTTCAAATCAATCAATGTGAAATTTCCAATGTAGCCAATTATCTGTTTTATCTGATATTTGAGTTTTTTGACTACATCAGACTTCAAAGAAACTATGAAATTGTGATGACCATTGCCACTGAAATTGTAACCGATCTTTATGGTAAAAATAAAACTGAAACACTGGAGAGTAAAAATCTTCCATGTATCTAGCTATAGGGTCTTAGAATACAAAATCAACTTGATGATCTTCATAACATCCTGTGACTTCTGAAAACTGATCTTTAGCCACACAAAATTTATTTGATAATTTATCCAAGTTCCTTTCTGAATGATTCCCATAGAAAATGTAATTTTCCTCACTATTATGATCATTCTTTGAATTAATATGTTGTAAGGAATTATAGAAATAATCAATCTTTTCCTATTCCTGAGGGTTATTAAAACTTTCTTCCAGTATTTCTTCTTGGTATTTGCAATGATTTTCATCTTCATTATGATCCGAAGACTGACAAGTCTGTTGCTTGCTTACATCAATCTCAGAGGAGGTAATATGATTTTCAAAAGTATACTCTTACTGATCCATGATGGATCTTATGGGATGTTATTCTTTCTTCTAGGTGTTGAAATGTATTGTTATGAAGAGCCTCTAAAATTTCTTCATCCATAAATTCATCATCATCATAACAATCCTCCAAATACTGAATAAAACCCACATAATGTTTACAACATTCTTTGACCAACAATAAGGACGGATGAAATTATTTATACATCTCATAGAATTCATCATGAAAATTAGCAAGAGAATAAAATAAACCATTTGCTAAAATTTTATACCAAGACCATGCTTTTCCTTATAGAGTGTTCATAAACATCTTCATAAGATAATCTTCAGGGATCTGAACCGTAAGACTATGTACATGCAGATGAAACCTAACCAAATGAAGAGCAACATTGTCTTTCTTTTCATATTTTAATATTGGAAGAACATCTAACCAAACAACCTTTGGCATAGGATTTGGAAAAACAGGGATATGAGACCAATTCATAGGAGCATACCTGCCATTTTTTCTTGAAATGGAACTCATCTTGAATCTTCATCTAATAACTTATCTTCTAGCAGTGGAGTCACCTTCCAATTTGTTATTTGATGTGTGGAGTTTCCAAGGTAGTTTTGCAGCCTCGAACAGATTTTTAGCTCTTGGAACCTTCAAAAGTTTAGCTTCATAATTTTCAGGAGATGTATATCTTCAGACTCCTGGAAAACGCACCAAAATGTTATCACCAAAATAGGACCCTGATAGGCTGTTGATCAGACCACTTCAGTGTAAATATTTCAAACCAATATTTTAGCTGAGGCCTAGCCTCCTCCGCCTGAGAGGTCTCTCTCAAGGGTTAATGATTTTGAATAAAGATGTAAATAGATGGATAACTCAATGGTTTATGATTTTGTAGGTTTGTTGGTTGAAATATGGAGACTACCTGCCATTGGGCTATGGAGTCAGTGACAGGGATAAAAATAACAAAATATCTCTTCTTATAAAACTAAGGCTTGTATATACTTCAATGAAAGAGTGACACATTCAGGAAAGTTTTAATATCTTAAGGTTCAAAGGAAGTCAGAGCATGAGTGTATGAATTCTGAGTAATGATACCTCAATATATTGAAAGGAAAGTTTTTAACATGGACTTATCAAAGCTTAACACTTAAAGGAATTTAGAGCATGAATGACCATGAATTCTGAGTAATAAGTATTAAACATTGAAAGAAACCATCCACAGATAGGACCTAAGAACTCAATTCACCATAATTTAAAACTTAAGGGAAGTTAGAGCATCTTCCCATGAATTCTGAGTAATAAGAATTAAAAATATGGAATTAAAACATATGATAGAACATAAAGCTCACTGAAGTAAACTAAGAACTAAATCTTAGAAAAGTTAAACTACTTCTGTATATATCAGTGCATCCAAAGAATTTACAAAGTACCCTATTCTGATAACATTTTCCAACCCTATGTACATCGAAGTCTACACTATTTATAAGCTTTTATCCTTTACAATTAGTCTGCCAAGTGGCTAGAACATTTAACCTTTAACTGACACTTAAATCCAACCATAAACTAGATTCTAGAAACTCGGACTAACACCTTTTCGAAATAAAACTAAGAGTCCTACTAGGACTTAAACACTTATTTATTATATTTAAACTAAAATAATCCAAGTATTCCTCGAAATTAATTCAATATTTTTACCATGTTGGCCATTAACAAAACATTTGTAACATGATTTCCTTCGTGAAGTAACTCTGCTCCTCACTTAAGAGAAGTTAATTTGATGACATGGCATATGTAAACTAGTATCATTCAAACTAATTTAACTGAAAATCTCCACTTGGAAAATCTGATACTCTTTGTCACCCTAATGATGGATAGATTTAAACATGGTTAAACTTTCTCCCCCTGTTCATCATTTATCATGAAAATTGTCCTTACTGTCAAACTTTGTTTTGAGCTACGAAAACAGCCTGTTTTTGTAGCACACACTAAAAGTTGATATGTGAAATTCCTCTACTGTTTTTAACCATTGGAAGATGTTCAATGATATAAAAAAATTAAACATGACCTTCAAAACTTCTCACTCCCATCAGTTTATGTCTCTCAAAAACAAAAAGAAACCTTTAGAAATTCCGCAACAAAAACTAGGATTCAAGCCTAATACTTGTTGCGGAATTTCCTAACACTTTGGAAATTTTACAAATTTGAGCTTCAAAAAATATATGAACATGCCTGCATGTAGTTTATAAGACAAAAATATGATGATATAATTGTTACCTCCTTATCTATTAGCAGTTTCAAATAGCTTTGTTCATGATTCCTCTTTCCAAGTTTCCTTTCTTTGATTCTGTCTTCATCAACTCCATCTCTTCTTTTAACTCTTTCACTTGTCTTTGAAGGCTTCTCTTCTCTACTTGTAAACATAAGTACCTCTTTCTTGTATGTGACACTATGATGCGTAAAGGTTGTGTCTTCTTCAATATATTTTTAGCTTTTGCAATGGAAGTCTCAAAATGAGTAACTTGTTCATTTACTTTCTTCTCTACCTCATCTATCATCTCTCTATCTTTTTAATATCCTTCCAGCTCTTTCTTTTTCTCAAACAATTAATCTTCGAAAGCTTTTAATTGTTATTCCAAAATCTCTTTTTCAGTCTTCTCTATGACCTTGTCTTTTCCTTTTCTCTATTTGATTGTTTCTTCTTCGTCTTTGCTTTGTCTTTTAGAAGAATTTGTCTCAGGTTTCCATTGAAACTTTATTTTAGATTTATCTGTCTTCTTATCCTTGATAATCTTTGTCTCACTTGGTGATATGACAATAAATTTCTATGCCATTTCTCCCTTTCCTTTATCTTCCCTCTGTTTACTATCACCTATAGTAATAGTTTTTGATATTTGTGACCTAGTGAGAGGTTTTCGAGGTTTGAAAAGAAAGGTTGAATCATCTGAAAATAAATCTAATTTCTTGAATATGAGTCCCTTACCTTTGGCTTTAGATTTTTTATCTTCATATGCTTTCACCACACGAGTTTCTGCAATGCCAATGGCCTGTAGGATGTCTTCAAGTATTCCTTTGCCTTTAACATCTTCTTCAGCATTTCTTTTGGATCTCTTAGCTTTAGATTTGATATTGTTGTCTGTAACATGTTTGTTAGTTATATTTCTATTTCTAGTTGCTGGAGGTGATGATGTATCTTGGACTAAATCATTTTTCTCTACCAAGTGTTTCTCTGAAACCTTTGAAACTTCATGCTCAGTTCCTTCTAATTCTGCAGTGGTATTGACATCCATTTCTTGCTTGGAAGAAGATTTTTTAAGCTTGAAGGTTTTCCTTGGAGATAAGACATCAAGCTCATATCCATTCATGAACAGGAATGGTGCCCAATCTCTGTTTAGTTTGTTTAATTCCACCAAAACTAGTAATTTCATCAACCCGTTGTGGAAAATGGAAGTTTCATTCCTTTCAGGTTTTCCTTGTACCTTGTCTACTATTTTCCCGAGACTTCTAAAGAGATAGAATGGAATATCTATCAATTTATTCCCTTTGAAATGAATCAATAATTTGAAATGATATATATAAAATTTCTGAAAATGACCTTCACATAATAAATATTTTTTTATGACTATTACCAACTTGGAAAATTCATCTTTAGGACAGGTTCTAGGAATTCCTTCAGTCATTTTAATCCCTGCATGCCTTGGCTTTAAGTAATCATCGCAAATTTTCAAGTCAAATTTGGTAGCTTTAAACCATTCCTCTCTGGTTCCTGGGATCCCTGTTGCTTTAGAGATATTATCGGGTGAAATTGGGATATAAGGACAGGCTACCTTTGTAAATGTACCCCTGAAATTAGCCACAAAGTCTCGTGATACCTGTTGATGATGCCCTTGTAATTTCTAAAAGAATTCAATGCACCCTACCTTTGTAAATAACTCGGTGAGACGTTTATCATCTAAAACCAAATATGGAGTTGTAGGTTCATATCGGAATGGAAAACCTCCTTTATAAACCTTCTTGGGAGTAGCTGTAGCCATTTCCTATATGTTGCAGTGGTGGCCTTCCTTCTAACTTTACACCTATTTGGGAGAAAATACTTGATGACATAGAACATCTAAAATGGAGATAAAATGATATAAAACAAGGGTTTCTATTGGAGATCTTCTTGACAGAGAGTTGCTTTGGTAGCAAATGATGAGTGCGAAAAAACAAAGCAGAAAGTATGAGAGATAAATTCCAAAAGTGGAATGAGAGGACGTAAGACAAATATTGACTGATATGAGAAAGTGTATAACTTTTAAATGATGGCTTAAGTCTGGTAGAAAGTCCTTGAAATTCTCAAACACTTAATCATTCATCATTACTCTTTAAACCTTTAAAAACTGGTAGATATTTCATAACACGTTTCATTTTACAAGTGTCAGTTCCGCTACGGAACTACTAGGTGTTTTCGTTGCGAATTTGGTTAATTTCGTGATGTATTTGCTGCGGACTTAGACAGTTTTCTGACAAATGGAAAAATTTCAAGCTCATCATCATTTCAAAGTGTTTACTCAGAAAAAATTCATCCGATGTGACTTCAAATCATTTCTAAACTCTTATCCAAGGTTTTAGAAACTTAAATACACCATAAAATTCATCATTTTATGATATCTTGCAACCTAAGCAATTTGAAGGAATATTTTGACTGACTTTCAAGTATGAAATTTTGAAAATTTAGGGTGTGATAATAACAACATTGTTGGATTTGGTCAAACTTGACTAGATATTCATGCAATGTCTTCTTCCACACTCAAGGTGGCTTTATTCTAACTATCTAAGCTGATCCATATTCCCACTGAGTTATCTTCATTAATGTTCCACTTCCTCCATACTAGCTTTGTTGAGTTGGTCAAACATGACTTTTTCCACATGCATTAGCCTTGTTCACACATGAAGGTGTTTTAGCCAGTTGTGAATATGATCCCTTTCCTCATTAAGAGGGATTTTATTGCTACTAAAAATATTTATGGGTCTCCCTACCCATTTATTTATCTAACTATGTGTTTGGAGCAAAATTGATATTCCAATTAGCTACATGCTAATTTAGGAATATTACAGTCCTCCCCTCCCAAATGTTGCTTTTCCCCAAGAAAATATAAGGATAGAACTGAATAGCCTCTCCTCTTCCTCTTATAACATCCTCAAGTGATAAGTTCCTCCAAAGAATAATATGCTTTCTCATCAATGTGTTCTCAAGTTGTTCCTCCCATGTGTAAAAGCATGCCTTTGGTGAAAAATACAAATGGTTCTCATCATGAAAAAGTGGGATATCCATGGAAACAAATATATGTGGTATAGAGGACTTCTTGAGGCATGGAACCTGAAATGTATTGGGAATCATCATCCCCATGTGAAGCCTCCATCCCCAAGCTATCATCCACAAAAAGTGAGTCACCCTCCAACATGGTAACTCCTGAAACATCTCCTCCACCTTAGGCTGCTGCAAAGAAGGTGGGATACATAGCTGAATATGTGGGATCAAAATGTTCATCCCATGTTGTTTATCTCTCCACTTATAATATGTATGGGGCTGCTGCTGATCTTGGGCTGAAATATTACGGCCTCCAAGAATGACCCAAATTACCCCATCGATCAAAACATCCATGAAGTGCCTCTCCCACGAACTCAAGTTCTCCAAATGGCTCCCTTACCAAGAAGACAAGAGGTGTAGTGTGGAAATCATGGTTTGCCCATTGTTTCTCCTAAAACATGCAACATATGAAGTAAGGAGAATCATACTCCCAATGGGCACCTCCAACTCTTGTGCCATCCTCCAAACAAAGCTTCCCATAAGAACAAGAACATCATCAATATATGGAAGAAAAATAAAGTAAAAACAAGCTGCCATATGATAACCAGGAGGTGGATCATATTTTTATATGTGGAACGAACGTAGTTTTACTCCTAACTATCATAAAATATGATATAACAAGTGTTTATTCCACCACTTGTTTTCTACCAAAATCATCCTACAAGATGGGACCATGAAAGTGAAATTTGGTACCAATGGTGCACACCAAAAATCATGTCAAATCCCCCACAAACCACAAATAGAATGGCCAACATCAATGTTACAAATGGCCTCAAGTACATCACAATACAATATACAAGAAGGAAATATCCCCATTGGTACAACATGTTTCTCACAAGAAGTAAAAGATTACAAATAATAATGCATAAATGTACGTCCTCTACTATGTACCTCGGTCATTGAGCTGAAATGGCTCAACTGTAAGCTCTCCCTCACCCTAAATGAGTAGGGAAGTGGTTGTGAGAACCTCTCCATCATCATCCGGGCTATGCAACTCTCCATATGCTGATATACATCCTACTAGATGCCCTCCCCAGTGAAATCCTCCATCAAGGAATGATATGCATCAAGGTGCATGGAAAGAAAGCCCACATGTGCTGCATGTAATAGCTTCTCCTTCAGCTCAGAAGCTCTAGTCAAGAAGACTCTGCCATAAGAATGAATGACCCCATCATTCACCATGTATCTATAATCTCCCTTCGGGTCATCAGGAATCATGCAAGCACCAAGATCCTTGAGTACTCCACCAAATGTTGAGACCTCCAATATGGATCAATCCTCCTAAGAGACAGCGCAAAAGACCTGAAATGTGAGGCTCCCCACATGCTCTTGTCTTTCACTTTGACATTTCTCATTCCAAATTCAATAATCACAATGTTGCGATATGTGGGATATCATTTCCAAAGTGGAAGTACCTCTTCCTCCTCCAAGGTTAAGGACTATCCCACCATGATAGTGCCATCTCCTACTCCTGAAAAGTATGAGATAAGGTCAACCCATACTTTCTCAGTAACAAACAAAGCAACAAAAACTCTAGTTGCCTCCCCACACCATCATCATATAAATCATGGAGCAACAACATGATATTTGATATGAAAAATATCACATCACCCCAATACACCCAAAATCCTTGCTGCCATATGATGTAATTGTCATGCCAAGTTTCCTCCACCAACATACCCTTTGGAGAAGGATATGTCACATGATGGCCAAACTCTTTCAAGAGTAGCCAAAGCAGTCTTGCCTCCTACTACCGAGTATCATAAATCTGCAAGTGGATTTCCAACCTCTTTCTCATCAACATCACCCATCCAACCCATGGTGAGTGTCTATCATCATGTCCAAAAGTGGCATTCCTCCAATGGATAATACCATTCTCAAAAATCAGATTTTTGTCTTTGCATTTCATGGGATGTTGAAATGCAATCTCCTGGAGATCTCCAAATGAAGACCACTCGTCAATGACCAAGTTGACCCCATAAGGATCTAAATAGGTGGTAGGCAAAAACCTCCCATCGTGATGTGAAACGCTCATCAAGAAATATTCATCAAAATCATGAGATATGTTATCCATCATAATATTTCTCCCAACAACTATCTGCCTATCCTCTGTCATACTTATGGGAAGGTCATTGGAATGCTCCACCAATGGTTGGGCTCCCAACTCATCATTGCTGCTCATTGACAGCATTGCTGATATCCATGGTGGTGAATCTACTATCTTCAAATCACACCCTATGATAAACACATAGTTCTGCATGGCGTGGTTCAGGACAATACTCATCCCATCCTCCAAAAATATACACTCCAACCCCAAGAGTTGTGTGCAACTCAACAATGATAAAATTGGATTATTTTATATCTCTTCCTTGAGTAAATCAAGGCTTCCTAGCGCACTGAAATTATGTTGCTCCAAATCAGAAATATGTTTTTACCCTTGGTCATGCAATGGTATATTCTGACAATCCTCCATATGATGTGTTGAAATAACAGGAAATGGAAACATGTGCATACCTTGGTAAGACTTGGGAACATCATGTGCTGCTACAAAGGTTCCTTCCTCCAGTGTGATGGCTTCCCCAACTACTGATGATGATGGCTGCTCCTTTATGGCTTCATCAACACTAGTACAATTCTCCCCCTCCTCATGCATCTCCAGAAAAGTGCATGGGACTCTAGATGTCAAGAGATCATGGCTACCTTGCAAGGGTTCAAGTATCTTTTCTCTTAATATAAGTGCTCTTGCAGCAAGTGTTGGTGAAGGCTTCCTCTCCTCTGATTTCTTCTTGCCAAACGTCTTGATCAACATTTGAGTAAAATTTTCAAATGCAGTCACTCTTCCATGACTAAAATGGCTGAACCACCGAATTCTTGCTTCAGCCTCAAGTTGCAGTGTTGCAATCTCAACATCTTCTTTCTCTACTACTAGATGTAGCAGGAAAAACACATCCAATCTCTTTCCCCAAGCCCTTGTTGTGAATTAGGATGACCCATCAAAGGTAGACAACATAAATATATTTCCCTTCTTCCTTCTATTGCTGCAAGGTCTCCTTTCTTCTTTGAGATGAATGAATTGTGGGAGAGTTAGATTCTCCTTGAAAGCTCTATATTGAGACTTATATTCTACAAGATACTCACTTAGAATATCATGATCTAAGTGTTCCCCATATCTATGCCTCTTATCTTCAAAATAAAAGGCCATAGTATGTTTCTTTTGAGCTCTATGCAATACAGGATCTTCTTTTTGCTGATAGGAAGTACATGGACCTTCCTCATCTTGAAACCCTAATGTGGTTTCACTTCTTTTCTCCTTTTTTCTCTGCTTGACCTCCTTGGTGAGGTTCTTCTTAGATCTGAAAAGAGATGAGATGAAACTCATTCCTTCCATCATTCTAAACTCTTTATCCTTCTCTTCTTCTTCCTGTAGCATATTGGATGAAAACTCACAGGATGAACCAAGATGATGCTCCGATAGCACTGTAATATTCCCAAATGGGAAAACTTAACAATACGTGCAGTAAAAATGAATTTTTTCAAAAATATATGCAAAAAAAGTTAAATTTAGCCCACGTATGCATTAATTTATACATTATAACAACCATATACAAAAGGATATATGAAACAAATCATGGTAGCTTAGTTAAACAAGCCTCCTAAGCCATTATTGCTCAAAAATCATGCAAAAAGAGGGGCTGCAACCATGCAATAAGCTGGAAATACCCCGACAACATTATTTTATTACTCCTACAATATAATTAATTTGTACATCAGATCTAGAGCTCATATGTGCATAAAACGTTAGATCTATATTAGATCCATGCACTATATAGGCTCCTCTAATGAACCCCCTTGGGGTTTTCAGAAAAACACCATGTACAAACTGTAGATCTGAGATCTAAGACTGCAAATCTACTTAAAATTATAGATCTGGAAATTTTATATGATATGATATGAACAATAAAAGAATCTCCTCCAACAGATCTCCAAAGTGAAGGGAATATCCCCAACACTTAGAAAATCAACTCTCCAAATGGTGCACTGAACCACCCTGCAACTGTCCTTCAAAAATAACATAGATATGGATCTCTTATGCACTGTAGGGATCAAAATATAGTTGGCCTACAGCCAAGATATGAAAATATAGCTCAATACCTTCAATACTATTTTTCCAATGGGTTAGAACCCTTCTCCACTAAAAATGAGTATTGAGATGGCCTAGATCTGAAGATCTAGTCTTCACTTGTTGCAGCTTACTAAAACAAATAATCCCTCAACAATATCTACGTTGTCAAAGGAATATGAAGCTTGGCCTTAAGCCAAATAGTGGAAAATATTTTGCAACGCTCCTCTAAGAGCTAGTTAATGGAAGAGGTGGGATTAACGATCAGGAACACCCTGTGCTAAACAACACTCTATCTCAGCTAAACAACCAGAGAAATAAATATGTTTAAACAGACCATTTATCAAAAAATCATAACCATAAGCTAACCTTGTATGGCTGCCATCCTCTTCTTTGTAGAAAATGTGAGCCTTCTCACCTTGGGTCCCACTCATTAGGGTTTCCATCTTCATGCAATGAATCTCCCTCCAAAAATGTGTTGTCCCATCATCAATGCGACTCCTCCATAACAACGTTGTTGGATTTGGTCAACCTTGACTCATAGGGGCTTCACAAAATGAACCTCTAACATATCACGTGAGATCATAGCATATTAAACAATACCCTTAATTTGAGTACATATTGGAAAATGACTCTAAAAATGACATTATTTAACCGCCTACCAATATAAACCCAATACACATTCCAAATTAAAAAACCCCCTACTTTCACGATATATTGTAGGTATCCATTTTTTCATTAACATTTTTTATACCCCTTTATTTTTTTTCATTAACTTTGAGGAACATTTTTCATACCAGACAATATAAAAACCCTTTACCCCCTATATATCCCCCAATATATTATGTCATTTTCTCCTCATTATATATCCCCGAATATGAACCCACGTGGTATAGTATTGCTCCCGCAGTGAAGCCCCTTTGCCTTGACTGGATCTTTATGCAATGTATTCTTCCACACTCAAGGTGGATTTATTCTAACTATCTAAGCTAATCCATATTCCCACTGAGTTATCTTCATTAATGTTCTACTTCCTCCATACTAGCTGTGTTGACTTGGTCAAACTTGACTTTGGCCACATGCATTAGCCTTTGTTCCAACATGAAGGTGTTTTATCCAGCTGGGAATATGATCCCTTTCCTCATTAAGAGGCATTTTATTGCCGCTGAAAACATTTATGGGTCTCTCCACCCATTTATTAATCTAACTATGTGTTTGGAGAAAAATTAATATTCCAATTAGCTGCATGATAATTTAGGAATATTACACTTTGGCAAGAAGCATAAATGGTTTGCACAGGCTTGGTTGTATAATTATTGAAAATTGTACATATTTATTGAAACATAATATCGGGTAGACTTATTAACGGGAGTTTCCCCTCCCTTGAATGTATGGGTGTTCATTTAGTTTGATATTGATGTTTATTGCTATTTTATTTCAGCACAAGAACACTTTGGAAGATTAATTAGACAAGTGTTGAGAAAAATAAGGTAGTGACACACCCATATATGGAGTGGTTAAGAGACTACCACTAGTATAGGGGCATGAAAAATGGTATCATAGATAATTTTGGGCAGATTTGCAGGTCTTATACCACTATATACAAAGGGTGGTTTTGAGAAGTCACTTTGTTCACGGATTTTGATTATTGAGCAGGGGTAGAGCTACAATGTTTCAAGTGGTATTTAAGCTTCATGGGTGAGTCTATTTCACTAGAAATGTACCTTAATGAGATTCTGAGAAGAAAATCATGATTAGGAGAGAGGTTGGATGAATTCACAAAGGAGATTCGTGAGAAGAAACGGGTTCTTGATGCGTTGCACAAAGAGGGGATTTCTGACAGGAACATAATTTTTTTCCTTTAGCTTATGAGGAAGATGCTTATTCTTGAAGAAATTATGAACAAGTAGGAAGAAGAGCTAAGGAATTTACTTGATCAGCTTCTCAATATTGGATACCTTGGAAATATGAAGCATGGTGGCACTAATCCCACTATGGCCGAACCAAAGGATGTTGTGAATGTGATTGAAGTCAAGGAATAACTTGATGAACAAGTTGGAACAAGACCAAGCACATTACAAGAATTTATGGTTGATTCCCATGAGGATGTTTTAGATGTGATTGAAGTCAAGGAATAACTTGATGAACAAGTTGTACCAGGACCAAGAACATTACAAGCATATGATGGTGGATAAACACATGTAGATGTTGCAGAGGTGATAATGATCGAGGATGAACTTCATGAGTAGGTTGTACGAGGATCAAAAACATTGTAGAAATTAATGAGGATGGAGGACACTCACTTAGGGAGTCTTCATGAAGATATGACTTTTGTTTCATTGAAGCATTTGGAAGATGGAGCGTATGGAGGAGTAAGAAAATAAATGACTTATTTTCCAACACCATGGATGATCTCTCCTTGGATGCCTATGGTGAGACCTTTTACATTGGAGGAAAAAGGAACATTGGATGTTGCAGACCTTGATAGGAAAATTTGTGACCTCACTCTAGTAGGTTAAAATTCCTAGGATAAGGGCGGAACTTGATGATATTTGTGATGTAAGGGTCATTATTAGCCACATGGAATTGGCTAAGTGCCCAGCATTACTCATGGTCTGCCTTGGCGGTAGGGCACACTATTTGGGTAGAATTATTCATGGCTTACAACCAAGAATGATATATTGGCGGACCTTTAGTGGGGGAGTAGCCTTGAAGGAAGTACTCATTATGATGATGGTAGAAGTGACCGATGGAAATTTACCTATATAATATATAATTTATCGATGATGAATAGAGTTGTGATGAGTCTACTCTTGATTGACACATGGGCATCCAAACTCATGGACATTGACATGAGGCATAGCAAGAAATTATGTGGAGACATTATGAAAGTGCACTTACTAGGTGCCACTTATGAGAATCATGGAGGAGTGTCAAGCAAGATGTTGAGCATGATCAATTGTTGGTGCTACATGGAGATATTTTATAGATGGACTGATGGGGATGTTGTTCGCTACAAGGAACAAGACATTGGCTGGATGAGAAACCTATGAGCACATTCATGTCACTTGCAAGGTGAGAACAACTTGTCATGACACTCATGGCCAATACAACTATGCTTTCCAACGCTTTGGGTATGATGGTGCATGGGAGTTCATGATGAGTTGAATTCATTTGAGGCTTTATATTATGGTGATCTTGTAGTATCTGATTCAATGTGGAGCTGAGATCAATATTGTTCTTGATTTTGATGCATTATGGGATGCATACCTTTGATAACACTTACGTGATACATTTGTGAGGAGCCACTTGATGGAGATGATCGTCAGGACACTTTGGAGTTTGATGAAGATACAACGATGGTATACACTTGGGCATGGGTTGATTATTTTGACTTAACTACCCCTTTGATTGATTTGATGAGAGGATGTCCTCTTACATTTGATGGTGCTTGGATGGTTGTGACTAATTCAACATATGACCTTAGATAACACATGGATTCGCATAATGGAAATCATGTTGCGAATGAGATGGGGGACACTTCATGGACCTGAAAATGTCTTACTTGCACTTGGATGGGATGGATTCTTGATTCAGTTGATGATGTGACATGATGCTAGAGAAACTTACCAACGATGGCATGAGGAGGAGTATTCTAGTTATTTGAGCTAATAGTTGGACTGACCAGTTGAATTGTTCGAGCTATGGGTTCATTCAGTACACCGAGTTGTGTCTAATTGTTGTATTGAGGTTATACTGAGATATGTTGTGTTGGGATAGAGTATCATGTCAGATATTCACACTATATTGATGAGATATGATGGGTTGACATGATATGTGTTGCAGTATCATGTAGCCATGATGGAGAGATTGACTTCCCACGATGGTATAGCATGTGGTGATTGCGACAAATGTGTTGATTATCATGGATTAAGGAGATGTTTCCCATGGATATGTTATACATGAAGCTTGATGGTTTATGCGACGATATGTTACGACGATATTTTGGGATGATACATTGCGGCGAAAGTTGCGACGATATATTGCAACGAAGATGATAGCGCTATCGTGGACGATAAACTTATTTTAAGTGGGGGAGTATGTGAGACCCGTGAGTCAAGGATTATGGTCGAGGGCGTTGGAATAATTCAGTGGATATACGACAAAAAAAGGTCAACGAAGAGATGAAAACCATGAAGAAAGGTTATACGGGTGTACCAATGGATGAAAACAACATTCAGCTATTCTGTTACATTATTATGGTGACCATGTGAGGTTTAGGAGTGATGGGAAAAACACGTTCAAAATTGGCTAAGTGTTGGTGGATGTTTTTTAGGTTGGCCGTGGTGGCAAGCCAATGTTAAGGATAAAACATCACATCATAACCAAGGCTTTATGGGAATTTAGTGGGTTGGCCTTATATGGGTCAAGCCCCACCGATGGAATAAGTATGTGTGGTAAAACACATATATATTAGAGGATGTGTGATGGATAGAGGCATGAATGGAACCATCAAGAAGGCATAAACAACTTGTTGATCACCTTTGGCAAGCATAGAGCACTTGAGATGTTCGAGCATGATTGAAGTTGGAGCAAAACTTATACCATAATGAAGGACATGCAGCATGGGTCGAGTCAGGTCAGTATCTGAACAAGTACAGGTTCGCAGGGTTGATTCGGGATTATTTTCGATAGCACGTGTAGAATAGTGTTCGAAGAAGGGCGCAGTTGGGTCGTTTGGAAACAACACGTTCAGGAGGGTGCTAGTTTGTGGACAAACTTCTGAATGGTCTATGGGCGATAGTTTAGTTCAATTCGGGTCGGGTCAGCCCGAACACGTTCAACAACACGAGCGCGGCCTCTGACCCTGGTGACTCACATTCAGGAAACACGTGGAGGTCGGGTCGAGTCATGACCCTAGTGACCCGCCTGAACACACTTCGGGCAAAAATTTCAGATTGTCTTAAAATTGGATTGTGGGGTTCCTCATTGCTTGTTTGGACTGTTGGGAGGGTGTAAGGCTTGGAAAAATTACAAGAATACATTGGTAAGAAGCATAAATGGTTTGTGCAGGCTTGGTTGTTTAATTATTTAAAATTGTAAATATTTATTGAAACATAATATCAGGCGGACTTATTAACAAGAGACTCCCCTCCCTTCAATCTATGGGCATTAATGTGGTTTGGTATTGATGTTTATTGTTGTTTTATTTATGCAAAAGAAAATTTTGGAAGATTAATTAAACAAGTTTTTAGTTAGGCGTAGTCTACTTATTGAGCATTTGAAAAAATAAAAATAAGGTAGTTTCACACTCGTCTATAGAGTGGTTGGGAGACTACCATAGGTATAGGGGCGTGACACGACCCGACCCGACCCAAACGCGTTTCCTTGGGAGCCCTCACACGAACCGACCTGACTTGACATGCCCAAACAACAACACAAGAGGGAGACAACAACAAATGGCTCACATGAACATGAACAAGGCACATGGGCAGTCACAAATTAGCATTTTTGATACTGCCTCCCTCACATGACTAGACTCGAATGTATTTCTATGTGCATCTTCACACAGCACGACCCGACCCGCCCAAACGAAGGTATGAGAGATAAAATAGAAAATAGGTCGCATGAATGTGCACAAGGCACATGGGTAGTCACAAATTAGAATTTTTGATACGACCACCATTACACGACCCGACCCGACCCGACCCGACCCGCATGAACATGTTTCCTTGGGTGTCATCACACGACCCCACCTGACACACCTAAACATGTTTCCTTGCACACCCTCACATGACCCGACCCAAGCCGACCTGCCCAAACACATTTTCTTGGGCTTCCTCACACGACCGAACCCAACCCGACCAGAACCACCCGAACGCGTCTCATTGGGAACCCTCACACGACACGACCTGACCTGACCTGACATGACCTACCCGAACACCTTTCCTTAGGCACCCTCACAGGACCTGACCTGACTTGCCCGAAAGTGTTTCCTTGGGTTCCTTGACATGACCTGTCCTGGGCCGACCCAATCTGCATGAACGCGTTTCCTTGGGTTCCCTCACACGACCTGACCCGACCCGAACCACCCGAACGCATTTCCTTGGGCACCCCCACATGGCATGACCCAACCCGGCCTGACCTGAATGTGTTTCCTTGGGCACCCTCACACAACACGACCTAACCAGACTCACCCGAACACATTTCCTCTAGCCCCCTCACACAACATGACCCAACCTAACCTAAGTTGAACACATTTCCTTGGGTGCCCTCACACGACCCAACCTGACCCAAATGTGTTTCCTTGGGCACCCTCACACAACCCAACTCAACTGGACTCACCCAAATGCATTTCCTTGGGCCCCCTCACATAACATGACCCAACCCGACCTGATCCAAACACATTTCCTTGCATGCCCTCACACAACTCGACCATACCCGACTCAGCTGAACGAAGGCACACTGGATGAAAAAAAAAATGGGTCACACGAACATGCATAAGGCACACGGATGGTCACAAATTATAATTTTTGATACGACCTCCCTCACACGACATAGCCCTACCCGACACGACCCAAACGTGATTCCTTGGGTGCCCTCACACGACACGACCTAACATGCTCGATCAAAGGCACAAGGGAGAAAAACGAAAAGGGGTGACAAGAACGTCCACAAGGAACACATGCAGCCACATGTGAAGAAGAGGATATTTTAGATGTTTCAATGATAGAGGAAGAACTTGGCGAAAAATTTGTACCAGGATAGTGCACTTTCCAAACATTGATAATAGAGGACACCCACTTGGAGAGACCTTAGGAGGATGTAGTTATGGTTATAAATTGTGCTTCATTGGAGATTTTAGAGGATGGACATATTCATGGTTGGAACCAAGAGGCAACCTTGGTGGAATTTTAGTGGGGGAGGAAGCAGTGAAGGAGGAACCCATGATGGAATATGAAGGTAGAAGTGACCGAGGGCACTAACCTAGAATATTTAAAAGGATTATATGACTAGAGTTGTGTTGATTTTACCTTGATAGACATTTGGGAAACCCAAGTCATGGAAATCGACCAGCCCGAATGGATGACCCGACCCACCCTAACGACACTACCCGACCCACCCAAACCGCATGATCTGACCCACCCGAATGCACGACCCGAACAGAGGCTCGTGGGAGAAAATGAAAAACCGGTCACATGAACATCCATAAAGGACATGAGAAGTCACCACTTAGAATTTTTGACATGCTCTTCCTCACACGAAATGACCCGACCAAACCCACTCGAACATGCTTCCTTGGGTGCCCTCACACAGGTGAAACACTGGCGCCACTACCACTTCGTGACATATGGTATTGGAACTCGATTCAGGGTGAGTTGAGCATTGTTGAAGATTGAATATTGAAGGAGGAATAAAATGACAGGGTTGTGGTTGGTATCAAATCTTATACATTATATTGGTTGGTCTCTATGAAACATTGGTAGGGGTAAGCCATTAGTGAGGGTTGAAGCTGCAGAACAAGACATGAAAAGTTGGGAAGAATTTCAAGGGAGGATTTTTCACACCTTGTACAGGCTGAGGCGTATTAAAGAAGAGCACCCACGGTTTCGTGTTGAACTTGAATTCCTGGAGGATAATGTTGAAGTAGAGCTTCTTCAACATGGTTGGGCAATGGAGCAGGATGAAGCTACGGATTTTGATGAAGAAGAAGAATTTGAGACATGTGAAGAAGAGGATGTTACAAATGTTTTAATGATAGTGGAAGAACTTGATGAACAAGTTGGACTAGGATCGTGCACTTTACAGACATTGATGATGGAGGAAACTCACTTGGATAGACCTTATATGTAAGTATGGTTATAAATTGTGTTTCACTGGATGGAAAAAGTGGGAACTTCTTTGTTTATGCGATGGACAAACTTTCCTTGGAAGACTATGATGAGACCTTGTGCATTAGAGAAGCAAGGAGCATTGATTTTTGCAAAACTTGTTGGAGAAATTTGTGACCTCATACTAGAAGGTTAAAATGACCATGAAAATGGTTGAACTTGATGAGCTTTGCAATGGATAAGTCATGCTTATCCATATGGATAATTAGCTAAGTGCTCGGCATGAATCATGGAAGAAAGGACACACCAGTGTTATATTTGGGTAGACTTCTTGATTGTTGGAACCTCGAGGCATTCTTGGTGGACCTTTAGTGGCAGAGGCAGCAGTGAAGGAAGAACCCATGATGGAATATCAAGGTAGAAGTCATTGAGGGCGCTAACCTGGATGATGGACAAGGATGAGATGAATAGATTTGTGTTAAGTCTATCTTGATATAAATTTGGACAGCCCAAGTCATGGAAATCAACATGAAAGCATGGAAGAAAATATGCAGGTGCGGTTATGGGGATGCCACTTATGAGCATCAAGAAGGAGTGTCAAGTCAAGTATGTTGAGCCGGAAGGATTTGCTAGTGCGACACGAAGACATTTTATAAATGTATTGATGGTTATGTTGTTCACAATTGGACAACAAGAACATGGTTATTTTGTGAGAAAATTTTGAGGACATTCATGTGACTTGGAGGGCAGAGCAAACTTGTGATGGAATTCATGGCCATGTAAAGTGTGCTTGCTAAAGTATTTGATGGAGATGATGGATAGGAGTTCATGATGATTTGGAGATGGTTCTAGCCATTAGAGAGTTCATATTATAGTGGTATTGGAGTATATGGTTCATTGATGAGATGAGGTCAGGATGCGACTTGAATTTGATGCAGTATGGGATGCATAGCATAGACACATTCTTGGGTGTGTTTGTAAGGAGTGAGCTGCGGAAGTGAATGCGCACAACGAGTGGAGTCAGGCTAATCCTGACAACGGTGTGTAGGAAAGGTGCGTAGAGTTGGGTCGGGCATGACACCTCGTAAAGACAATGACCTGACTATACGACGGTGATTCGGGCTAGGAAGACATCTCGTGGAGGGAGTCGCCTGTGTGACCCGAGATGTATGAAAGTTGGAAAAAAATTCAAAATTTTGTTTTGACTGATAATTCAGGGTTTCCAGCAGATTGAAGTGTGGTTGAGTGGCTGTATTGTATGACTCAAGGCATGGTTTTTGGACAGAATTGGCAAGGTGTGCATGTGGCTTTACGGACTTGGTGAAATTGTGTCATTATCGTAAATTGTAAATTATTGAAAAATTTTATATATTTGGGAAAAACTTATGGGATTTTCCCCGACCAAGTATATATGGGTGTACTTCTGTGATGTGTTGAATGTTTAATTTTGAAAAGTTAAATATTGAAGATTAATGTTATTCTGTTGCATTGTTAAGAACACGTGTTTGGAAAATTGACTAAGTGTTGGAGTTAGGCGTAGTCAATACAATCTAGTATTGCTAAAAATAAGAAGTGTAGAGGTGCCGCACCTAGTATACGTGGTTGGAAGAGAACCACGGGTATAGTGTCATGATACCCGTGGTTCCCTAACCTAGGTGTGGTTTCCGTCACTCCACGACATGGAAACCATAATCTCTCACAGATGTGGGTTACCTCCATGGTAGGGGGGCATGAAAAACCCAAGGTTAAGGTGGTGGTTGCCATCACAACCGGGACATGGAAATCCCAAAATTTTATCATGCTAGGGCTGCAACTTCCGTTGCTGGAGGGACATCGAAACACTAAGGATACTGCACCTGGGTGATTTCAATTGTGGTAACACATGGAATCCACAAATTTCCTGCACTTGGGAGGCTTTCGACTAGACATGACATTAAAACTGTGGGTTCCCCGAAATTTGGAAACTTTTGTCGAGGAGGGATAGGGAGACCCCAAGTGCCCCCATACTTTGTAGGTTTCTGCTATGATGGGACATGGAGACCCCAAATTTCCTAGAACGGGGGTGGTTTCTGTCATGCTGGAAATATACTTTGGCAGTGTCCATTGAGTAGGGACATGGAAACATTAGATTTCACATAGCTGGGCATCTATCGTCACGGCGGGGCGAGGAAACCCAGCATTCTCTTCACTTAGAAAAATTTCATCATGATGAGGCATGAAAACCCTAAGGTCCATACGAGAACTAGCTTCCATCGTGCCGAAAAATGAAAGCCCCAAGTTTTCCAGACTTGGGTGGTTCTTCATCATGCCACGTAATGGAAGCCACAATCTCCATAAACTTGGGAGATTTCAGTTGTGTCGCGACATGGAAATGCAAGTTCCCTACACCAAGGCTGCAGTTTTCATCGCGGTGGGAGATGGAAACCACAAGGTTCCCATAATTAGGTGGTATCCCTCGTGCCACTAAATAGAAGTGTTGTGCTCAACTTAGTGTTCCTAAATTGAGGTCATAAATTATCAACCAGGGTCAGTAAACTACTGAAGTGTGCTGCACTATATGTGCGTAGGTATCTATTTCTCACTATGTTGTGTTTAGTGTTTTTATGATGTTTTTGGTTTTATGGTTTTATGTCAAGAATGAAAAGAACTAAGTGTTGGTAAAGAGAAGTGGATGGTTACACTAAAACAAAGAAAAACCTACTCTAAACTGTGTATGACACTAAAGAAAAGAAAATGAAAAGCTTGATAATGACTCCTAGTAAGGAAACAAATCACAACATGAACTCAATAACTCATAGCATGAACTCATCCAATTCATTCATTAGGAATTTGTTGGAGTAGTTTGAGAAAAGAATAAGTTTAATACAAATGAGGTTCTCCTAAGGACACAATCATCTTACAATATTACAAAGAATCTCATCCATGGCTAGAGGTTTACTGGAACACAATTGAAAAGAGATTATTTGTAGCACAATAAGATTTATACTCTAAATTAACTTGTAATCTACTCCATTCTGCAGCTCAGCTTGTCACTAGTAAACCTCATCCAAAAGTTAGAGATTTTCTAAAATAGTTTTTGGAAAGAAAGGCTTAATTGTGAATTTGCAAAGGATTGCAGAATAATCAAGGCCTTAAATTGATATTACTAACTCCTGTCCAGATGATGATGTATTAATAGAAAGTCAGAACAAAAGAAGTTTTGTAAATAATGAAGGCCGTGGAATCTGATGTTAACAGTTAATACTACTTAAAGAACAATGGATAACACTGAGAGAGAAATTGATCAAACTTGAAACACAGTAACCACAACTAAACTACAGTGCCATTAACCTAATTTGAAATATAGTGAACAAAGTTGAACTAGAATGCCACTAATCTAACTTGAAATGCAGTGAATTAAAACTGAACTAGAGTGCCATTATCAAACTTGAAATATAGTGACAGAATTAAACTAAAATGACATCTACCTCTGGAGTGATACCACTAGACTAAGGATGCAACTAATTACTGGAATGTTTTAGCTCTATCTCATTCAAAATTAGTGGTATTTTGGAATAGTTTGTAGAACAGGACTGGCTGCAACATGTTATGTAAATGAACATGAAAGCATAAAATTCAACAAAATACAAAAAAGCTCTAAAACACCACAGCTATGTCCCATCCGAAATTAGTGATATTTTGGAAGAGTTTATAAGATCATGACTAGCTCTACAAATGATGTAATTGAGCATAAGAACGTAAAACTAAATCCTAAAATACTACGGTCACACCTCATTCAACATTAGTGATATTTTGGAAGAGTATGTAAGAACGAGACTAAGTTGTAGCATCTAATGCAAATGAATAAAAACTCAATGTTCAGAAAGTCAATTAAACTAGGAATGAAACGAGGCTAAATTACTTATCTAAATTATATGAACAAAGCTCCTTAGGTAGCAGGGGCCCTCTACCACCAGAGTAGCATGGAAATCTACTCAAGATTGACTCAGCTCATGCAATAAAATGATGTTTCTTTCATTAAAGGAGAAATTATTCAAAACAGAGTATTTACGGCCTTCAAATATCTAGCAACAAAACAAAATCTAACCAACAGTTTCTCGGTCTCCCGAGTCATACTTATAATGAATTTACATAACTACTCTTTGAGAAAAATGGGGATAAGTGTCTTTCCCACTTCTAATCAAATTAAAACTCTTATTAACAGTCTTGTGCTTAACTGTGGACATCTGTAGAGTCTGTGTTTTGATAGGAAACTGCTTCTCTTCTACGTGCATAACCGCTTTGATACTTTAACTCAGACTTCGTGGGGAGAAAGAGATGATGGGGAGGTGTTGCGGATTTCACCCATATGCCTTTTTCTTTGCAGTGACACCTGGAATCTACATAAACATGAGGATGGCTGCAGAACAGACGAATGGCTACGGAATGCCTATATTCTGTAGCCGAGTCTTAGTCAAAATTACTACACCAACAAAATCATAAAAACATAGGAAGTTAGTCATTATATAAATTCTTAAAGCAATTTTAATTAATACTATTGATCAGTTAAGCCTGTAATTGATGAGGGACAAAGAAAATGAAGTGGAATGTGGTGAAAGAGAAGAACATCTTTGGGGCTCAACAAGAAGCCCCAAAGTTCCGCAAACGTGGTGGTTCTCCATCGTGCCGCGACATGTAAACCCGAGTTCCCTCCATCGATGCCATGGTTTCGGTCGTGGCAGGACATGGAAATCCACGAGTTTCCTAGAATGGGAAATTTATGTTGTGCCAAAAAAATGGGAACCCACGGGCTCCATAGCCTTGGGCAGTGGTTTTTTTCGTGCCATGTCATGAAACTTTAAGTTCCCCAGAGTTAAGAGACAATTTTAGCCATGGCACGACCTGGAAACCCCAAGTTATACATACTTGGGAAGAAATTTTCTTCATGCCAAGGGATGGAACCCCCACGTTCCTTGTGTTGGAGTTGCATTTTCCACGACAGGACATGAGAACCCTAGGTTTCCCAGACTTGGAAAATTTCCACCATGCCATGAAATGGAAACCCCAAGTTTCTCCAAATTGGGTCGGTTATATATTTTTTTGTGAAATGGAAACCCCCAAGTTTCATTGACTTGGGCGACAGGTTTATTCGCGCTGCGACATGGAAAAAAATATGAGTTCCCTAGAGGCTTGGGCCACTATTTTGAAACACCACCAATTTCTTAGACTTTGGCATCGTTTTCCATCATCATGCAAACCCAAAGTTCCTTGCGCTGGGGATTTGGTGGAAACCTCGATTTTCCAGCGTGCCATAAAATATGGAAATCATCACGGGAGGGACAAGGAAACCCCAAGTTTACAAGGCTTGGGCTATTTTTCCATCGTGTGCCTCGAAATGGAATCCCCAATCCCAATGTTCCCTTAACATGTGCGATTATTTTGGCCGTTACGCGACATGGAAACCTCATGTTCCCTAGCGATTCTCTCTTGGGGGCATGGGAGGACATGGAAACCCCAAATTCCACAGGCTTGGGATGGTTTTAGGTTGTGCTGTGAAATAGAATCACACCTGTCGTGTTCCCCAGACTTGGGTGACAGATGTTTTGGCCATGTTGTGACATGTAACCAACCACAAGTTCCACAAACTGGAGATTTCTCTCACAGGCACGACATGGAAACCATAAATATCCCACCCCGAAGCAAATAATTTTTGAGATGTGAGAAAAATAAATGATGATTGAATGAAGGATGGGGGGAAAAAGGTGCAATGATAATAGCTGTCCGAATTTTTAAGAAAGTGACAACAGCGAAGGTTCGAATCAAGGAGGCCAAGGGATAAATATCAGTGGATCATGGAAGCAAGGTCACTCTACCATGTATAATACCCCATCACGTATTTAAGTCGTATGCAAAGGATTATTCTCAATGAATGCTTGAAATTGAACTTCAAAGCTGCCCCGACCGAGATGCTTCACGTTCGTGGTTTTCAAATGACATGAAATGGAAACCCCCAAGTTTCATTGACTTTAGCGATGGGTTTTTCCATGCCAAGCCATGGAAAAAACCCCGAGATCCCCAAAGGCTTGGGTCGTGGTTTTTAAATGCCACCAGTTCCCTAGACTTGGGTAGTAATTTCCATCTCCATGGAAAGCCCAATTTCCCTATGCTGGGGATTCGGTGAAAACCTCGAATTTCCATTGTGCCGTAAAATTGGAAATTGTGAGGGGCGGGACATGGAAACACCACGTTTCCCAGGCTTGGGTTGATTTTCCATGATGTGCCACGAAATTGAATCCCCAATCCCCATGTTCCCTAGACATGGGTGACAGTTTTGGCCGTGACACAACATGGAAACCAAAATTTCCCCAACGTGTTTCCCTTGGGGGTGCAGGAGGACATGGAAACCCCAAGTTCTTCAGGCTTGGACTAGTTTTACGTCATGCCACAAAATGGAAGCCAACCCACTGTATTCCATAAACTTGGGCAGTGGATTTTTTGGCCATGTTGCACCATGTAACCAACCATAAGTTTCGCAGACTAGAAATTTCTCTCGCAACCGTGGCATGGAAACCCCGAATTTCTTGCCACCAAAAATATAATTTTTGAGATGTGAGCAAAATAAATGATGTTTGGATGAAGGATGGGGCGAAAAAGGTGCAACAGTGATATTTTTATGAATTTTTATTAAAGTGACAACAACGAAGCTCTGAATCGAGGAGACCAAGGGATGAATCTCAGTGGATTGTGGTAGCAAGGCCACTTTACCAATTATAAAACCTCGTCATGTATTTAAGTCATCTAAAAATGATTATTCTCAATGACCATTTGAAATCAAACTTCAAAGTTTCCTCGACAGAGATGCTTTAAGATCGCGGTTTCAAAATTACATGGGCCCCTAGGGGCGACAAAGAGGTGTGCCTACTGTGTGTCAAGATACATTCGAAGAGTGACATGCACTACTTCTAGTGTGGATTCTAACAAAAAGGAATTTAGTCATAATCCAAGACATGGTAGCTTCGAGCCACTAGATTTTCAACCAAGTGCAATGACCAATTGTGTGAATCAATGGTTCCTCTTGTACTAAGTTGAATTAATATTGTGATGTGGTTCATCATTAGGGTAAAAATAACTTGTCTCATGAGGGTCTAAACACAGCTCACATTCCCTATTGGTGGATGAAAAATCCAACACATGGTGAATTCTGCTTCACAATGATAGGAAGAGCCGACGTTGAAGGATCAAAAATCAATGCCTCTATGAACTCTTGGTTGCCACAAGCCAGATATCCCTGTGGTAACATTTTTGATACCTCTAGCTTCAAATTTTGAAAGTCAAAAGGATCGATAGGCCACACTTTCACTATTTGTATTCGTACTCAAAATAAAAATCAAATGAGCTTTTACCCTTTTCTTCCACATGAGATTTATGTTCTCATTGAGCTCATCTTAGGACACCTGCATCATATTTTAACATATGTGTTGCCCCAGCCAAAATCCCCACCTAAAAATGTCTTCCACCCGTCACGACCCGCCGAAACATGCCTTAAGCCCAAAGATAGGGGTAGTGCGCCATCTCCCCCCCACGAAATAAGTAAAATAATTTAAAAAGTAGTGGTACTTCAGTTGCGCCGAAAAACAACTCCCACTTATTTACACCTCTCAAGTCATTTCATAAATTCGGAGTAGATTCAAGCTCAACGGGGTCTTATTTTCCCACTGATTCTACCAAACTCATTCTCTTGGTTGTGTTTTCATTAGATAGTAGATAGGGATAGTGGGAATCTCATTAATACATACATACACGTCACTAATTAGATGATGCGGCATTTGGCTACCTTAAGAGAGTCATAATTACTCTTGTCATTTACCTACGCTTGGTTCAATTTATTCACTTTGAAATTCAGAGCATTGGGTAGAAATCAAATTTCCTTAGCATCCATAGGGACCATCACAGTGCTTTGTTTTAATTAAAAAATAGTCAGATTACCCTTTCCGTACTAGTTGTGATTCGATTTTTCGTCACCTAGGGAAAATCCCCCACGAGGAGGCATTCTACGCCCCTATCCAAATCAACACACGACCACCTACCCCCATTGCGAGAGAAGCTTAGGCATAATGCTAAAAACTCACTAGATAAGGGCACAGTCCCCTAGGCCTAGCCCTTAGAGAAAATCCTTTTCCCGAAGTTATGAATCTGTTTTTCCAACTTCCCTTACCTACAATTTTCTATTGACAAGATGATGTTCACCTTGGAGACATGATGTGGTTATGAGTATGACCAGGCATGAACGATACTCTGTCCTCTATATTTTCAAGGGCCGCCAAGGGCAGATTGAACATTTTTAGACATGTGATTCTCTTCTAGCTACTGGACCCTATCTCAGGGTGACCCAATTCCAAGTTGGGCGACTTATTAAAAAGAAAACATAACACTTCCCGGGGCCCTTGATGATGTCTTTGAAGTTACTAACATTGACGCCCACCGCCATGTCCTTGTTCAAGAATATTAACTCAATTCCATTTCGATGTTGGTGTAGTGTGCACCCTTGATACAAGGCTTCCCTATTTCTTAGGATCGACTAACCCATTTCCAAGTGTTGTTCACATGGAACCTTTCCCCACTTCAGTCTTAAAATTTATTATTTGAATATTTGATACTACCACCAAGATGTACGCCATGAGCCAATCCACCCAAGCTCTCGCCTGAGGTTTCTCAATGACCCCCATGTCCTCCTACTCATCGAAGCTAGGAAATTGCTCTGACAGTCGAGTATAGGTTGTGTGCTTCACCGCCATCCATTTTTAGGGCTATTTGATTTTGCAGGTGAGTTGTTACACATTCCATGTAATATTCCAAAAATTTAGCCTTCAAGCTAAATGGAACATTAGAGTTTTTTTATCACTAGGTAAGTGAATAAATGGGTAGGGAGGCCCGTTAACCTCTTTAGAAGGATCAATATCACTTCTAATGTGAAAGGAGGAAGAATAGGAAACTAATTTGAGCACCCTTGGGTGTAAATATATATGGTATCATGTTGATTCAATCAACTTTGACCAAGTCAACAAAGCTATCTAGATACATTGAATCTCCTTGATGAACAATGCAGTTTTGGGGGAGGACAACTTGCATGAGCTTGATGGCACATATGGATGGGAGCCAATGTGAAGAGTTTCACTTGCTATATATGGAGAGGAGGGGAGCCATTGTTATTATTCCTTTTGATATGATCATTTTATATTGGTCTGTTTATACTTGGCTTCCTCTTGTTGTTTATCAGTGTTGCAGTGCTATTTAGCACAGGGTGTTCCTGAGCGAGAATCCCACCTCGTCCCTTGAGAGGCCTCTTGGGAGAGCTATGTTCTGTATTGATCCACATCAAGGCTTGAGGCCAAGCACCATTCTTTAGCCTCAGCGTTATTTTTGTAGAAGAATATTGCTGTGTTGTAGGTTGTTTCAATGGAGGTTTCATAACACCACTTCCGGGTCTGTTTCTCAGTAGAGGGTGCCTTCCTTCTCTTGAGAGATCATATAGGAAGATTTTTGGGCTCATTTCACATCTTGGTAGTAGGCCAGACTATTACTCATCTCCTACAGTGTATTATTTTGTAGGAACTACATCATTTTTCATAGGGTTGCTACAACAAGGTTTCAACCCTTGTTTTTGAGCTAGTTTCCTTGGAAAAGGGCCAACCCTTCTCCCGGAAAGATAGAGGAAGGGATTATCATCCCTATTTTTCATTTTTCAGCTATATTTCTGTAATGTTTCAGTATTAATGTGTTTTTCAGAGCTGAATATTCATATCTGCACTTTTTGTACATCAAGCTTTCAAGAAACCCTTGCCGGGTTATCTTTATAATGTATTAAGGAGGCCAGATCTTCATTTTCTTAGCATATTGTTCAATAAAACTCTAGATCCACGATTATCTATCATTATGTTTTAGAAACCCTCTAATATCACGTTGTGCATGCTTCGGTAATTTTTGCATTGTGTAAATCATGGGATTTGGCCACTTTTAAGTCATTTTAAGGCCAAGAGATTTGTTTAACTTATCAAAAGAGATTTATTTTTGTTTCTCTTTTGTATGTGAAGGAATTAATACATATGATAAGGGATACAACCATTATTTTCCCCTATTATAACTCAATCTTTAGGAAATAACATTTTTAGGGCCCAATTGTTGTATTTTCCCCACTTGGGAGGTTGTAGAGGTGCTTATTTTTGTTTCTGATTCATTCATTTGATGGCTATGTGTTTCTCAACACATTTTATGAATTAATTTCACCCTTCTACTCAAGTATTGTGATTATGCACTGCTGCATTCCAATTTTGGAATATTACAGTGGTATCAAAGCATAATCCTGGCTCATCCTATGGAACTCAGCCATTATGATATCAAGGGAAGGAGAGATGAACAGAAAGAAGACTCCATTATGTGGAGGGAAGAAGGAGGAGAGGCTCTCAAATATTCTTCCAAAATATATCCAGAGCATCAATGAAGATCTTAAGAATATGAGACAATAAATGAAATCTCCAGAGAAGTTTGAATCTGGAGCTAGATCTAGATTGGCACATGATAGGTGTGAGCATGTAGCTACATCCTATTATGCAGAGCGCAGTCAAATGCCTAGATCTATCAGCAAAGATATGGAAGAAGGAGGAATTCCTAAGATGGAAACTCTTAGTGATTTTCTTCAAGAATATGAATCTCAAACTGAAAGGTTTAGAGATAATATCACATTTTAGAAGTTTTGCAAGATCAAAGTGGAGAGGAGCAGGCAGCATGACATGGTTATATTTTCTCTATCTATTTTTTATGGATCACCAAAATTTTCAGCCAAGGCTTGGGCGGAGGAGCTACACACTTATTTGCAGCAGCACCAAGTTTCTGAAGATGAATCCATCAAGGTTGCAGCACTGCACTTTGAAGGTAAGGCTTATGGTTGGTGTATTTTTTAGTCATTTTAATTGAAAAATGCCAATATTTCTTCTTATTCAAATTTCACTAAGAGATTAGTGGAGGGGTTTGATGGGATACATTCTAAAATACTCTTGGTTGAGCCAAACAAACCAAAACTTGTGCATGGGATGGAAGAACTTAAAAACTCAAAACCACTTCATAAAAATGATGGAGAGGCTCACATCTTTCCTCAAACACTGATAGAGGCAAAATATATGTCTCATATATTTGGACAAGAGGGAATGCAAGTTCGTTTTTCAAAAGCAGATCCTCTTATTGAGCAGAAGACTCCCATGCATATTGATGAGGAAGATAAGGATGGGGGTTACAATGTTGTCACATCTAGAGCATATCTAGTACCTCATGTAGAGGAAGGAGGAGCACATGCTCCAACAGGAGGATTTCTTGTAGGATTGCAAGAAGTTCCCCAGGATCTCACTTATGGAGGTCAAGGCACAATCAATGGACAACATGATTTTGGAGCATTGCATATGGAAGGAGAAGATAGGGAGGAAGTGTTATAGGTCAAAATACCTCCTCATTAGCTCAGAGGAGAATAAAAATATGGAAGGAATACAAAGAGCCTTCAACTCCATTTTATAGGAGATGGAGAGAGCAATCATTGCCCTTCTCTTTCCACCAATTCTGAATAGAAAAAACCAAGATGTTTCTCCAACCTCCATGCTTTTGCCTTCTTTGAGAGTAGAGTTGTTTATGGCAATGACCAATAATAGATTAGTGCTTTGCAATTTCCTTTTTGTACTGAATCTCTTGTGAGAAAAAGCTGGAGATTCAAATCATTGTCTACAGGTTTTTCCCGTTTCAAACTTTTCCTTCCATATTTTTCTTCTCCTCTGAGCTGATGAGGAGGTATTTTGACCTGTAACAGGAAGGTCATCATCATTTGATGAGGAGCACACACCCCTATCCATTTCAGAGAGCTGATGCAAAGAAGAGGAAAACTGGTTTGCGCTGTGAGGGCAAGGACAAGGTTTACCAACCATATGTACAGTATACTCTTGACATTGATGTCTCACTGCATGGGGGCATTCCACATGGGAGGCCACCAGATCTAGAGTTGGTGAGAGGCATCTTCCCATTTGGTTCACTTCTCTTATATTCTGGAGAGGTGAAAGTTGTGGATGAGTCTATTACAACACAGAGAGTTTGGGATAGTCTCAATGAGGAGGGAGAGATTCTTCCATTTTCAGCACCACCCACTCTCACTAGATATAATGCGCTAACAGAAGTTGTTGCAGTGATGGAGGATTTCACCTTCATGGTGCAAGGGAGCTGCTGCATGGACTTGGAGAAATAGAGGGTACTTCCTTTGAGGAAGGAATCCTCCATACATTGGAGTAGATGGAGGCCACTCATGCTTACATTGGCCAAGATTGAAAGATTCTTTATTGATGAGGGCTTCTTATGGGAGACCAACTTCCATAGAGCCTTACTTATTTTTTAGTATGAGCAGTTGCATGATGGGCATGGAAGCAATTTGGAGGATGAATTTGGCATGAGGGATGCCAAAGGAGAAGATAACATCATGTGGGGAGCATCACATTGGAGATCATCAACATTGTCTCTTAGGAGGATTGATCCATATTGGAGGTCTCAACTCTTGGTAGAGTACTCCAAGGATCATGGTGCTTGCATGATTCTTGATGACCCTAATAAAGATGATAGATATATGATGGATGATGTGGTCATCTATTCTCATAGAATATTCTTCTTGACTAGAGCTTCTAAGCTCAAGGAGAAGTTGCTACATGCAGCACATGAGGACTTATTTTCCATGCACTTTGATGCATATCTTTCCTTGGCAGAGGATTTTATTTGGGAGGGCATCCAGGATGATATATTTTAGCATATGGATAGATGCATAGCCTGGATGGTGATAGAGAGGATGTCATAGCCACTTCCCTACTCTTTGGAGACGAGGGAGAATTTCCAGTTGAACCATTTCAGCTCAAGGTCCTAAGGACATGGTGGAGAATGTATAATTCCACATTATGTTTTGTACTTCTTTACTTTATATGAGCAGTATGTTGTACCAAGGAGGATTATCCCTTCTTTCATATTGTATGATGATGTACTTGAAGCCATTTTTAGCATTGAGATTGGCTATCTCATTGGTGGTTTGTGGGGGAATCCACATGATTTTTGCTGTGCACCATTGACACCACTTTGTACTTTCATGTTTCTATCTTGTAAAATGATTGTTGCAGAAAACAAGTGGATGGAAAAACACTTGTTATTGTTTGATTTGATGTAGGCAAAGGATGCACTGCACTGGCTCCATGTGAGGAACCTTAATCCAATTTCTGGTTTTCATATGACAACTTGTTTCTATTGGTTTTTGCTTCCATGTATTGTTGATATTTTTATGTTCATGGGGAGATTTGTTTCGAGAGTGGGATATGAGTTGGAGATTCCCATTGGGAGTATTATTATCCCTAATTTACATGATGAATTTTTTAGGGGAAGAAATGGGCAGCCCATGATTGCCAAATTACATCTCTTTTCTTCATGTGGGAGGATCCATTAGAAGAAATTGAGGTTTTGGAGGAGGCACTTCATGGCTTATTTGTTTGGTGGGGTATCTTGGGCCACTCTTGGAGGTCATAAAGTTTCATCCCAAGATCAGCAGCAGCCCCATACTTACCATAAAGGGAGAGAGAAACCACTTGTATGGGAAGATCCAATCTCTCCATGCAACCCCAACACATTGTATGAACCGAGGGTTGAGGATATTTTTGAGCTAATTAGATTGGCTCATTTCATTTGGATGATAGCATGGGTGTGGGAGTCACTCATTGGGAATAATATTCCCCATGTTTTTCACCACTCCTACCTTGAGGAGGCCATTGGATAGCAAGGAGGTTTCCACTTACACCTTCCACCTTTCTATGATGTGAGCCATATGGTTTTGCATTCTTGGGAGGAAACATTGGAGGACATATTTGTAGCAGATCATTCTGAGCAGTGGTGGGGACTTTGATGAGGAGGAAAAAAGAAGAGGAGGGGAGGAATTTTTCTCTCCTTATACAGTTGCTTGTGGACAAACAAATTTTGGAGGGGAGGACTGTAATATTCCAAAAATTTAGCCTTCAAGCTAAATGGAATATTAGAGTTGTTTTATCACTAGCTAGGTGAATAAATGGGTAGGGAGGCCCATTAACCTCTTTAGACGGATCAATAATACTCCTAGTGTGAAAGGAGGAAGAATATGCAGCTAATTTGAGAACCCTTGGGTGTAAACAGAGATGGTATCATGTTGATTCAGTCAACTTTGACCAAGTCAACAAAGCTATCTAGATACATTGAATCTCCTTGATGAACAACGCATTTTTGGGGGAGGACAACTTGCATGAGCTTGATGGAACATATGGATGGGACCCAATGTGAAGAGGTTTAATTTCTATTATGGAGAGGATGGGAGCCATTGTTATTCATGATTTTGATATGATCATTTGATATTGGTCTGTTTAGACTTGGCTTCTTCTTGTTGTTTAGCAGGGTTACAACGGTGTTTAGCACAGGGTGTTCTCGAGCGAGAATACCACCTCTTCCCTTGAGAAGCCTCTTGGGAGAGCTCTGTTCTGTATTGCTCCACATCTAGGCTTGAGGCCAAGCACCATTATTTAGCCTCAACATTATTTCTGTAACAAAATATTGCTGTGTTGCAGGGTGTTGCAGTGGAGGTATGATAACAGCACTTTCGGGTCTGTTTCTCAGTAGAGGGTTCCTTCCTTCTCTTGAGAGATCAGCTAGGAATATTTCTGCGCTCATTTCACATCTTGGTAGTAGCCCATACTATTCCTCATCTCCTACAGTGCAGTGCCTTGCAGGAACTGTGTCATTTTGCATAGGGTTGTTGTGGCAAGGTTTCAACCCTTGTTTTTGAGCTACTTTCCTTGGAAAAGGGCCAAACCATCTCCCAGAAAGCTAGAGGAAGGGATTCTGATCCCTTTTTTTTATTTTTCAGCTATATTTCTGTACTTTTGTAGTAATATTGTGTTTTTCAGAGCTGCACCTTTTGTACGTCAAGCTTTCAAGAAACCCTTTCCGGGTTATCTTTATAATGTATTAAGGAGGCTAGATCTTCATTTTATTAGCATATTGTTCAATAAAAATATAGACCCATGGTTATATATAATGATGTTGCATAAACCCTCTAATATCACATTGTGCATGCTTCATTAATTTCTGCATTGCTTAAATCATGGGGTTTGGCCACTTTCAAGTCATTTTAAGGCTGGGAGATTTGTTTAACTTACCAAAAGAGTTTTGCTTCTATTTCTATTTTCTACGTGAAGGCCTTAATACATATGCTAAGGAAAAAAACCATTATTTTCCCCTTTTATAAATCAATCTTCAGGAAATAACGTTTTTAGGGCCCAATTGTTGCATTTCCTCACTTAGGAGGATGCAGAAGTGCTTCCTTTCTCTGCTGATTCTATTGGGTATGTGTTATATTCTTTCCACGACTAAGCACGCATGGGGGGGTAAGAAGGGGGGCGATAGCCCCCCCTGTCGGGGTCCGGGGTAGCGCCCCAGCGAAAATTTTTGGTCCTTAATTTCCGGTGGGTAGTCCACGTCCATGGTTTTGTGCATGGTTTTGCACATGGTATTGGGGTACGATGTTTTTTGGCCCTTGGTATTTTTGTAGATTCGGTCAAGGGAACTACAGTTATGTTCTAATCTAGGGTTAATGGATTGGTGTTTATGTATGCTTCAGCATGTATATATATGCGTTGTAACACTAAAAGGAATATAATGAAAAATCAAGATGGTCGTCCTAATTTGAGATCCAGGGGAAAATCTCTGTGTTTATCTGTTTTATGTTTAATTCTCTCGCTATTGTTTATTTTCTGTTATAATATTCGTGAGTAGATAATTTATGTTCAGGGTTAAAACCTACATTTGGTATCGAAGCTATTTTGGCTTCAAGGGGATGCTTTTGCTGCTGAGGGTTTTTTGCTCAGGCCTGAGGTAGACCCTATTTAGTGGGAAATCTACGGGATCGATTCTTGTGGTGAAAGAAGATGGCAAGCAGCGGGAAGATTGAGATCGAGAAATTTAATGGTCAGAGTTTTGAGTTATGGAAGCTCAAGATGGAGGATTTGCTGGTGGATAAAGATCAGTGGATTGCAGTAGATCCAGGTACTAAACCAACGACAACGTTAGATGAAGACTGGAAGAAACTGGATCGGAAGGATAAGAGTATAATACGGTTGTGTGTCTTAGATTCAGTATTGTTGAATGTGTCTGGGGAAGTTACGATGAAGACCTTGTGGGATAAGCTAGGGACTTTATACCAATCTAAGTCTCTAGTGAATAAATTGTTCCTACGGAAAATGTTGTATAACCTGAGGATGAAGGATGGATACTCGGTGACAAAGCATCTGAACGCCTTCAATACTGTGGTAAGTCAGCTGTCATCTGTTGATATTAAAATCTTAGATGAAGATAAGTGCATCAGTTTGTTGTGTTCTCTACCAGATTCATGGGATAGTCTGGTTATTGCAATAGGTAGCAATACAACTACCTTGAATTTTGATGACATTGTCTCAGCCTTGTTGTTGGAGGAAATGAGACGAAGAAATATGGAGGGCCAGAATGGAGATGCCTTATCTGTACGAGGAAGGTCCTAGAATAGAAACAATAATAAGGTTTCGAGTGGGAGATCTAAATCTAGAGGGAGATCTAAATCTCCTGGAAAGTTTGTAAAGGTGTGTTGGAAATGCGGAAAGGAAGGGAACTACAAAAAGGACTGCAGATCTAAAGCTCTTGAGAAAGGAAAGGGATCTGATGATGATCCTTTTGTAGAGGAAAAATCCACCTCGGGTGAAGGTGGGGATGTGTATTTGGCTTCTTCTTCAAATACACATGTAGATCACGAGTCATGGTTGATTGACTCAGGTGCATGTTTTCACTTCACTCCCCATAGGGAGTGGTTCTGTGAGTATGAGAAATATGATGGTGATGTCTTCCTAGGGGATGATAGGAAGGCCAAAATCATCGGACGTGGAAAGGTCAAGCTGAATTTACAAGGTGGAAGTATTAGAACACTTCCTGGTGTTCAGCATATTCCTGCATTGACAAGAAATCTTATTTCTATAAGAAAGATGGATGATGCAGGTGTAAAAACAGTGTTCGAGAAAGATTCCTGCAAGATGGTTCGGGGAGCACTGGTATTAATGCGGGGAGTTCGGACTGGAACTCTATACAAGATACAAGGTAGCACTGTTATTGATGGGTGTAACAATTCTATGGTTCCTGAAAGTGGAGCGGAAAGCCTAGTTGTCTCTGGAGAAAAGACCATGTTATGGCATCAAAGGCTTGGACATATTCGAGAGAAGGGCCTTCGGATATTGCATAGAAATTTTATGGTAGAAAGTATGTCTAATTTCTCTCTGGATTTCGATTTATATGAACATTGTGTATATGGGAAGCAGAATCGAGTGAGTTTTCCTTCTGGGGCTAAGAGGGTGAACAAGATATTAGAACTTGTGCACAGTGATTTGTTTGGACCTGTGTCAGTTCCATCACTGGGAAAGTTTGTGTACTATGTTTCATTCATAGATGACTTCTCAAGGAATACATGGATATATTTCTTGAGGAAGAAATCTGAAGTGTTTGACAAATTTAAAGAATTTAAGGCTGTGGTGGAAAACCAGACAGAGAAGAAGATAAAGGCGTCGAGGATAGATAATCGTGGGGAGTGCTGCAAGAAGGAATTTGAAGAGTTCTGTAAGAAGTGTGGTATAGCATGGAAGAAGACTACTCCATACACACCGCAGAAAAATGGAGTTGCAAAAAGAATGAACAGAACACTGATGGAAAAGGCAAGAAGCATGCTCAGTGGTACTGGGTTAGGACAAGAATTCTGGGTAGAGGCAGTGGAGACTACATGCTATCTGGTGAATAGATCACCTTCATCAGTGTTGGAGGATAAGACCCCACATTAGGTATGGATTGGTAAGAAACCCTCTCTTTCACATCTAAGGGTATTTGGATGTGATGCATATGTACATGTTCCAAAGGAGAAAAGGACCAAGTTGGATAATAAATCTGAAAGGTGCATATTTATTGGGTATATTGATGGTTTAAAGGGTTACAAGCTTTGGAACCCAGAAGCAAGGAAGGTTGTGTACAGTCAAGATGTGGTTTTTAGAGAGGTAAAAGATGTTGTTACACATGAAGTCCTACCAAAGGAACCTGAGAAGATAGATTTTGAGCTAATGGAGGATGAATCAGACTCTATAGCAGAAGAAGATTTAGAAGAGGAAGAGCCACAAACTCCAGCTTTGAGAAGATCAGTTTGGGAAAGAAGGCAACCATAAAGGTACAGTCCATCTGCTTTCTATTCAGGTTTTTCCTTAATTATAACTGATGATGATCCCAGAAATGTCAGGGAGGCAGTAGATTTAGAGGATGGAAAACTCTAGAAGGAGGCCATGGTTGATGAGATGGCATCCTTGCACAAAAATGAGGCATGGGATCTGGTGGAGTTGCTGGCGGGAAGGAAGCCCATCGAGAGAAAATGGGTGTTTAATAAGAAGATGAATGTAGAAGGAAAGTTGGAGAAATAAAAATCTTGGTTGGTAGAAAAATGTTATTCCCAGGTGCCGCGAATTGATTTTGGTGATATTTTTTCTCCTGTTTCCAATGTTACTTCTATTAGATTACTTTAATCTGTTGCCACTGCATTTTATTTTGAGATAGAAAATATGGATGTGAAGACAACATTTCTTCACAGGGATCTAGAAGAGGAGATATACATGAAGGAACATGAAGGATTTATGGTGAAGGGTAAGAAAGAACTGGTATGCAGGTTGAATAAGTCTCTGTATGGGTTAAAACAGTCACCAAGGATGTTGTATCAGAAATTTGATACCTATATACGGGGACTTGGCTTCACCAGAAGCAAGGAGGATCACTATATTTATTTTAAATTAATTGGTGACCGTGTTATTTATTTGGTCTTGTATGTGGATGATATGTTGTTGATTGGAAATGAAAAAGAAATTATCCAAGATTTGAAGACCCAACTGTTCTCCAAATTCGACATGAAGGATCTTGGTGCTGCAAAATATATTTTGGGCATAAAAATTAAGAGAGATCGGGCAAAGAGGAAGCTCTGGTTAAACCAGAGGAATTATGTCGAGACTATATTGCAGAGGTTCAATATGCAGGATAGTAAACAATTTAGATGTTTACCTATTCCTCTGAAATTAAAGCTATCTGTTTCGAACGGTGTTCGAAATTGAAGAAGATGAGAATATGTCCTGTGTTCCATATGCAAGTGTAGTGGGTAGCCTAATGTATGTAATGGTATGTACTAGACCAGACATTGGACATGCAGTGGGAGTATTGAGCAGGTTTATGTCAAACCCGGGGAAGGAGCATTGGACGACAGTGAAGCGGGTTTTCAAATATTTACATGGCACTAGTGATTATGGCTTGTGCTACAAAGGAAGACCAAGATTGGAAAGAATGTTGGACATTCATTGTGATTTTTGATGCGTTTGGGTGGAGATACGGACAGAAGATCTACAAGTGGGTATGTGTTTAGCCTATTTGGAGGCACAGTCAGTTGGATGAGTAAAAGAGAGTCTATAGTAGCACTTTGAACTACATAGGCAGAATACATAGCAGCCACTCATGCAAGCAAGGAAGCAGTTTGGTTGCAGAGATTGTGTTCAAGTATGAGGTTGGTAAAGCAAGCTATAAGGATAGACTTGTTAGGTAAACATGACTCGGGGTAGATTCAATGTTGAGTAGGGTAAACAGTAGTGGTTTTGGGGCACATGGTTTTGTGCACCCATGGTTTTGACCCATGGTATTGCATGTGATGGAGCCTATAAAAGGGCTGGAAAGACTTCATTGTAATGTAAGGCCTGGAGGTGAGCGGTGAAGGCTCACTTGGCCGGATTGGCCAGGGTTTTGGCCAATGGTTAATGAAATTTCATTGGTTGGGTTTTTCCCCGGATTTGGGGTTTTCCCGGATAAACATTGTGTTTATTTTTATGTGTTTTGTTGCTGGGTTCTTTCATGGTTATGTTTATGTTTATTTCTCTCCGTAAATTCATTATTCTCTCGGTAAATTATTTTATTACTGCGGTAAATTCCTAACAAGTGGTATCAGAGCCAGGGTTTGGCTTCAAAGGGATGCCTCTGTTGTCAAGGGTTTATTTGAATGCAGAATCTATTCGCAGTTCTAGTCACAATGTAGCTCGGTGGTTGGAGAGATCTGATCGCAGATCTGAAAAAAAAAAAAAAAAAAAAAAAGTCCATATGATGTTGTTAGTGGTGGATCGAATCACTAAGAACGACATATTGGAGAAAGGTATCAAAGCCATGGTCTAGGGTTTGGGATTCAGAGGGACGCCTTTGTGCCCAAGGTTAATCTGGAATCTCTAACGAGATCGTTTTTGATAATAGCTTTGAGATTGAAAGTGTGGACCTGGAATATAAATATAATGGTTGGCTTGTTGGAAAGAAATGATTTGGCGATGATGAGAGGCTGAGTATCGTCTTGGGTTGGCGTGGTATTGAGCCACCAAGGCACGTATGTTGTGGCCCTCAATGCTTCTCTGGCCTGGGAAATAAAAAATGACGTCATTCCACTGCAACGGTTGAACCAGGAGGCTACAAACAAACACTCTGATGCTACCTGCAAAGATCTGCGTGTGATGGAGGCAGATCTGCATGATATTTAAAATCTGCAGGGTGGTCTTTTACTTTACAGTCATTTGCCAAGATTTATGTGAAACTCCATGGAATTACGTTTTGATTTAGCTCGTTTTGCAACCCGCCTTTGGGCGGACATGTATTTTCAACCAGATTCTAGGACTTTTAAAAAGGAGGTACTGACTAATTCCCCGAGCGTCTGCTGTTGTGTTTCCGAAGATGGACTGCATGACGAATTCGGGAACTATATCGGTCCTGAGATCGAATCTGACGAGGAGTTGGATCAGGATGAAGCGTCGTGGCGGTGTGGGCAAATGTGAGATCTGATTATTGTTGCGAGAAGAAAGAAAGCAAGGCACAGAGGGAGCGCTGGAAACAAGCTCGAGATGTCACTGTCTAGTTAGCGTGGACTCCTTGATGGTGGGGGGAATAGAATCGATTGCACGTCAGAGGATGAGTTAAGAGATCGTAGCCATGACGTGGAGCACCGCAGGCCGAACCCCACCTTTTCCAGCCTTGAGATCTGTAATGTTGCTGAAGCTGGTGTTGCCCGGAGCCATGCCCATGGTTTGCAAGAGCGTGGTTCTGGGCGTTGTCTCGTTAGTAATCTCATGGAGCTTCTTGGCATTGAAGTCACTGGTACGAAGACTTGTTGACGCAGATTGCAGGTGAAAGTTGGCACGAGCCATAAAGCACCGTGAACATGTGAAGTACTCCACAAATGTGTGTGTATGCAACTGCGCAAATAATAAAATGGGATGAGGTTTTCCATTCACGAGAGTAGAAGGGCGTGGTGTAGAGGAGAATCGATACACAACCCATTGAAGGAATTCTTAGGAGAGCAAAGTGTTTGACAGAATGTGTCAATGAGAGAGGATATTTGCAGGTGAATTAATTAAATTGATGAGCCATGTATCTGAAAAGAATTCCTATAGGACTGGCGGTTACAGAGGCTGGTGACCCATGTAATCCGGTAGATGGATTCTTTTTATATGGACATTGATGTTATTCGGCAGATTGATGTACAACTATGATGTCCTCTTTGGAGAGGACATCATGTATAAATGTATATAATGGTCATACAAAGAACAGAAACAATGAAAAAAAATAAAAAATTATGGAGTTAATTTTGTTATATGTAAATGGGCATACTGCTGTAAGACCTGGTATGGCATGCGTACCCCTGGGTAATCACTGGTAAAGTCTGGGTTAGACCTAGGTGATAGGGGGATGTCAAGTTAACAATTACTCTGGGTAAAAAAATTTGAGGGGGGGAAGAGTTAGAGTGAGCGGGGTTGTCTCACTTAACAGGTTTGGCTGGATTTAGTCAATAATCCCCAAGTCAAGTTTAAGGGGGGAATTGTTAGGTAAACATGACTCGGGGTAGAGTCAATGTTGAGTAGGGTAAACAGTAGTGGTTTTGGGGCACATGGTTTTGTGCACCCATGGTTTTGACCCATGGTATTGCATGTGATGGAGCCTATAAAAGGGCTGGAAAGACTTCATTGTAATGTAAGGCCTGGAGGTGAGCGGTGAAGGCTCACTTGGCCGGATTGGCCAGGGTTTTGGCCAATGGTTATTAATTCATTGAGTTTGAGTTTTCCCACGATTTGGGGACGGATCGCTCATTAATATTTATGTTTATGTGTTTTGTTGCTGGGTTCTTTCATGGTTATGTTTATGTTTATTTCTCTCCGTAAATTCATCATTCTCTCGGTAAATTATTTTATTACTGCGGTAAATTCCTAACAAGACTGTGATAGCCAAAGTGCAATTTTCTTGTCTAAGAACCCTGCTTATCATTCAAAGACAAAGCACATTGATGTTCAATATCACTTTGTTAGATATATGGTTGAGGCTAAAAGGGTATTGCTGGTAAAGGTGGACACTTTGAAGAATGTTGCAGATGCATTGACAAAGTCTGTGAGCACTCAAAAGTTCTCTTAGTGTAGAGAAACAATGGGTGTTGAAGAATTGGGCCAATGACTAAGCTCTCCTATGGCCCCGTGTGGAAAGAAAACAACAAGTGGGAGAATGTTGGGTATGTGTTATATTCTTTCCATGACTAAGCATGTGTGGTGGGGTAAGAGGGGGGGCGATAGCCCCCCCTTTGTGCTGGGTACAATAGGGAGGTCACAGGGGGAGCAGTATCCCCCCCTGTTAGGGTCCAGGGTAGCACCCCGGTGAAAATTTTTGGTCCTTAATTTCCGGTGGGTAGTCCACATCCACGGTTTTGTGCATGGTTTTTCACATGGTATTGGGGTATGATGGTTTTCGGCCCCTGGTATTTTTGTAGATCCGGTCAAGGGAACTATGATTATGTTCTAATCTAGGGTTAATGGATTGGGGTTTATGTATGCTTCAGCATGTATATATATGTGTTGTAACACTAAAAGGAATATAATGAAAAATCAAGCTGGTCATCCCGATTTGGGATCCAGGGGAAAATCTCTATGTTTATCTGTTTTATGTTTAATGCTCTCGCTATTGTTTATTTTCTGTTATAAGATTCGTGAGTAGATAATTTTTTTTCAGGTTTAAAACCTACAAATTCATTCATTTGATGGATATGTGTTTCTAAACACATTTTATGAGTTAATTTCAGCCTACTACTCCAGTATTGTGCTTATGTAGTGCTACATTCCCATTTTTGAATATTACATTCCATAGGGAATTTCGACTTCCATGACCACCGTCTTGTTGTCTTAATCAACCAAAACCCTTTGTGGGATCTAAGTTAGCACTCAATTTGACATTGTAACTAAACTTCTGGTTCATCCCTCATCGCCAGTTCCACTTACCAAAAATTTCCCACTTGGAGCTCTCGATTCCATGGCACAACTCAATGGAGAAACCACACCCTCTTACCTATTTAAAGTTTGAGAAGAGTTCGTGTGTGAGCTCCAAATATCCTGAGGGAAAATTCGAAGGAAACCAGCTACTAGATGGTTTGATTAGTCTTTCACCCCTATACCCAAGACAAACAAATGATTTTCACATCAGTATCGCTACAATCCTCCACCAGAGTTTCCTCTGGCTTCACCCTGCTTAGGCATGGTTATCCATATTTTGGGTCCCAATAGGTGTTTTTACACTCGAACCCTTAGCATAAGCTCAAGGTTGGTCGAAAATGAATCCCCCCTAGAGGGGACATATCGCCTGTTAGCTTCCTTGCACCTCGCATTTTTTCAAACCCACCGACTCGCACACATGTTAGACTCCTTGGTCTGTGTTTCAAGATGGGTCGAATGAAAAGTCTGCCAACCAACACTATGAGTGCATAGGTGCAAACGAAGCACCACAAGGGCGCGCAATTCATTGCACAACCATGGAAATGGAAAACCAATAGGTGGTACTCCACCCACGCTTGTGATGATGCAACAACCCGTGTTGGTTTGTAGCTCAAGTTGAGAAACAGACTAGCCTGAGCCATTCCACATCCAACCAAGATGGATCGAAAACCTCCATCCACTTCCCACCTAGAAATTTCAAGCAATCTTTAACCCTCTTTCCAAATTCCTTTTCATATTTCCCTCACGGTACTTTTTCGCTATCGGTCTCTCACTTGTATTTAGCCTTGGACAGAATTTACCACCCAATTAGGGTTTCATTCCCAAATAACCCAACTCGCTGACAACGCCCCGTGATGTGGCAAGATCCCAACACGATAGAGCTGTTACCCTCTTAGGCACCACCTTCAAAGGCACTCGGTCCAGGCCTGCCATTGAGGACTCTACTACAGACTACAATAAGCACTGTTGGCACCCGATTTTCATGATGGGATCTTCCTAGTTCACTCGCCACTACTAGGGTAATCCTTGTAAGTTTCTTTTCATCAGATTAATTATATGCTTAAAATCAACAGGTGTTCTCACCTAAGCTAAGGTGGCAAGTTGGAGCTAAATCTTCCCTACCCAATGGGAGGACAAGAGAGAGAAAATAAATTTCTAAGGATGCCACAGAGAGCCTGCATTGACTAACACTGACTACCCAACCAAGGGGACAATATCACTGCTTTCCAACACACTCCACGAAAAATTTCCTACCACATTTCAGCTAACTACACCACATTAGGCACGGATGACCTGCTCTTCTACTACCTCACATATTGGGGAGTGCGTTTGAATGGGATGCAACGCCCAGACAGACGTGCCCTTGACCAAAGACTTGGGTGTAAATTTAATTTAAAAACTTGATGATTCACAGGATTCTACAATTCACAGTAAATATCTCATTTCACTATGTTCTTCATTGTAACAAGAGTCAATATATCTATTTTCGAGAGTCGTTTCCATGTCTTACCAAAAAATCTCACCCCCATGACTAATGGCTAAAAGCCAACCCAATGTAAAATGCATCACAATAAGAAAAAAACCCCCTTCCCCCTCAAGACAAATGCATTCCATAACCCAATCACTAGAGGGAGGATCAAACAAGATCCCTAGACCCCATGCCTTTGAAAAAATGGGGGAAATACAAGGAATGGTGATCGAGAAGGACTAGGGTAGCCAACCCAAAATATCACGCTACTTTGCATCCTTCTCGAAGACCCAACCGCAAAAATCCCCCCCTTTCTCTGTAATGATGCTTGAGGTTGAAAAGAGGAAGGGAAGGAAAAAAAGAAAAAAGACATATATGTATATAATATAAAAGAAAGAGAAAGTGGTTCCCACCCCCTCACAAGGGAAATATCAAGCAAAAAAATAGGAAGCTTTCCAAACCCTGTGGATTTTCAAAAAGGAGAGAATTATTCCATGCTAATGTATTCAGAGCATAATCCTGCTTTGAGTAGTCTAATTTTTTCAAAGTAACAGTGTCGAAGCCACTAACAAGCCAATTAAGGCCAGGAGCATGCTGCTGATAAATGATATGGAAGGGCAGGTGCACACCAAGTAGGTAGACCAACCTTTACAACCCAAGATCCAACTATGAGCTTTTTAACTACAACAACATAAATATATGCTATTGGATTCAGAATTACCATGGCTATTGGCACCAAACTTTCCCTCCAATGGATCCTTGTTAAGGGATTTAGATTGTACTCATTTCAATTACTAGACTCGATGAGCCCCATATGGTTAATTATTGTCACTACCTCCCCATGTCAGGATTGGCTAATTTGCGTGCCTTCTTCCTTCCTTGGATGTGGTAACCGTTTCTCAGGCTCCCTATTAGGAATCAGACCATAATTCTCTATCACCTGTCACCATCATGGAAGGCCTCTATCCTAACATCAAAATTTCATAGGCCATAAATTTGAATGAAGCATCGCCAGCACAAGGGTTGTGCGATACGTCTAGTTATCATGATTCACGAGAGAAGCTAGCAAGCCTGCACTATCCTTTTATCTAAAATATGCATCCCTTCCAAAGATTCGGGAATTCATGCACATATTAGCTATATAATTACCATGGTTATACGAGTAGTATGGTACCATCAAAATAACTATAGCTGATTGAAAGAGGCATCCACAGTTTCACAGTCTGAATTAGTTCATACTTAACATGCACGGCTTAATATTTTAGACAAGCATATGACTACTACCAAGATAAAAAAAAGTATCACCCTCCCACTTCAAATGGAATTCAAAGCTGTCTCTTATGAAGATCCAACCTGAACACCCATCAAGTCAAAGAGAAGTCAAAATATCATGTAAAGCTTTTATACCTTGCACCACTTGCATACCCAAGATAGGATTAGAGCCCACGCACAGTACGTGCTAAGACATGAAAAATAAATGTTGACAACAAACATAGTGGATGATGAATGCAATATCGAAAAAGAAAAAAGTTGGTCACCGTGCCGAGTCACATTCCACCGAGACCGCCTAAGAGTTGGAAACCACCCCCAATCAGCAAGAATGGCCAAATAAGTATCACCCATGACAACCACAATGAATAGAAAAAGGGGAGAAAACAAAAACAAAATATCCCACACAAAATCTCTTAGAAATACCCCACTAAACCCTCCCCACCCCGCACCAAGGCCACCTAGGAGTCCACTCAGACAACAACAACAGTGGCCCTTGAGCGCTTGTGGCAACCTTGACGCAAAGGAATAGGAAGGAAAGAAATGGATAACAATCAACCCCACAAACTCTCTCTCAAAAGTGCCTCCCAGCAATCCTCGCCCTGCATCAAGGCCACCTAGGAGTCCACCGAGACAATAGCAATGATGGACCTCTATCACCTGATCTCCTGCGATGACCTCAATGAAAAGAAAAAGTAAGGAAATAAAAAGAGAAAATCCAACACCAAAATCTCTCTCTCATAAATTCCTCTCAGTCGTCCCCACCCCGAGCCATTGCCACCTAGGAGTTCACTTGGACAACATCAACTATGGACCTAAATCACCCGATCCCTTGCGGAAACCTCAATATGAAGGAAAAGTAAGGAAATAAAAGGAGAATTATCGACCCTACAAACTCTCTTACAAATTCCCTCCAACCCTTCCCTCCTAGCATCAAGACCGCCTAGGAATCCACCCAGACAACAGCAACAGTAGACCTCGATCACTTTATCTCCTGTGACAACCTCACTGCAAGGGAAAAGGAAGGAAGTAAAAGGAGAATGACCAAGTCAAAAAACTCTATTAGAAATTGCACCCCAACCCTCCTTGCCCAGAACCGAGGCAACCTAGGAGTCCACCTCGATAGTAACATCAATGGGCGTCGATGGTCTGATTGCCTGCGGGACCCTCAATGAAAAATGCAAAGGAAGGAAATAAAAAAAGAATGACTGAGCATGCAACCTCTCTTAAAAATTCCCTCCAACCCTCCCCACCGACACCGAGGCCACCTAGGAGTCCATCCAGAAAACAACAAAAGATGGACCTTGATCACTTGATCACCTACAAGAACATTGATGTCAAGGAAAAGGAAGAAAATAAATGAAAATCAAGAGGCTTGCAACAAAATGCATGAACATATCTGAACAATAGGAGGGATCAAGAAACCCCACACCCCATACACCCTACGTACAAGAAACCTAGGATATTTCCCCATCGACTTACCAACTGGAAAATGAATACTTTTCACGTGCATCCACCTCCACATAGAGGAGGGAGGTGAAATAATTCCACCTTTAAGTCCTCCTTCTAGATAACCCCCACCATCAACGTAGAAAGAATCCTCCCCACTGGACACAAACAAATTCATGATTAAAAAAAAAAATACCAATCACCTCATCTCTCAACATTCCAAGCTGAAAAATTCTACTATGCATGCAATATGCAAGGAAAAAGGCAACCGCTTGATCAAACATGAGGGCCACCATATCTATCAAAACCTTAAATCCAACGCATCAAAATACAACATGCACTCTGAAAGGATGCTGACATAGAAATAGTACAAGCACAAGAAACCGACACCATAAAGAGCCAAACAATGAAGAGGAAAGTCGTATCAAGGATCCACACACAAAAACCCATCCAATTCTGAGAACATGGAGAAGAAGGGGAATTTTTCATATATGACTCCAAGAAATAGCATGGCCAACATTACTGCCCATGCGCTACCGAGTGGGGATAGAGAGAATATGAAATTTAGCCACCCTACAAATTACCCAAGGCCATTCTTTAGGTAGACCCAAACAAGAAACTCAATTACCAACCCACCTTTCACATGAAAATAAAACCCCTCCTCCCCACTAAAAATGGAGGAGGTGAACAATATAGCGAAGAGTCGATTTCATTGGAGCCAATGAGAGAATATTCAACCCCTCCCACTCACCAAAAAACGAGGAGGTGAACAATATAGCAAAGAGCCAATTTCAACGAAGCCAACGAGCGACCAAGGGGCATGAGAGTGACATAAGCGGGCAAGCACTCATTTCAAGGATCCACACATATCAACCTCATCCAACTCTAAGAACACATAGTGAAAGGGTAACTTTGTCCATATATGCCTCCCAAGACAATGATGGCCAACATTGCCACTCATGTGCTACCATTTGGGGATGGAGATAAGATGAAAGTCAACAACCCTATAAATTACCCAATGACATTTTTCAGGAACACCCAAACAAACAACACAATTAGCAACCCAAATTTCACACAAAAATCTAGCCCCTCCCTACCACAAATAAGGGTGAAGGAGAACACTATAGCGAAGATCCTATTTCAATTGAGCCCACGAGCAACCAAGGGGAACGAGAGTGCCATATCTAAGAGAAAATTTCAACAAAGCCAAAAATCGATAAAGGAGCATGAGAGTGACATAGGCACATAACCAGTCGTATGTAGGAGCCACACACAGAAACCTCATCCACCTCTGAGAACATAGAGTGGAAGGGGAACTCGGTTCACATATGCCTCCCTGGACGAGCATGGCCAACATTACCACTCATGTGATACTGGGTGGGGATGGAGAGAAGATGAAAGTTAATGACCCTACAAATTACCCAAGGCCATTCTTCAAGCACACCTGAACAAACAACTCAATTACCAACCCACCTTCCACACAAAACTCCAACCCCTCCCCCCCCACCAAAAAGGAAGGAGGTGAAAAATACAACGAAGAGATAATTTCGATGGAGCCAATGAGAGACCAAGCCGAATGAGAGAGACATAGGCAAGTGGATAGTTGTCTCAAGGAGCCACACATAGTAGCCCCATCCAACTCCAAGAACACATATCAAAAGGGGAACTTTGTTCACATATGCCTCCTAATATGAGCATGGAAAAAAATATCACTCATGTGCTACTAAGTGGGGATGGAGAGAAGATGAAAATAGGTGACCATACAAATGACCCAAGGCCATTATTCAAGCACACTAGAACAAAAAAATCAATTTCCAACCCACCTTTCACACTAATATCCAACCCCTCCACCCCACCAAAAAGGGAGGAGGTGAACAATATAGTGAAGAGTTGATTTCAATGGAGCTAATGAGTGACCAAGTGACATGAGAGCATCATAGCAAAGGGTCAATTTCAACGAAGCCAATGAGTGCCAATGGCCACAAGAGGGACATAATGAAGATCCAATTTCAATGGAGAGAATGAGAAATCAAGGGGCACAAGAGTGACATAGGTAGGAAGCTAGTCATCTCAAGGAGCTGCACATAACAACCCCATCCAACTCTGAGTAGACAGAATGAAAGGGGAATTTTGTTCACATATGACTCCCAGGATGAGCATGGAAAAAATTACCGCTCATGTGCTACCGAGTGGGGATGCAGAGAAGGTTAATATTGATGACAGTACAAATGACCCAAGGCCATTTTTTAGGTTCACCTGAACAAACAACTCAATTACTAACCCACCTTTCACATGAAAATATAACCCCTTACCCCCCCACCAAAAAGGGAGTTGAAAAATATAGAGAAGAGATGATTTCAATGGAGCCAATAAGGGACCAAGAAGGACTAGAGAGATAGAGAAAAAATCCAACTTCAACAGAGCCAACGAGTGATGAAGGGGCATGAGAGAGACATAATGAAGAGAGGCTTTAAACAGAGCCAACAAGTGACCAAGGGTCACGGGAGAGACATAGGTGGGTGAACAAACGTTTCAAGGAGGTACACATAGCAACCCCATCCGACTTCGAGATAAAGGGGAGGGGTAAATTTTTTCACATATTCCTCCCAATAAGATCATGGCCAATGTTACCACTCATATGCTACCGAGTGGTGATGGAAAGACAAATTTCAACGACCCTAAAAATTACCCAGGGCCATTCTTCAAGCACAACAGAATAAACAACTCAATTACCAAACCACCTTTCACACAAAAATCCAACCCCTGCCCCTGACCAAAGAGGGGGTAGTTGAATGATATAGCTAAGAGCCGATTTCAATGGAGCCAACAAGCGAAAAGGGGCAGGAGAGTAACATTGTTGAGCAATTAAACTTAAAATTTTTTACACAACCGCCCTCTCATGATACAACTCGATCAAACGCATTTCCTTGGGTGCCCTCATATGGCACTATCTGACCCGCTTGAATGAAGGCACGAAGGAGAAAACAAGTAGAATGGGTTTTCACAACTTAACATTTTTGATATGGCTACCCTCACACGACCAGACCTAAACTAACTCGAATGAACGCATTTCCTTTGGCGTCCTCACACAGCACGACCCGACCTACCCCAACGTCGGCAAAAGTGAGAAAATGGAAAACGGGTCACACGAACATGCACAAGGCAAATGGGAGGAAAAAACATAGGATGTTTCATATGGCCGCCCTCACACAACTCGACTTGAACTGACCCGAATGCGTTTCCATGGGCACCCTAACATCACACGAGCTGACCCGCATAAACGAAGTCAGAAGGGAGAAAATGACAAACAGGTCACAAAAACATGCACAAGGCACACACGTGGTCTTAACTTAGAATATTTTATATGACCACCCTCACATGACCTGATCCAAACTGACCTGAACGTGTCTCCTTGGGCACCCTCACATGACCCAAACCGAACGCATTTCCTTGGGCTCCCTCACACTCGAACAAATGCATAAGGGAGAAAATGGAAAACGGGTCACACAAACTTGCAGAAGGAAAACGAGTGGTCACATCTTAAAAAATTTTATATGACCACCCTCACATGACCTAAATTGACCCAAATGCTTTTCCTTGGGTGCCATCATAGGGCACGACTCGACCCACTTGAATGAGAGCACAAGGGAGAAAACGAAGAACTGGTCACACAGACTTGCACAAGGAAAACAGATAATCACAACTTAGAATTTTTCATACAGACGCCCTCACATGACCAAACCTGACCCGAACATGTTTCCTTGGGCACCATCACACAGCACAAACCGATCCACCCAAATGAAGGCATAAGGGGAGCAAAGGGAAAATGGGTCGCACGAATGTCCACAAGGAAAATAGATGGTTAGAAATTAATATTTTTTATACAACCACCCATCACACGACTTGACCTGACCCAACCTGAGCGGGTTTACTTGGGCGCCATCACATGGCATGACCCGACCTACCGGAATAGAGGAAAAAGGGAGAAAACAACAAATGGGTCACACAGACGTGCACAAGAAAAACATGCGGTCATAACTTAGCATTTTTTATATGCCCTTCCTCACACTACCTGACTCGACCCAACCTGAGCCAAATGTGTTTCCTTGTGCTCCATCACATCGTAGGACCCGACCCGCTTGAAAAATGGAAAAAGGGAGAAAATGGAAAACAGGTCGGAGGAACGTGTACAAGGAAAATGGGTGGTCACAGGTTAGCATTTTTTATATGACCACCCTCACATGAGCATACCCGAACATGTTTCCTTGGTCTCCCTCACAAGGCACAAGCCGACCCGCCCGAACAAAGGCACAAGCGATAAAACAACAAACGGGTCACATGAATGTGCACAATGAAAAATGGATGGTCACAACTTAGCATTTTTTATAAGCCTGCCCTGAAACAAAAAACCCAACCTAACCTGAACACATTTCCTTGGGCGTCATCACATGGCACAACGAGGCCTGCCCAAATGAAATCGCAAAGGAGAAAACGACAAATGGGTCACATGAATGTGCATAAGGCACATAGGTGGTCACAACTTAACATTTTTGATATGGCGGCCCCCACATGACCCGACCTGACCCGACCCGAACATGTTTCCTTGGGCGCCATCACACGAAATTACCCAACCAACCAGAATAAAGGCAGAAGGGAGAAAACAAAAAATGGGTCACACAGACGAGCACAAGGAAAATGAGCAACCCCTAGAGGACCTGACCTGGCCTGACCTAAACACATTTCCTTGGGCACCATCACACGACATGACCCAACCTGCCTGAACAAAGGCACAAGGGAGAAAACGAAAAATGGGTCACACAAACATGCACAAGGAAAAAGGATGGTCATAACTTAGCATTTTTGATATGGTTGCCCTCACACGACCCGATTTGACATGAGCTGGACATGTTTCCTTGGGATTTGTCACACGACGCGAGCCAGCCTGCCTGAATGAAGAAATAAGAGATCAAACATAAAATGGGTCGCACGAATGTGCATAAGGAAAACAAGTGATCACAACATGGCATTTTTTATGCCTCCGCCCTCACAGGACCCAACTCGACCCGACTCGAACACATTTTCTTGGGCACCCTCACATGTCATGATCTAACCTACCTGAACGAGGCCACAAGGGATCAAGCAGAAAATAGGTTGCACGAATGTGCACAAGGCACATGGGTGGTCATAACATAGAAATTTTTCTACAGTCGCCTTCACACGACCCAACTCAACCTGACTCAACCAACCCGAATGTGTTTCGTTTGGTGCCCTGACACAAGCCGACCCGACCCAACCTGCTCGAACATGTTTCCTTCAATGCCCTCACATGACACAACCTGAATACATTTCCTTGGGCTCGTCACACAACACCACCTGACTCGCCCGAACGAAGGAACAAGGGAGAAAATGACAAACAGTTCACACGAATGTGCATAGGGAAAATGGGCAATAAAAAATTAGCATTTTTTATACTTCCGCCCTCGCACGACCCAACCTAACCCGACCTGAACACGTTTAGCTAGGCATTGTAACACAACCCGTCTCGACTCACCCAATCGAAGGCACCAGGGAGCAAAAGGAAAACGAGTCACATGAACATGAACAACGTAAATGGGTAGTCACAACTTAGAATTTTTTATATGGCCGCCCTTACACGATCCAACCCGACCTAAGTCGAATGCGTTTCCTTGGGAACCGTGACACAGCACGACCCGACCCACCCAAATGAAGGCACAAGGGATAAAATGACAAATGGGTCACACGAATGTGCACAAGGAAAACATGCGGTCATAACTTAGCATGTTCTATATGATTTCCCACACATGACCTGACCTGACCCAACCCGAGCGCATTTCTCTGGGTGCCTTCACATGGGACGACCCGACCCGCCTGAACAAAGACACAAGGTAGAAAATGAAAAATGAGTCCCACGAACATGTAAAAGGAAAACTAGCAGTCACAACTTAGCATTTTTTATATCACTGCCCTAACATGACATGACCCGACCCCACCGAATGCGTTTCCTTGGGTTCCCTCACACGAAACGCCCAAACCCAATCTGACCTAACCCACCCAACCATGTTTCATTTTGCGCCCTCACATGACCCGACCTGACTCAAAACAAACACGTTTCGTTGGGTGTTGTCACACGAACCTACCCAACCAGCCCAAACGGGTTTCCTTGGGTGCCCGCACATGGCAGAAACTAACACGAACATGTTTCTTTGGGCGCCCTCACACGTCTCAACCTGACCTGACCTACCCGAACATGTTTCATTGGGTGTCCTCACATGGCACAACTTGAACAAAGTTGACCTGAATGTGTTTCCTTGGGCACCCTCACACGACCCAACCCTACCCCACTCGCCCGAATAAAGGTAGAAGGGAGCAAATGAAAAATAGGTCACATGAATGGGCACAAGGCACACGGGTAGTAACAACTTAACTTTTTTGATATGGCCTCCCTCCCACGACCTGACACGACCTTACCGGACCTGAACACATTTCATTGGGAGGCCTGACATGACATGACCCAACCCGCTCGAATGAAAGCACGAGGGAGAAAAAGGAAAATAGGTCGCACAAACATGCACAAGGAACACAGGTGGTCACAAATTCACATTTTTTATATGGCCACCCTTGCCTGACCATAACTGACCCACCCGAATGCATTTCATTGGGTGCCCTCACACAACCCAACCTGAACCGACCCGACCCACGCCAAATGTGTTTCCTTACGCACCCTCATACAACCCGACTCGACCTAACCCTATCCAACTCATTTGAACGCATTTCCTTGGGCACCCTCACATGACCGGAATTGACCCAACCCGAACGCGTTTCCTTTTGCACCCTCACATGACCCGACCCGACTAGACCCACCCAAATGCATTTCCTTGTGTGCCCTCACACATCATGACCCAACCTGACTCGACTCAAACCTGTTTCCTTGGGCGTCCTCACAAAACCTGACTCGACTCGACACTCCTGAACAACGGCAGAAGGGAGAAAATGGAATACGGGTCGTACGAAGGTGCACAAGGCACATGGGTGGTCAAAAATTAGCATTTTTTATATGACATCCCTCACAAGACCTGACCCAAATGTGTTTTCTTCGGCACCTTAACACAACATGACCCAACCCGCCCGAATGAAGACATGAGGGAGCAAACGAAAAACGAGTCACATGAACGTGCACAAGGCACACGAGCGATCACAACTTCGTATTTTTGATACGACCACCCTCACACAACCCGACCTGACCCACCCAAACACGTTTCCTTGGGAGCTCTCACACAACCCAACCCGACCCGACCTTCCCGAACACGTTTCGTTAGATTCCCTCACACAACCTGACCCGACCCCACCTGACCCGCCCGAACATGTTTCCATGAGCACCCTCACACGAAACAATCCCACCCAACATGAAAAAACCCACCTGAACATGTTTCCTTAAGCTCCCTCACACAACCCACTTGAACATGTTTCCTTAGGCACCCTCACATGACAGAGTCCATCCTGACCCACCCGAACGCATTTCTTCAGGCGCCCTCACATGACACAAACCGACCTGACTCGCCCAAACGAAGGCACAAGGTAGGAAATGACAAAGGGGTCGCACAAACATGCATAAGTGTAATTTCATCGCTTCATGAGGCACATTCAGGATATTTGGTATACCCACCAGACATTTGGAAAATATTTGGGAGCCTTGCGATGTTATGGGCGTATCGTCGCACCATAACTGTGGATGTACGATCGTGTAGCGATGGGCAAGTGCGAGCATGCATAAATATGGGCGCATCACACATAGTTGATGTTTTAGAGTTGGAAATGCAGAATTTATGGCCAAAAAGTTGCACCATAGCCGAGTTGGAGAAGCCAATGCACTAAGGCGTTGGGCAGTCACTGTTACACAGGCTGGACGTGAAGGAAAAAAGATATGGATGGGTGGGCTGGGGTCTGCCGAGTGACCCACGCCTTACACGCACATGTGTATAAATATAACACGTGGATGGTTTTGTAAATTAATCCAAAAATAAGCTTGAAGAAGTATAAATCATTCAAGCGAGAAATTGTAGCACTCCACGAGTTTCCAACAACTCGTTGGTGGAAAAATCGGTGGTTGAACGCAAGGTGAGCACGCGGGTTGAGTCGGGCAGCGAATGTGTAGGATGTGTGGAACAGTGCCGTAGGGTATCCTCACTAAAGGTCGGGTCAGGTTGGGTAGAGTGTGAGTCGAGTCGGGTGGCAGACGTGCAAGACGTGCAGAACAGTACTACAGGGCGTCTGCAGTGCAGGTCGGGTCGGCCAGGGCATCCGCTGGAGGTTTGAACTTCAGTTCAGAGCTTGTTTTGAAGTCATCGTAAGTCAAAATTGAGTGCTGAAAGTTGCAACAGGTGCGTATTGATTGGACGAAGCTAACCATATAGCTAGGAAGCATATTGGACACACAGAGAGCTCATGTGAAGGTCTGAACTCATAGGCAGGCAGTCACCCGAGTGACTCGGTAGCACTTAAGCAGTTTTATGCAGAAGATTCCCCAGGTCGATTCTAATGTTGTAAATGATTTTTGTGTGATATTTAATGATTGTAAAGAATTTTAAGCTTGGAAAAAAGATGACTTTCTTTGACAAGGAGCAAAGGAGGTCTTTTGCTGGATTGGAACTTATATTGTAACTTTATACTTTATGAAACATATTATCGAGGTGACTCATTATTAATAGGTAGCTTCCCCTCACTTGTATGTATGGGTGTACATTGTGGATATGATGATTATGTTTATGTTTATTTCCACATATTGAAATAACATTTGATTAATAATGAACAAGTGTTACTAAAGGCGTAGTCGACATAATTGAGTATTTTGAAAAAGAAAAAGTACAGTAGTGCCACATCGGTCTATAGTGTGGTTGAAGGACACCGAAGGTATAGGGGCATGATAGATGGTATCAGAGCCATTGATACATGTTTTTTGAACTATGAATACAAAACTACTGTTGCACATCACTTGGTATCATAGCTACCATTTTGGGGCTTTTTATCATTGAAGAAAGCAGGAACACAGTTTCAAAGTTGCAGGTAGTGTTGAAGTTGAACTTGTGCATTGGGTTCCTTTTGATACCTTGCCTGAAGAAAGGTATTTTTCAGGGCTAAAGCTACAAAATAATACATGCCAACTTGGGAAGAATTATAAGAGAATAATTTTGAAGCTTTGTAATGGATAAAGCAGCTGAAGGAAGGTATCCCAAGAATTCCAACTAAACTTGAAGTCTTGGAAAGGAAATTAGTGGAATCTTGGAAGAAGGATAAGAAGATTCATGAATAGGTTGATGAAGCCAAGGTTTCCCTTATGGCCTTGTGAAAGAAAGGTATTTCTAACTCAAACCAAGATGAATTTTATAGACTTCATAAAAATCTAGACCATTTTGATGATTGGATGACATTATGTCATGAGCTAGAAACTCACTGAGATGAGCTTGTTAGACTTGAAGATAAGAACCATAAGAAGAGGTTGAAACCTTCTAGGGGAAAGAAAAATAAGAATGTTTTGAATGTTGTTAAGGTAAAGGAGGAATTTTTATAACAATTTTAACCCAAACCAAAGGCATCACAAAAATTAGAACTTGAAGCTATAAGAGAAGAAGGTTTGAAGGATCAAAAGAAGCTTGCAAACATGACATTTTTTGGAGGAAAGGAGGAAAAAAAACTACAAGGCTCTTGTGAAAGTGCATGAAAACTTGGAACACATTGGAGGTGAGATATTAGAGATGAAAATCTCCTTGGAAAACTCTCATGGACACACTACTGAAAGTGAAGAATCAAAGGATGTTGCAGATGTAGAATATGTCAAGGATGAACTTGATGAACAAGTTGGACAGAGTCCAAGCACATTGAAAACATCAATGATGGATGATTCTCATGAGGATGTCATAGAGATGGAATATGTGAAGGTGGAACTTGTGATACAAGTTGTATCAAGACAGGACATATTGCAAACATTGGTGGATGAACTACATGGAGATGTTGCAAATGTGGCCATGATAAAGGAGGAACTCAAATAGTAGGCTATGCAAGGATAGAGCACATCAAAGACATTGATGAGGATGGAGGAAAATCACTTGAGGAGTATTCATGGAGATATTACTTGTGTTTCATGGAAGCATAAGAAATATGGACCATATATGGGGATGAGAAAGAAGATGGATTCTTTTCCAACACCATGGATGATCTCTCCTTGGATTCCTATGATGGGACCTTATAAATTGGAGGAACAAGGAGCATTGCTTGCTGGAGACCTTGATGGGGAAATTTGTGACCGTACCCTAGATGGTTCAAATTCCCTAGACAAGGGTGGAACTTGATGACCTTTGTGATGGAAAGGGTCATGCTTAGCCACATAGAATGGCTAGTGCCCGACATGACCTATAGACTGCCTTGGTGGTAGGGCACATTGGTGGAGTGGACTTCTTCATGGCATACAACCAAGAAGGAACTCTTGGGGCACCTCTAGTGGGGGAGAAGCCTTGAAGGAAGTACTCATATATTGATGGATGATGGTAGAAGTTACCAAGGGCACTTTATCTCTACATGGTGATGATGAGAGTTGAGTTGAGTTCACTTAGATGAACACATGGCAGCCAAATTCATGGACATGGACTACATGGAGATATTTTATAGATGGAATGATGGTATGTTGTTCACTATGAGAAACAAAGACATTGGTTGGATGAAGCATCCTATGAGGACATTCATATGATTTTAGGGTGAGAACCACTTGTGATGCACAAATATGCTTTCCAAATATTTTGATATGATGATGCATAGGAGTTCATGATGGAGATGCCTTGGTGGCATACACTTGGGCATGGATTGAGTCTACTTGACTTAACCACAATTTTTACTTGATGGATGCATATTGTATATGAGATGAACATCACCTAATGGATTTGGATATGGCACTTTGATTGATTTGATAAGAGGGAGACCTCTTACTTTGATGATGCTTGGAGGATGTGACTACTTGGCATATAGGTAGCACTTGGATTAGCATCATGGACAACATGTTGTGGATGAGATGGAGATCACTTCATGAACCCAAACATGTCCTTTTCGCACTATATGAGATCGATTCTTGATTGAGTTGATGGAGATGAAAAATTGTAGAATGAAAAACTAACACATGGTATGAGAATGTGCATTCTCACGATGAGAATGCTAAGTTTTATTAGCTACCCAACTAGTTTGAGTTATGGCGGTCGACATTGTGCATATTTATGCTAGATACATAGCATCTTTGTTATGTTGATTTGGTTGGAGTACTTGATGCAGAGTTTCACATGACATTGATGATATGTGATGTGTTGACACGGTATATGTTGCAACAACATGTGGACTTGATGAGGATATTGATTTCCCACTATTGTACATCATGTGATGATTGTATCAGATGTGTTGATGATCACAGATTGAGAAGATATTTCATGGATATGTTAGACATGAGACATGGAGGTTTATGCGATGATATTTGTGATAATATTGTGCACATGGATGCGAAAATAGATCGTGCTAAGACATTTTCAAACAAAAGTTGCGATGATATTCCGCACATAGATTGCGATAATGGATCGTGTGATGATGATGTTAGCACTATCGGGGACGATAGACATGCTTGAAGTATGGGAGAAAGTAAGGTCCTCACTTCGTGAGGTGCGTTTGGGATAACATGTGCACCCACCAGATGTTTGCAAATTATTCAAGCACGCTGCGACGTTATAGGCGTATCATTGCACCGTAACTGCGGAGGTGTGGGAATGTAGCGATGGGCGAGCATGGGTATGTGAAAATACAGGTGAATCACACATAGCTGATGTATTGGAGTTGGAGATGCAATGTTTATCGCCAAAACGTCACACCATAGCAAATTTGGAGAAGCCGATGTACTAAGACGTTGGCAGCTGACGTTACACGAGCTGAACATGAAGGAAAACAAAGATGGGTGGGTCGGCTCGGGTCTGCTGAGTGACCCACGCCTTACAGAAACATCTGTATAAATATAACATGTGGATGTTTTTGTAAATTCATCCAACAATGAGCTTGAACAAGTACAAAGCATTCAAGTAAGACATTGAATCACTCCACAAGTTACCAACAACTCGTTGGTGGAAAACGCGGTGGCTAAACGCAGCACGAGGGCACGGGTCGAGTCGAGCAACGAATGTGCAGGATATGTGGAACACTGTTGCAGGGCGTCCCCACCATAGGTCAGGTTGGGTTAGGTAGAGCGCGGGTCGAGTTGGGCGGTAGACGTGGAAGACGTGCAGAATAGTACCGCAGGGCATTCGTAGTGCAGGTCGAATCGGGCAGGACGTCAACAGGAGGTCTGAACTTCATTTCAGAACTTGTTCTGAAGTCATCATAAGTTGGAATTGAGTGCCAAAAGCTGCAGCAGGTGAGTATTGACGGGCCAAATATAAACATAAATCTGGTAATCGTATTTCATACATGGAGAGATTGTGGGAAGGTCTGAAATCATAGGCAGTCAGTGACCCGAGTGACCCGGCAACACTTGGGCAGTTTTATGTAGAAAATTCCTGAGGTGAATTCTGATGTTGTAAATGATTGTTTTGGGATATTTTATGATTTTAAAGAATTTTAAGGTTGGAAAAGAGGTGAATTTCCTTGCCAAGGAGAAAAGGTGGTCTTTTGCTGGATTGGAACTTATATTGTACCATTATACTTTATGAAACATATCATCGTGCAAACTCATTATTAAAAGGGATTTGCCCCTCCCTTGTATGTATGGGTGTACACTATGTATATGATGATAATTTTTATGTTTATTTCCTCATATTGAAATTAAATTTGATTAATAATGAACAAGTGTTTGTAAAGGCATAGTCTACATACTTGAGTATTTGGAAAAAGAAAAAGTATGGTAGTGCTGCACCCATCTATAGCATGGTTGAAAGAAACCAAAGGTATATGGGGGTGACAGCAAGGCACATGGGTGGCCACAACTTATGATTTTTGACACAACCACCCTCACATGACCCGACCAAACTTGACATGCTCGGACGAAGGCACTAAGGAGAGAAAGGAAAACAAGCCACACGAACGTGCACAAGGCACATAGGCAGTCACAACCTAGAATGTTTGACACGGTCGTCCTCACATGACCCGACCCGACCTGACCTGACCTGATCAAACAAAGGCACGAGGGAGAAAAAGGAAAATAGGTCGCACAAATGTGCACAAGGCACACATGCCATCACAACTTATCATTTTTTATAGAGTTGCTCTCACACGACGCGACCCACACGAAGGTGTTTCTTTGCGTGCCCTCACACAACATGACCTGAACCACCTGAACAAAGGCATGAGGGAGAAAAATAAAAATGGGTCATACAAACATGCACAAGGCTCATGGGTTGTCAGAACTTAGCATTTTTAACATGGGCACCCTCGCATGACCTAACCTGAACCACCTGAACGCACAACCCGAACGAAGACATGAGGGATAAATTGACAAACATGTTGTATGAACATGTGCGAGGCACACCAGGGGTCACAAATTAGTATTTTTAACACATTCCCATGACATGAAATGACCTAATCCAACTTTCCCAAATGCATGACTCATCCCACCTAAACGAATGACTCGACCCACCTAAATGCACGACCCGACCCGCCCGAATGCACGACCTCGCCCTCCCTAATATCATGGCCCAACTTTACCCACATGAACGCATGACCTCGCCCTCCCTAATAGCATGGCCCAACCCACCCGAACCACATGACCCAACCTGCCTGAATGCACTACCTGAACGAAGGCACGTGGGAAAAAATAAAAATATGGGCCACATGAATGTGCACAAGCCACACGGGCAGTCACCACTTGTCATTTTTGACATGACCGCCCTGACACGACATGACCCAACCTGACCCAACCGAACGTGTTTCCTTGGGCGCCCTCATAAAGGTGAAGCACTGGCACCACTACCACTTCGTGAGAGATGGTATCAGAGCTTGATTCAGGGTGAGTTGAGATTTTTTTAAGATTTAATATTGAAGCAGGAATCAAATGAGAGGGTTTTTGTTTGTATCAAATCTTGGACATTATATTGGTTGGTCTCAGTGAATCCTTGGCAGGGGCAAGACATTAGTCAGGGTCAAAGTCGCATAAAAATACATGGCAAGTTGGGAAGAGTCTCAAGGGAGTATTTTTCAAACCTTTTACAGGTTGAGGTGTATGAAAGAAGTGCACCCACAGATTCGTGTTTATCTTGAAGTATTGGAGGAGAATGTTGAAGTAGAAATTCTTTGACTTGATTTGGAAATGGATCAAGATGGAGCTACAGATTGTGATGAAGATGAAGAAGCTCAGACATGTGAAGAAGAGGATATTACAGATGTGTCAATGATAGAGTAATAACTTGATGAACAAGTGGGACCATGATCGTGCACTTTGCAGACATTGATAATGGAGGACACTCACTTGGAGAGAATTTATGAGGATGTAAGTACGATTATAACTTGTGTTTCATTGGAGATTTTAGAGGATGGGAAATATGTAGGGATGGAAAAAGAGGGAACTTATTTGCCGATGCGATGGAAAATCTTTCCTTGTAAGGCTATGATGAGACCTTGTGCATTGGAGAAGCAAGGAGCATCGATTTTTGTAGAACTCTTTGGGGAAATTTGTGACCTCATGCTAGAAGGTTAAAATGATCATGAGAAGGGTAGACCTTGATGATATTGGTGATAAATAAGTCATCATTATCCATATGGGGAATTGGATAATTGTACAGCATGAATCGTGGAAGAAAGGACACAAAAGTGTGATATTTGGGTAGAATTATTCATGGTTGCAACGAAGAGCCAATCTTGGTGGACCTTTAGTGGGGTAAGAAGCAGTGAAGGAAGAACCTATGATGGAATATGAAGGTATAAGTGATCGAGGGCACTAACCTAGATGATGGATAAGGATGAGATGACTAGAGTTGTGTTTATTCTACCTTGATAGACATTTGTGTACCCCAAGTCATGGAAATCAAGATGAGATCATGGTAGTCATTATGCAAGTGCACTTATGGGGATGCCACTTATGAGCATCAAGAAGGAGTTTCAAGGCAAGGATGTTGAGCAGGATGGATTTTCTAGTGCAACATGAAGACATTTTATAGATGGATCAATGGGTATGTTGTTCACATTTGGACAACAAGACCATGGTTCTTTTGTGAGCAACTTATGAGGACATTCATGTGACTTGGAGGGTAAAGGAAAATTGTGATGGCATTCATGGCCAAGTCATGTGTTCTTGCCGAAGTATTGGATGGAGATGATGCATAGGATTTCATGATGATTTGGAGATGTTTGTGGCCATTGGAGACTTCATATTGTAGTGGTATTGGAGTATCTGGTTTATTGATGAGTTGAGGTCAGGATGTGACTTAACTTTGATGCAGTATGGTATGCATACCATAAACACATTGTGGGGTGTGTTCATATTGTGGGGTGTGTTCATAAGGAGTGACTTGATGGATATGACTAAGACAATATGCCCTAGAGTTCGATGGAGTTTCAACATTGGAGATGCCTTGGTGGGGTGCACTTGGGCGTGGGTTGAGTATTTTTTACCTTGCCACACTTTTGATGGACATGGCGGTTGATTGATCTAGGATCATGGACCTGGATATGACACATTGAGCATTCGATTTATGGATGTATTTCTTGATTGATTTGAGGAGATGGGACTCTCACACATGGATGATTATGCTTGATAGATGTGACTTTCTATGAGAAGCACATAGATATTAGCATCATGGCGAGCATGTTGGAGACAAAATGAGGACTACTTCATGGAACTGGAGATGGCTTACTTGATATTTGATGTACATCATGTTCTGAATGAGATGGAGGTTACTTCATGGGCATTAGCATGACTTATTTTGATAGATATGGGATATTTATGGACCGAGTAGATGATGTGACAGAATTTGGGAGAAATAATTAGCGAAGGCATGAGGAATTGTGTTCTCATGGTTTGGACATGATGTTTGGATCAACTACCCAACAAGTTTGAGACATGGGGGAGCTGAATGCATTGATATATGTTGGATTTGAGTAGGATTATCTTGGCAATATATTTACACGGTATTGATGATACATGATGTGTCGACACAATATATGTTGTAGTGATAGCATGTAGCTTGAGTTGAGGAGATTAACTTCCCACAATGGAGGAAACATGTGGAGATTGTGACAGATTTTGTTGATGACCATGGATTGAGGATATTTTCCCATGTACATGTATATGGAGTCATGAACCTTGGTGGTTTTTTTTATGATGGAGCAGAGATGGACAAAATGGACATTTTTTGGGATGTTGGAGCTAGCAACATTTTGTGATGATGTGATGGAGTTGTCAAGGATGAAAAATTTATTTGGAGTGGGGGAGGATGTCACGCACATGATTTTGGTTCAAGTGTGACGAGCATACGTGAGGAAATGTGTGACACCGAGTGTGCTGTGTTGGTAGGTTTCCAATTTTGCGATGACTTGTGTGGCGACACTTGGAAAAAGTACGAGGGGCGCACCCATAGTAGCTGGGTGAGTCATGTCGAGCGTGGGGAAAGTCGCACTTATGGTGAGCGAGGGCATCAGGGGGGCACGCGCCCATAGTGGGCAGACGACTCATGTGGGGTCAGTTGAGTCATGCAATATGGCAGTTAGGTGACTCAAGTGAATGGACGGTCAACCCGAATGACCCGAGCGACCCATGTTTGCGATGACAATTTTATATGGTTGGGCCGACATGGTTGAGCATGTAGGCCGAACCACACTTATGAAATGAGTCGAACTACATTGGAGCTGAAATGACATGTCAAAAATTAGCCATATATGTTGGATATGGAAAGTGATGGTAAAGGCATTAAATCATTCGGAGTTTGGAGTGTATTGCAGAGGCAGGGAGCTATAGGCCGAGTGAGGAATAGGAGTGAAAGTGGAACCAATGGACTGGCCGAAGTTTTGTGTAAACACGAGTTTTTCAGAGGGTCAGGTTGTAGGGCGTGTATGAGTGTGCAAACCATGCAACCAAATCGCGGGAAGACAACCGATAACATAACTTTGGAGGGCGTGGATAGACTGTGGAAGTTCGAAAGATGCGGAAGTGAACATGCACGATGGGCAGAGTTGTGTTATACCCAACAATAAAGTGGAAGAAAGATGCAGAGAGTCAGGATAGGCACAAGACCTCATGTAGACAGTGACCCGACTACACGACATTGAGTCAGGCCATGCAGACATCTCATGTAGGCAGTGACCCATGTGACCCGAGCTACACGATAGTTGGCAGAAAGTTCATAATTCTGTTTTGACTGATAATTCAGGGTTTCCAGCATATTGATGTGCGGTTGAGTGGTAGAATTGGATGACTCAAGGCATGATTGTTGGACAGAATTGGCAAGGTTTCCTTGTGCCTCTTGCATCCCCAAGAATGTATTAGAACCCACGCACACTACATGACAAGGACATGAAAAAGAAATTTCAACATCAAACACAATGGATGATGAATATAATATCCACAAAGCACAAAAGTGGGTCACTGTGCCGAGTCACATTCCACAGAGGCAGCCTAAGAGTAGGAAACCACTCCCCAACCAGCAAGAATGGGCAAAGCCTTATCACCCACGGAAACCACAATGAATACACAAAGGGGAGATAACAAAAACAAGATATCCCATAGAAAATATCTTAGAAATACCCCCCTAAAACACCCCCGCACCGCACCAAGGCCATCTAAGAGTCCACCCATACATCACCAACAGTGGACCTCAAGCTCCTGTGGCAAGCTAGAGGCAATGGAAAAGGAGGGAAACAAATGGATAACGATCAATGACAAAAAATCTCTCTGAAAAATGCCTCCCAAAAATCCTCGCTTCGCATCAAGGCCACCTAGGATTCCACCCAGGAAACAACAATGATGGACCTCGATCACCTGATCGCCTTTGATGACCTCAATGAAAAGAAAAAGTATGGAAATAAAAGGATAAAAACCAACACCACAAACTCTCTCTTAGAAATTCCTCCCAATCATCCCTGCCTCGAACTAAGGCCACCTAGGATTCCACCCGGACAGCATGAACTATGGACCTCGATCACATGATCCCTTGCAGAAACCTCAATACGAAGGAAAAGTAAGGAAATAAAAGGAGAATTAGCGACCCCATAACGTGTCTTAAAAATTCCCTCCAACCCTTCCCACCTAGCAGCAATGCCACCTAGGAGTCCACTCGGATAGTAGCAATGGTAGACCTTGATCCCTTGATCACCTACAACAACCTCACTACAAGGGAAAAGGAAGGAAGTAAAAAGAGAATGACCAAGTAGAAAACCTCTAGTAGAAACTCCACCCAAACCCTCCTAGCCCAGCACCGAGGCCACCTAGGAGTCCACCTGGACAACAACAACAGTGGACCTATATCGTCTGATCACCTATGGCACCCTCAATGCAAAAGGCAAAGGAAGGAAATAAAACAAGAATGACTGAGCATGCAACCTCTCTTAAAAATTCCCCCCAACCCTCCCCGACGACACTAAGGCCACCTAGGAGTCCACCCAAAAAACAACAATGATGGACCTCGATCGCTTGATCACCTATGACAACCTCGATGCGAAGGAAATGGAACAAAATAAATGCAAATAAAGAGGCTCGCTACAAATTGCATGAACATATATGAACAAGAGGAGGGACCAGGAAACATCGCACCCCATGAACCCTACGTACAACAAACTTAGGCCATTTCCCCACTGGCTTACCAATTAGACAATGAATACTTTTCACTTGCAACCAAATCCACATAGAGGGGGGAGGTGAAAGTGTTCGACCTTGAATTCCTCCTTCTAGATAGCCCCCACCATCAACCTAGAAAGCCTCCTCTCCACTGGACCATAATCACATTTGCAGTAAAAAAAAAAAAATAGCAATATCCTCCTGTCTCAACATTCCAAGATAAAAAATTCTACTGTGCACACAAGATGCAAGGAAAAATCTGACCACTCGATCAAACATGTCGGCCACCACATCTATCAAAACCTCAAAGCCAATGCAGGGAAAGATGACATGCACTTTGAAAGGAAATCTAAACCTTAAATTTACAATAAGGAGAACCACTCATCACATTGCCCATTGTAAAAAGAAAGCAAGAGGGGTAGTTTACAACCAAAAACCTTCCACATTCCTCTTAAATGTACCTATCTCGACTTGAAATTCTGACATAGAAAGAGTACAAGCACAATAAATAGACAACATAAAGAGCCAAACAATGAAGAGGAAAGTCATCTCAAGTAGCCACACACAACAACCCATCCAATTTCGAGAACAGAGAGTGGAAGGGGAATTATTCATGTATGCGTCCAAGGAAGAGAATGGCCAACATTACCATTCATGTGTACCTAGTGGGGATGGAGAGAATTTGAAAGTAATTCACCCTAAAAATGACCCAAGGCCATTTTTTAGGCACACTCGAACAAGAAAATCAATTACCAACCCACCTTTCACATGAAAATAAAACCCCTCCCCCGAACCAAATAGGGAGGAGGTGAACAATATAGCCAAGAGTTAATTTCAATGGAGCCAACGAGAGAAAATCCAACCACTCCCACTCACCAAAAATGGAGGAGGTGAATAATATAGAAAAGAGCCAATTTCAATAGAGCTAATAAACGACCAAGGCTAAGGAGAGCAACATATGCAGGGGACTATTCCTTTCAAGGATCCACACAGAGCAACCTCACCGAACTTCGAGAACACATTGTGAAAGGGTAACTTTGTTCATATATGCCTCCTAGGACAAGCATGGCCAACATTACCACTCATGTGCTACCGAGTGGGGATGGAGAGAAGATGAAAGTTGGTGACGCTATAAATGTCCCAAAGAAATTCTTTATGCACACCCAAAAAAACAAGTCAATTACCAACCCACCTTTCACATGAAAATCCAAACTCTCCTCGCCACAAATAAGGGAGGAGGCAAACACTATAGAAAAGATCCTATTTCAATTGAGCCCACGAGCAACTTAAGCGGAACAAGAGCAGCAGAGCCAACAACTAATTTCAACAAAGACAACAATTGATAAAGGGGAAAGAGAGTGACATAGGCGGGTAGCCAGGAATATCTAGGAGCCACACATAGGAACCCCATCCAACTCCGAGAACACAGAGAAGAAGGGGAACTTGGATCACATATGCCTCCGAGGATGAGCATGGCCAAACTTAATGTTCATGTGCTACCTATTGGTGATGGAGAGAAGATGAAAGTTGGAAACCCTACGAATAGCCCAACGCCATTCTTCAAGTACACTCAAACAAACAACTCAATTACCAACCCACCTTCCACATGAAAATCCAACCCCTCCTCCCCACCCCCCCCCCCCCCCCCACCACCCGCCCCCCACCAAAAAGGGAGGAGGTGAAAAATACAGCAAAGAGCCAATTTCAACAGATCCAACAAGTGACCAAGGGGCACAAGAGAGACATAGGCAGGTGACCATTCATATCAAGGAGCCACACACAACAACTCCATCCAAATCTGATAACACGGAGTGGAAGGGGAAGTTTGTTCACATATGCGTCCCAAGATGAGCATGGAAGAAAATACCATTCATGTGCTACTAAGTGGGGATGGAGAGGATGAAAATAGGAGACCCTACAAATGACCCAAGACCATTCTTCAGGTGCACCCAAACAAAAAACTTAATTACCATCCCACCTTTCACACAAAAATGAAATCCGTCATCCCCACCAAAAAGGGAGGAGGTGAACAATATAGTGAAGAGTTGATTTCAACAGAGCTAATGAGCGACCATGTGGCACGAGAGAAACATAGAAAATATTCAATTTCAATAGAGCCAATGAGCGCCAATGGCCATGAGAGGGACACAACGAAGATCCAATTTCAACGGAGATAATGAGTGACCAAGGGGCACGAGACTGACATAGGCGGGGAGCTAGTTATATCAAGGAGCCACACAAAAAATCCACATACAACTGTGAGAACATAGAGTGAAAGGGGAATTTTGTTTACATATGCCTCCTAGGACGAGCATAGCCAAAATTACCACTCATGTGATACCGGGTGGGGATGGATAGAAGATGAAGATTGATGACCGTACAAATGACCCAAGGCCATTCTTTAGGTGCACCTAAACAAACAACTCGATTACCAACCCACTTTTCACACGAAAATCCAACCCCTCCCCTCACTCCCCCCCCCCTAAAAATGGAGGAGGTGAAAAATATAGCGAATATTTGATTTCAATGGAGCCAATGAGCGACCAAGAGGAAATCGAGAGATAGAGCAGAGAACCGATTTCAATGGAGCTAACGAGCGACCAAGGGGCACAAGAGAGACATAGTGAAGAGTGGATATAAATGCAGCCAACTAGCGCCAAAGGGGCATGAGAGTGACATAGGTGAGCGAGAAACCATATCAAGGAGACACACATAGCAACCCCATCCAACTCCGAGATAGAGCGAAAGGTGAAATTTTTTCACATATTCCTCCCAGGACGATCATGGCAAAGATTACCACTCATATGTTATTGAGTGGTGATGGAAAGAAGAATTTTAGCAAACCTAAAAGTCACCCAAGGCCATTCTTCAAGCACACTTGAACAAAAAAATCAATTAACAACCCACCTTTCACACAAAAAGCCAACCCCTCCCCCTGACCAAAAATGGGGCAGTTGAACGATATAGCGAAGATCTGATTTCAATCGGACCAACAAGTGACAAGGGGTACGAGAGAAACATTGTTCGGCAGTTACAACTTATAATTTTTGACAAAGACGCCCTCTCTCGACACGACCTGACCAAACACATTTCCTTCAACGCCGTCATATGGCATGATGTGACCCACTCGAACGAAGGCATGAAGGAGAAAACAAGGAAAATGGATTGTCACAACTTAACATTTTTTATATGTCTACCCCTCACATGACCCGACTCAACCTAACCTGAACGCGTTTCATTTGGCACCCTCACACAACACAACTCGACCCGCCCAAACGTAGGCACAAGGCAGAAAATGGAAAATGGGTCGCATGAACGTGAACAAGGCAAACAGGTAGAAAAAACATAGGATTTTTCATATGGCCGCCCTCACACAACCCAACTTGAACTGACCTGAATGTGTTTCCATGGGAATCTTGACACGACACGAACTGACCCGCATAAATGAAAGCACAAGGGACAAAATGAAAAATAGGTCGCACAAACGCACACAAGGCACATGGACGATCACAAATTAGAATTTTTTATACATCCAACCTCACATGACCTGACCCGAGCTAACCTAAACGTGTTTCCTTAGGGGCTCTCACCCAACCCAACCTAAACGCATTTTTTTGGGAACCCTCACACAGCACAACCCAGCCCGCCCGAAATAATGTACAAGGGAGAAAATAGAAAATGGGCTACACGAACTTGCACAATGCAAATGAGCGGTCACATCATAGAATTTTTTATACGACCACCCTCACATGACCTGAGTTGACCCGAACGCATTTTCTTGGGTGTCGTCACAGGGCACAAATCGACCTGCTCGATTGAGGGCACAAGGGAGAAAACGGTGAAGGGCTCACATGGACTTGCAAGGACTTTCAAAAGGTAAACGAGTAGTCACAACTTAGAATTTTTTATACGGCCACACTCACACAATTGAACCCTACCCAAATGCATTTCCTTCAGCGCAATCACACGGCACGAACCTGCCTGCCCAAATGAAGGTACAAGGGAGAAAAGGGCAAAGGCATCACATGACTGTGCACAAGGAAAACGGGTGGTCAAAAATTATTATTTTTGATATGACCACCCTCACATCACTCGACCCGACTTGACCCAAACGCGTTTACTTGGGCGCTCTGATATGGCATGACCTAACCGATTGAAATGAAGAAACAAGGGAGAAAATAGTAAACGGGTCACACGAACGTGCACAATGAAAATAGGCAGTCAAAACTTAGAATTTTTTATATGGCCTCCCTCACAAGACCTGACCCGACCCGACCTGACCCGAACAAGTTTCCTTGTGCATCATCACACGGCAAGACCTGACCCGCCCAAATGAAGGTACAACAGAGCAAATGAAAAATGGGTCGTAGGAATGAGTACAAGGAAAACATGCAGTCAAAACTTAGCACTTTTGATACAACTTCCCTCACACGACCCGACACGAACACATTTCCTTTATCTCCCTCACAATGCACAAGTAGGCCCGCCCCCCTAACGAACGCACAAGGGAGAAAATGACACATGGGTTGCAAAAACATGCATAAGGAAAAAAGATGGTCAAAATTGTTGTAACATTATCTAGCTTTGATCAATTAGCATAAATATTAAAATAATTTTGAAAATGTGAAGGTAGGATATGGATACAAAAGAATGAAAAATTTAAAAATATTATGAAAATATTATGTTTTATAGGCATCCATATAAATAAAATGATAGGTGTTAGTTTCCCTAAATAAAGAAGGAAAAAAAGAATTGTTATGGAAGAAAAAGAAAATGAAATCTTTGCTTTAAATTTGTAAAAATTTGCATAGGCTGCTAGTCTAAATGTGCCACAAAAAGAAGAAATATTTATATAGTTATTCCGAAAACATTAACACTATCCCAAGAATTTTTACCCATATCCTAAGTTTTCAACACCATATTAAATCATACTAACATTCATCCATTTTTTTTCATTCCCTAAGTCGTTCCCCTTGATATCATTCCCACCTCATCACATCTGACCGTCCTCCCATATCTCCACACATTTGATGGTCCTCCCACATCTTTCGACATCTGATGGATCTCATAGCCTTTCATCCCCCATTCGTGAATGGAGACTTACCACCAGGGGTGGTTCGAACTCAGTAGTAAGTAAAATCATCTCTCTAATATGTGGAAGCACCTCAGCCTTTCGAACTCCCCATGAGAGAAACCAGAAACCGCTCAACCCCCCCTCCTAAAGGCTAATTTTTGATACTGTTACCACTTACCTTACCATTGAGCATCCATCATATTTCTACCATCACCTCATATTCCATTTCATCCTCCCATTAACCTCATTCAATCATTATCACATCAATTCCCTCCATTATCAGTCTGTTAAGAATTCAATTGGCTTAACCGTTAACTCACGCTGCCAATAGAAAACCTGCATCACTATATAGATATTCCTTTATTTGTTTACATGTTACAATGTTTTTTATTTGCACGTTGCTCGCTAGAAACTCGACATTTCCAAGCTTCCAGCCCCTGCTCATTCCAATTATCCTTTTTGTTCCCCATCTAGAACACTTTGTCTGTTCAAGAAATTGCCTAGATTCTCAGTCAAATTACAGTTCCAGCCTTAGCTGTCATGCCTCCCAATGACTAGGGACTAGAGGAAAACATCAATACTCTGATCTTTCCTCCTATAGATCTTCACCATATCCCTATGGCTAATAGAGACTATAGTATTTGCGAAACACTTTGTGAGCTTCACATTCTCGAGATGTATTGCTAGTTTGAAGATAAATGGATTGAAAAATCAGATGAAATCCAGTTTTGGGAGTCAAACCTACCTCGTTATATTTTTCCTCCTACCCACAACACTCCCAATTTCATTAGAAAATGAAATGCCTCATATTTTCCAAGCCAAAGGTACATAACCAATTCCAGTGGACAAGTTTTGTTTACCATAACCCCTTAAGCTATTGATTGAATGATGCTAGCCCCCACAGTCAACAATGGTGCCCCATTTTCTTATGAAGCCCTGGTTGAAATATAACAGAAATTATAGTTTGCTAAAAAATCCCAAACTCTAGAATTATTCTTTGCACAAGATGCTTCATTACTAAATAAAAATCCTCCTTATCCTTGATCCCTATTCCCTGATAGAACCAAGCAGATAAACACTATTATATCTTACCTTCTTGGATACTGTCTAGTCAATTTAGCGTCCTAAATTGCTAACATAAATTATCAACCAGGGCTAGTAAACTGATGAAGTGTGGTGCACTATATGTGCCTAAGTGACCTCTTCCTTACTTCGTTGTATGTGTTTTTCTTATTGTTTTTGGGGGTTTTGTCTTTTTAGTACTTAGTATGCTACTCTATGTTCAAAAGATGAAATCAAATCTATGTCAAAAAGAAAATAAAAGGGAACCTTAGACTCAAAACAGAGTGTAAATTCTATCCCTAATTAGGAAAATGATGAAAAACAGAGCATTCTAATCCATGGATATCCTAGCTTGCAAATGAACATTCATGAAATGAAAAGTAACTCAAAACACTACAACTTAATCTGATTCATTTAGTTAGAGATTTGTTGGAAGAGCTTGTGAAAAAGATTAATTTTAATGCAATGAGGATCTCCTAAAACATAAAAGGAAATGCTGAAACAAATAGTGACTTAAAACATTATAGTGAAATCTCATTCATTTCATAGAAGTTTATTAGAAGAGCTTGAGAAAAATATTACTATAATGTAGTAAGGATCTCCTATGAAATGCTGAAATAACTTATAACATTACAACTAAATCTCATTCATGAGTTAAAAGTTTATTGGAAGAGCTTGTGAAAGAGATAAATCATAATGTGATAAGGATCTTCAATGAAACAAAACAATCCATAACTCACAATACTAAAACTTAGTCCCATTCGTGAATTAGAGGTTTATTGGAAAAGCTTTTGAAAGAGACTAAGTACAGTACGATGAGGAATCTGATCTAAAATTGTGTGAACAAAATATTTCTTATACAAAGATTGACAGTAGGGGCTTTTACTGGTTATTTCACCTTTACTAGAAAGGATGAAACCAGAAGCTTTTGGCCCTCTTACTGACTCTGCCAAGAGAAATATAATGTAAACACTAAATAGATCTGACAAATGAGGATCTTATTTTTAACTAAATAACAGAAAACGAAATGCTAATAACTCAAAATATCACAATTGAATCCCATTCATTTAATAGAGATGTATTGGAAGAGCTTGAGAAAGAGACTAATTGCAATATCATGAGGATCCTTTATCTAAGAAAATGACAAGAAAAATAATGTTAAAAGCTATGATTTCAGAAAGCAATCTAAGGAAATATGACAAAACAGAATTGAAAACAACTTATCTAGAAAACATGTAAAACCTCCTTGAATAGCAGGGGCCCTCTGCTACAAATTTGGTGTAATCCTTCTTCAGCTCCTTAAAATTGTAATCAGAACACCATCAAGGAACTTATTTATTGAAAAACTCACAAATCTACATCCCATTCCATCTTAAGCTTTGTTACAAAACACTCTCCATTCCTTTCTCTCCTTCTCCTATTTTTCACTATTTTTTCACTACCCATGATAGGAGAAAGCTTCTCCTATTTATACAAAATATGAGGAGTTATCTCATTAATGGGAGTCCATGAATCTCTCCCTCCATCTCTAGAGTTACAATCAAAATAGGAAATGATAAGACACATGTCTTTCTAGAGTTACAACACAACTAAGAAATGAGACACATATCCTCTTAGAGTTTCAATACAACAACGAAATGAGACACATATCCTCATGATCCCATGATCTTCTCCAACCAAATTTGAATTTGTCCTTACAGTGCCACATAAGGGTCTTCTAGAAGTCTCCTTTTGATCTACACATGTCAAAAATCTCAACCCACTTGTTAGGTATAAGCATATGCACATTATTTTCTAATTTTTAACCACAAATTCACTTATGAAACAAATTGGTCTCTTAGAGAGACACCATTCTCTTGTAGTCATTTGTCCCTCCTCCTAGAACCTGCAAAAAAACTAATACTTCTTCTACAATGGAATGTAAGATTATCAAAGGAGAGAGGTGATAAATCTCTCTAGTTAGGATATATACACACAAAACTAAGAATTTGTATTAACGAAACAAGTTTTCAAAGGAAAAATCAAGAGAATTTATACATTTTTTGGAATTAGTGCCTCAAATTGAATGTTGCTTATTTTCAGCAATTTATTTCATTATTTACCATTTCAAACTCAAATGATGGATTTCTCACTCTGTAGATCTTGTTGAGACCTTTCCAATGATACTTAAATCATCAAAATCTGATTTTGTATAAGAAAGTTAGGCTGATTTGAACAATGAGGTTTTTCAGCTACGGAATTGGAGAACCGCTGTGGAATTGGACTTTAGCTGCGGAATGTCGACTGTTTCTGTAGCTAAAAATCTTGAATAAAAATTTTGCCATTCATATTTCATCATCAGTCCAAAATTAATCAATGCCTTAAGAAAAGTGAGCAAATAACTTATTCATTTCATTGATTCAAAATTATTAATTTTTTTTTTTATATATATATATTTTTTTATTTTTTTTTTATTTTTAATATTATATATGTTACATTTTAAAAATATATAAATAAATATATATATATATATATATATCTATATATATATATATATATATATATATATATATATATCTATATATATATATATATATATAATTTTATTAAACAAAACAATTTATCATATAAGGAAACTAAAAATAAAAACTAAAAACATTGAATGCCATTTTTCTGGCCACTGATTTCCACGTTGCTCATCCTCATGTGGCAATATTTGCGAGAAATTTTCCATTGGAACATAGTAGGTTGTATCACCTTCTTTTCATACAAAGGAATCTCATTGCAATTCAAGAAGAATTAATCACAACGAAATCCAACATTCAGAAAGTAAACGAAGTCGAATTGAACTCTTCGATTTATCAAAATCGTGTGAAATGTGGATTGAATGCCACGATAGTCTTTGATTTCGATTAAAATTCTTCTTTATTGAGATATAGGAAACTAGATTATGGTTGAAATCAATGCAGAGTATCGTTCTCAAACTCTCCACTGTGAAAAAAACCGTTTTTCCTCACGCGGCAGGAAAAAATGGGCTTCAAAGAACCGAGAAATTCTCCCAGACCGCCACGAATTTCTTAAAACGATTTATGGGTTATCTAATTGACCCTATTGGCGAAAAAACTCATGTTTCCGTTTTTTGAAATTCATCATTGATCTACCAGAAAATGTGTTTCAAAATCACGTGTCAATAGCAGTTGCGTTTTCCAGAAAATTTATTTGTTGCTGCAATAAAATTATTTGTTGGTAAAACAGGTTTGATAATTATGATTTTTCAAATCAAATTCGTATGTGTCATTTTGATAAATGCCACCAAGACATCTAATCCAAATTGAATTCATTTACCTCCCTTGAAAAATGGATCTACCCATTGTTTTACTCTGTGGAATATCTTTGCAACATTTGATCGTTTATTGATAAGTTTTCTAGCTCCGGTGTATACATCACAAATCACCAAGATGTTATTTTCCCTGCGGAATGGATCCCTGAAGACTGTGTGAGGGTGAACGATAATATTACTGTACTTTCACATGCCTTGTTCAATACTGGATTCATCATAATTTCACTTGGACAGATCTTTGGGATTGGTAACTTTGTGAGATAAAGTCTTTCCCTTACTGCGGATGTCCATGACTGAGCCTTCAATCCATATATACTCAGCAATGATTTTCTTAGTGACATCAGAGAGATCCAAGTTGATCAAATCCATTAACAGAGACAGACACCAGCACAAATATAACTCTTCAAGCAGGGAAAGCCTCTGATCTGCGACAATCTTCAAATAAAAATCACTCAAACGAGAATATGTGGAAGCTGATGAAAAAAAGCAATTTTCACCAGAAATGGGATTTATAGGAACTGATTAGATTTGAATATTCACAGGCCTACGCATATGCACAAGGCCAAGCCAAAGGCTGGCCTCACGCATATACATGGGCCTCTTTGGCTATTGTTTCATTGTTCAAAGTTTTTCAAAGGCCATGGCCATTGCGTTGGTTTTTGTTTATTGATTTGTTTTATTGTTTGTTTTTTTTATGTTTTTTATTTGTTTTTGTTAATAAAATTACACATGTTATATTTTCAAAAATTAAAAATATACATATGTATTTTACTAAACAAAACAATTTATTCAATTTTTTTTTTTTTTAATTTATTAATAGAGAAAAATAAGACAAGTTTTTATTTTTGTTCCTTTTTTTTTAAATGATTTTTTATTGAAATTATATATATATTTTCAAAAATTTTAAAATATACATATATATTTTAGTAACAAAACAATTTAAATTTTTTTTTATTTTTTTTCATTTTTTTTAATAATTGATTTGTTTAATAAAATTATGTATGTTATATTTTCAAAAATTTAAAAATACACATATATATTTCATTAAACAAAACAATGTATTGGATTTTTTTTTTCAAGTGTTTTTTTTTTTTTTTAAATCAAATGAAATGATGAAAACATTTTTTTTTATTTTTTTTATTTTTTTATTGAATCAATTGAAATGATGAAGTTTATTTTGTCTCCCTTTTTTTCTTTTTCTTTTTTTCTTTTTTTACATAACAATTCTTTTTCTGATCCTCCAGATCACACAAAGTGCAGGAGGAGAGCATACTCAAGAATTATTATTTTTTTTTTTTTTTTTTTTTTTACATAACAATCCTTTTTCTAATCCTCCAGATCACACAAAGTGCAAGAGGAGATCATACTAGCGAAATTATTAAATTTTTTTTAGATGTAAGAAATAAGGTTACCTAGTTACACTTCCCCGGCAACGACACCAAAAATGTCTAGTCAATTTAGCGTCTTAAATTGCTAACATAAATTATCAACCAGGGCTAGTAAACTGATGAAGTGTGGTGCACTATATGTGCCTAAGTGACCTCTTCCTTACTTCGTTGTATGTGTTTTTCTTATTGTTTTTGGGGGTTTTGTCTTTTTAGTACTTAGTATGCTACTCTATGTTCAAAAGATGAAATCGAATATATGTCAAAAAGAAAATAAAAGGAAGCCTTAGACTCAAAACAGAGTGTAAATTCTATCCCTAATTAGGAAAATGATGAAAAACAGAGCACTCTAATCCATGGATATCCTAACTTGCAAATGAACATTCATGAAATGAAAAGTAACTCAAAACACTACAACTTAATCTGATTCATTTAGTTAGAGATTTGTTGGAAGAGCTTATGAAAAAGATTAATTTCAATGTAATGAGGATCTCCTAAAACATAAAAGGAAATGCTGAAACAAGCAGTAACTTAAAACATTATAGTGAAATCTCATTCATTTGATAGAAGTTTATTGGAAGAGCTTTAGAAAAAGATTACTATAATGTAGTAAGGATATCCTATGAAATGCTAAAATAACTTATAACATTACAACTAAATCTCATTCATGAGTTAAAGGTTTATTGGAAGAGCTTGTGAAAGAGATAAATCATAATGTGATAAGGATCCTCAATGAAGCAAAACAATCCATAACTCACAATACTACAACTTAGTCCCATTCGTGAATTTGAGGTTTATTGGAAAAGCTTTTGAAAGAGACAAAGTACAGTACAATGAGGAATCTGATCTAAAATTGTGTGAACAAAATATTTCTTATATAGAGATTGACAGTAGGGCTTTTACTGGTTATTTCACCTTTACTAGAAAGGATGAAACCAGAAGCTTCTGGCCCTCTTACTGACTCTGCCTAAAGAAATATAATGTAAACACTAAATAGATCTGACAAATGAGGATCTTCTTTTTAACTAAATAACAGAAAACGAAATGCTAATAACTCAAAATATCACAATTGAATCTCATTCATTTAATAGAGATGTATTGGAAGAGCTTGAGAAAGAGACTAACTGCAATATCATGAGGATCCTTTATCTAAGCAAATGACAAGAAAAATAATGTTAAAAGCTATGATTTCAGAAAGCAATCTAAGTAAGGAAATATGACAAAACAGAATTGAAAACAACTTATCTAGAAAACATGTAAAACCTCCTTGAATAGCAGGTGCCCTCTGCTACCAATTTGGTGTAATCCTTCTTCAGCTCCTTAAAATTGTAATCAAAACACCATCAAGGAACTTCTTTATTGAAAAACTCACAAATATACATCCCATTCCATCTTAAGATTTGTTACAAAACACTCTCTATTCCTTTCTCTCCTTCTCCTATTTTTCACTATTTTTTCACTGCCCGTGATAGGAGAAAGCTTCTCCTATTTATACAAAATATGAGGATTTATCTCATTAATGGGAGTCCATGAATCTCTCCCTCCATCTCTAGAGTTACAATCAAAATAGGAAATGATAAGAGACATGTATTTCTAGAGTTTCAACACAACTAAGAAATGAGACACATATCCTCTTAGAGTTTCAATACAACAAGGAAACGAGACACATATCCTCATGATCCCATGATCTTCTCCAACCAAATTCGAATTTTTCCTTAGAGTGCCACATAAGGGTCTTCTAGAATTCTCCTTTTGATCTACACATGTCAACAATCTCAACCCACTTGTTAGGTATAAGCATATGCACATTATTTTCTAAGTTTTAACCACAAATTCACTTAAAAAGGCTAAGAATAAATAAAGTTTGGAAAAACATAAATGTGGCCCAATGATAATGAAGTGGGATGAATGTAGTGACATAATAGTGAAATGGAGGTGATATAATGGACATAATAGTGAAAGTGTAATGGAAATGAATGACATTTTCAAGACCCAGCAGATACTACTCTAATCAATATGTAGATGAGGCCATTATAGGATTTTTGTCCATCTTTTATAATGATATGAAACCTTCAATTGTGTTCAATTTCATTAATTTCCTTGCAGATTATATTCATCAGCAGTTGGTCAATTTTCACACAAAGGAGGTATTGAAATATACCTCTTTCTTAGTCTAAATGTTCCTATACTTTTAGGGATACAACATGAAATTTTCATTGTAGAAACTAAATGAGAAAGGAGACCAGCAGTCGGTCATTTTCTGGACCACCCTGGTTATGAGAGATCAGAATGAGTTCACATATAAACAGTTCACTAAGGTGTTTTTTCATCAATCCATAGGTCTTCTGAGCAACATAAAAAAAACAATAATTAGTGAAGAAATCCAACATATTTTGTAGTTGTCAGAATTACATAAAGATAATAATTTTTGGATGTGAGTTCCAACCATATAAGTTGGAAAATTTTCTCCCAATGAGGATTTTTTCCTTAGAATTCATCAGGAAAATGATGGATCAAGTCCATTTTGTTGTTGTGAAAAAAATTCTCAGTTTCAGATAAAAATACAGGTTCACCCATTCATCTGCAACAACAGGAAATAAGGAGCATAAGCAGGACAATTATTGAAGAAAATGAAATTTGATCTTAGCTTCACTTGGCCATATGATAGATAAGGGATAATTTCAAAATTAAGGGTAGAAACCAAATCTACTCCTTATTTTCACACATTAAGGCCATAAATAGAATAGTATAAGAACCAGCTAGAGTGGATATAGAATACATTACATGAGGCAGAAGAACATCAAGTCTCTTCATCAACAGTGCAGAATCCTACAAAGAAAGAGAAGACAACCAAAAAGAACAAAGAAGAAGGGTCCCCTTCAGAGACATATATCTTCAGCAAGGGATTTAAAATCATGTACAGAAAGAAGGCTAAACTTAGTTCCATATTAAGCCTTAGTAAATATTCAGAGCAACAGACTCCCATCAATACTAATGAGCCTATTGTACCTTCACTAGTAGGTGAGCAGTCTACACAGTCTACTACCACTTCCATGACTACAACAGAACAATAGAAAATTATGCACATAGGTACATCTACTTCAAGTGAGCCAGCGAAAAATAACCATGGATATCTTCAAGGAAATAAAACTAAAAAATGAAGCCTTAAATATAAAAACGTACAATCAATTTTGGAAACAAACCTCAGGTGCCCAAAGCAGGCTATTGTCAGCCTTCGACTCAGAGAAAGGAAAAATGCTAATGACATTTCTTCAAGCACATGTTCCTTAGCCCAAAGGAGAATCAAATTATAATAATAAATCTCTTGAGTTTTATGTTAAGGACATACATCCCATTGATAAAATGGAGATGCATAAACAAACTGGGGAAATGATTTTCTCCACTGTAACTAACATTGCTATGACCTTGTCCAAATTGCAGGTCACATTATTAAATGTCCACTCATAGCTCAACATGGAAAAAATTTCAGCCTTTGCCAAAATACTAGGATTGAAACCTTGGAATATTTGGTAATCAAACTAGGTTATGATCCTCCAAAGATCAATGCTATAGAGGAAGTCATTAAGATAAAGAATGTAGATATTGTAGCATTAAGGAAGAAGTTAAGACTCCCAGCAACATAATATCCTTTAGCTAAGGAGATTGAAGAGATAGAGACACAAAAGGCATACATGATGAAGCTCATCATAGAATGGAATACACAGTTGAAGAAAATGGAAACATAGATGGAGAAGTTGATTAAATAAAGAAAGAATTCAGCTAAACAAACTGCTCATTTAGAAGCACTTCCTATTATAGCTATTCCTACTACTATATCTTCTACCACTAGTAAAGGAGATGTTGTAGACCAGTTGGCTACTACACTCCAAAATATGACCTTGCAGACTGAAGAAACCAAGAAGTTACAGGATCAAGTGAAACTTCTCAAGAATCAAAAAAAGAAGTCTGACACTTTCCATGCAACAGAGATTCAGATAGCTCAAAATCGGGTAGAAATATGGAAGAAATCAACAACTGAAGCTTCTATTGGCTAAAATCTTGGTAATGTTAAGGAAATTATTTGGAACAACATCAGTGACGAAATCAGTGAAATACGGCCATGTGTCAAGATCATCTTTAAGAAAAAGGAATTACTGGGAAAGGAAAACCAGACCATTACTGATACAAATACTCAACTCAGATAAATGCCTAATACAACCAACAACATTATAAAGTTTCTAAATTCTAAAGACACCCAATAACTAGATGATATAGGGGTATATGATAGGACTGAGACCATTCTTGAGGTGAAGAAATTTCTGATAAAAAATAACTTAGTAATGCAGTTGATGGAAAAGTGTCACACTCTTGATTTGCTTTCAAAAAATTTCTTTCAAGGATTGATGCATTTAATGAGAAAGGTCTTCCTTCACTCTTTGTAATAAATGATAAATTTATGCCTAGGGAGATTACATGACGAAGCTTAAAGAAATAGTAAGGGAATCATCCATGTATTCTATTAAAGGTTCAATGACAGGTAGGGCATTTTATGAATCTATCGAAAATATCATTTTCATTCAGCATGAGATAAAACATATTTTTATTGTAAAACCCACTTTTACTAAGTATAATGAGGTATATGAAATCTACCGTAGATTAATTAAAGTTTCATTTCCAGATCAAGAATGATTGGAAAAGCTATGCGAATATCCGGATTAGAACACAAATCTTTTTTGCCAGAACAACACCAGAATAATGGCCACTCTGCAATAATTTTCCATTAAAACAGGGCCAGACATGCAGATCCAATCCTTTGGATTGAATTCCTTTCCTTTCTTTTAGTTTTTAGAAATTATAGCTTGCCTTGTCACTCAAGCATTTATTGTAATTTTATTTTTGTTTAAATACTTCATTCATGGAAGTATTTGAGGCTACACCCTTGAGCTATTTATTAGACAGATTTGTAATAGCTGGAGAATTTTTTATATAATAAAGGATTCTAGCTTTACTTAATATGGCTTGTATTCCCATGAGTTATTTCTATTTTGTTTTTCATTATGTGTTATTCATATAATTTAATTCATTAATAGTTATCCAATTGGAAATTTAATTGAATCTTAGTTTCATTTTCGATCCGTTGTGAAGCTATAGTTGGATTAAGAGATTAATTTACAAGGCTATTTCGTACTATAAATTCCTCTTGAAATTTAATTACGAAAAGGTTCCTGTCGTGACTTGATTATATTTTGTTGATAATGAAAACCTAGTTTTCATAAATTCTTCTTATAAATGGTGAAATACTCTATCTGAATATTAAATCATCTATAATTCTCTACAGTATTCTTATCTATCCCACTTAAAATCAAATTAGCCATATGTATTTGAAGAACAACACTTTATTTTATTAATGTTCTTTCTAAGTTAAAATGACTTGTTCAGAAAACTGTTCACTCGTCATCCAACTATTCAAAAACAATAAATATTTTAGATACTTTGGCATAACTTATCAAGCTTATGTTATCTCAAAAGGACAACATCAGATTGACGCCATTTTTGGGGAGAGGGAGAAACGAAAGCTAAATTTTCCTTGTGGCAACAATTTTACCCTTTCCTTTAAGGTGAATAAAGGATAAGGATATAGGTAAAAATATTTCACCTAGCGTTTCCACTGGTTCAAGATGGCTCCCTTTAAGCACACTAGATCACATTCTGAATCCAATATTTTTAATCCTTTACCATATCCAAAAAAAATTATTAGGGAACATTATTTAAGAAGGAAACATAAAATTTCTTCTTCTTCCTTTTCAGCTTTACACCATTCGGGAATTTTGAGCTAAAAAACGGGCCTCCTAAGAAAAATTTACTACCAAAATAAAATTTTAAGAACCAATAATATTCAAGATGACGATGTCAACCATAGGGGATCAATCACCATTTTTTAAGTAAAAGGGTAAAAATATTAAAAAATAATAAAATAATAAAACTACTTTTTAAACTCATATTTTCGACTTATCTCCCAAATGTTTTACTCAAATTTCAAGAGGGAGTACTCGTTGGATGCAAAATTTAATTCTTCATCCAAGGAGTACCCATGTTGGATAATTTCGGTGGACCCTGCTACGCGAAAAATGAGAAATACATGAAAAAACGTGATTGAAATCATGTTTTTCATGATTTCTCATTTTTCGTGTAGCAGAGTCCATCAAAAGTAGGCAACATGGGTACTCCTTGGAGGAGGAATTAAATTTTTCATCCAACGAGTACTTCTGCTTGAAATTTAAGTAAAAAATTTGGGAGATAAGTAGAAAATATGAGTTGAAAAAGTAGTTTTTTCTTTTTTCCCTCTAAAATTTGATGATGTCATCAAATCTTATTTTATTATTTCCACTATTATTTTATAATTTCCTTAGGAGGCCCATTTTAGACCTCAAACTTTCCCTAATGCACTGAAGAATTTTCATCTATATATCCCTTTTTAGTAGTATCATCTCATCCTGATTCGACTCAAGTACCTCCTAGAGTTTCCAAACTTTATTCAAGAGGAGTAGATCTTTAGTTAGCCTTGTTGACAAATTCACTTGAGTCATATGAAGTTCCATCCTTCCCTTTGGACTCATCTACATCTAAGAAATAATTGCGTTTACACTTACATGAATTTAAGCATATAGATTTTTTTATGCCAGTTTATTATTCTATTCCATCAACCTCTACTAAACAAGAAGAGACATTTTCTGTCTATTCTAATCCTTTGTTTAAATATAAGGAAGAATATTTAACACCAGAAGTTCAAAGGTTGGTTGCTAATATCCCTTTTAAATCCTCACACCCTCCTCCTCCTTCATTCTCTCCTCCATCCTCTAATACTCATTTGTGTACCCATTCATCATCATCTTCATCATCCACTCAGACACCCCATACCCCTCCTGATGTTATGGCTTTTCAACCCATTATACAAGAAAGGTATGATGCTCTTGTTCTTCCTAACAACTTGGAAAATTTTCCTGATGGATATCTAAAACATTTACCAAGATTTAATGGAGAAACAAGTCCCTTAGTATAGGATCATATATCATCCTTCCTAGTTTTCGCTGATAATATGAAAATCGAGCATGAAGATGTTTACATGATATTATTTGTATATACTTTAGAAGGAAACATTAGGATCTGGGTTAGGCAACTTAGAGCTGATTCTATTCATACATGGAATGAATTTATAACTATCTTTAAAAACCAATGGGGGTAAAGAAAGATGTTTTTTATTTTCTCACTGAATTTGAAGAGTTAAAGAGAAATCCCGGTGAAACAATTGCTGAATTTATTAAAAGATTTATCAAACTCTACCAAAATATTCCTGCTGATTCTAAACCACCAATAGCAGCTGCAAAGGTTAGATTTTCCAAATCATTTGATGATGACTTTGCAATTATGCTAAGGGAAATATTTTCTAACACATTACAAGAGATGCAGATTAATGCTATTGAGGTAGAAGCCAATAGGTGAGATTCTTGTAAAATTAAAGCTAAAGAAGAGAAGGAACAAAGAAAATTAAAAGCTAATCTTGATGAATCATCCTCTTCCAAATCCAAACTTGAAGATCAGAAAATTGATGAAATCACATTACTTAGAAACCTTTCCAATAGAATATCTAAAATTGAAACACAACCTAGAACTTCTCAGCAAATTGTTGTCAGACCTCAAAATCAAAATCAAAATCAATCACAGAGAGCTCCTCAACTTCAGATTCTCTAGAGACCAGATCAAAACATTCAACCTCCTTTGTTGATTGATGATAAAAAACCACAAGATACTAGTCCTGTAATTACTAAAGATATTAATAATTTTTATTCTTTAGTAGAGAAGATGGCCATAGTCCCTTCATCTTCATCAGAGTCTTTGGAACAAGAACAAGAAGATACTCAGCTTTCAAAATACCAAGAATTTTATGAATTCCTCATTGCGGAGTTAAATAAAAGGTATAATCTAAGACCAATACCAGGCCCAAGTAGACCTCCAAAATCTACCACTACTAAGGAATCTGCAATAAAATCCATTCAAACACAAACTTCAACACCTCAGACTACAAATTCATCCACTGAAACCGATTCATCAGATTTTTTTTTTTTTTAATTTTAATATTGAAAAGGAATTGGAAAGGGTCAAGATTGCTATACCTTTAGCTGAAATTTCCAAAAACCCTGGTTATAAAAATCAGGTGTCTGGATGGATACAATCCTTTAGTGTAGATGCTGAGGGAGATGTTATCAGTTTGCAAGATGAAAATCCCTCAGTAGTGCTTGGCCCTAGTTCTGATATGATCAATGAAATTTTTCCACCATTTTATGTGACCTTTAAGACTTGTGACTTTTTATTGTCTAACTATATTCTTGATTCTGGTGCTTCACACAACCTAATGCCAAAGGTAATTATGGGCCAGCTCCAGTTACAAGTTACTTGTTCCTATCATGATCTTTACACCTTTGATTCAAATAAAGTACCATGTCTAGGACTGATCAAACATCTAGTTGTGACCTTAGCCCAAATAATTGTCAAGGGTATAGTATTAGACATTGTTTTCATTGATATTCCACCCAAATTTGGCACGTTTCTATCTACATCATGCTGTTAGTATGAATCTTAATTCCAAGCGTACGAAAAAATACCACTTTAGTTGTGCATAACAAACAACCCTAACAACAAATATGGATGCTAATATCCTCAGATCCGCAGTTAGGTTATCAAGATAAATGTTGCAAAAATATGGATCTATGCATTAGAAGACATTAAATAGTAGAAAAAACAAGATTTACTCCATGCATCCAATAGACAAGGAAAGAATATATTGAATGAATTTTGTATTAATGGCACCTACGAGGAAAACACAAGAGGTTTTTCCCTGTTCTCCTCAATGGGATGGGTTCTTGTAAGTCCTTAGCACTTCAGATATAAAATTCCTCTCTCTTGATGGTGTAGAAAACCCAAACAAAAATGGTAGCAAAATATGAAAATGATGGTGGATCAATAGTCAGACCAAAAGTATAGATCTAGAGTGATCTTTAGGCAAAAAAAGGTGATAAATGAATGGGAAAACTCTTCTATTTATAACAAAATATTGAGTTAGTCTAGATATTGGTGCATAATTAAAATATTATTAACCAAATCAAGATCCAACTTTTATGGAATATTTTATTATATTTGTTGGAGGGAAAAGGAATTTGACTGGGGTCAAATCCCTTTATTTGTAAATAATAGATAAATAAATGATTTATTTATCATTTTAAGGTAATAATCAAATAAATAATGATTTATTTAATTAATTTCCTTGTTTTGGGTTAAATATAACCAGGAATATTAATTAAACTGTTTTTTAGCTAATTATTCCTTGAGTAAAATCAAACAAATGTATATTTATTTAATATTTCCTCATAGGGTTTCCTGTTTAGACCATAAACAACTTAATAAAGGTGGTTTACTAAGTTATTTTCATAGTGAAAGCAATTTTACTTGGGGTAAAATTGGTCTTACATGGTGTACTTGGGTCCATCTAATAATAATAGTTTAGATGACCAAAAAAAATGGTGTAACAGATTTCCCCCCAGTGTGCTAGCATTAGGAGCTAATCGTATGACCGAAGTACATTGTAAGAACTCATTCACTAGACATCTCAGGGGAAGTCAAAGAGAGAGAAGTATAAGGTAGACCAAAGTGTTGAAAGAACTAGACCCCGAGGAGGCAAGACTTACAGATGCGACAAGTATCTTTGATGAGTGAGTACCTATGCTATAGGCAGCGGGGGAGGCATACCTATGCCCACCGAGGCAAAGTACAAACAATAAGGCGTCCGGTAAACCAAGGAACTAGCCAATATAGTAAATGCTGGCATAAGCATGAGCTAGATAAGCAACACGATAATGAATCCCACATACATATTGTGCCTGGGATAACAGCCAGGACTTGTACAATAATATCTGAGGAAATGAGATATAAATGCAACCTAGACGCCCCTAAAAATAGGAAAGGGCTCTAAAAATATGACTGATATATGCAAACAAAAAGGTGCTACAAGTGGCTAAGGCCAACATCATCAAATGTATGGAGCTGCATCATAGGCTCTAATGAAGAGGTCATCCGAGTGTGTGGGGGGCTACCTGTAGGGCCACCCCCTCATGAGGGCTGAGACATCTCACACACACCTGAGAATCATCAATATTAGTTGTTGAATCCATGAACCATCAAGTATATGGATCTTGATTATGCTGAAAGGATATGGAGTCGAGAAACAATCAAGTCAATGGGAAATAACGAGTCCCCTTGCCTGATTTGAGGCACCGAACAAGCGTGGAAGCTGGAACCAAGGTACACTGCCCTCTAGACTTGTCTTCTGGAATGAATGAGCTGAGGTCGACAGAAGGAGGTCCACCATAGGTGAGGAAATAAGTGATCATCAACTAAGGCACGAGAGAAAATAGTAGAGTGACTAATAGAATGTTACCAATGATGATGATGAAATGGGGGGTACTGAGTAGTGAACGGATGACTTCCCTTGTTAGAGCATAAAGGGCATGGATGACCTAGCAGGGATTGACACAATATCATGAGGGATAGGGGACAGTGGGACTAAAGGCCATAATGTGCGACATGAGAGATGAACCAAGCAATGAAGGATGGAGGAATATAGTGGGATGCAAAGGGATTCGGGATAGACTCCATGAATGCAATGATGACTCAATTCGGATGCTCATAACAAGGGTGACTCGATGGTGTTGCCACACAAAAAAGTTCTAATGGGGACCAAAAAAACATGAGTACAAGATGGTAACTCATGATGAATGTCGACACGAGCGTGGATAAGTATGGAGGCAAAGTGGTGCCCCCAATACAAGTGTTTGAAGTGAAGAAATTCGATTTTGAGAAGGGGTGAAGTGACGCTTCCTGGATAAATGTGTCTTGGTGAAGTATCAAGTCACTAAAAACTAACAGATACCCATTTGAGGGCTCGGTGAGAGCTTTCCAACACTACATACGGTTCATAAAACTGAGCTACGGTTTGGCTGCAACAGACAAAAGAAAAATCAATGGTTTTCTTTTATTAAGGCATTTTCCCTCCAAATTCACTCATTTGCATGTGGAGCTGTGGTGAATGTAGTGAGGAGAGAAGGCCCTAAGTATTGTGGTGATCATAGCAGACAAACCGACCATTGGAATTGAGATCTATCAGTTGTAGGTAAGAGGCCTAATCCTACTCTTTCATTTTAGTGGATTGAAATTTCAGTTTAGGTACCCTGAGCTCATGAACAGACCAGGTCACACTTTGTGGGGTTTGTTTTGCGACTTGGGTAGCAGGTAGCGGGCAGAAAACTGTGACCTGTCCCAGGAAATGACCTGAAAAGTGCGACCTGTCAGAGAAAGGGTGTTTCAGTGCTATTTCTGGCTGAGATCTGGGATTTTTATGGTCGAGGGGCATAGGTGCCCCCAAGCATGTTGTGGTCATTGAAAAATGTATTTAGAAAAAGGGGAATCTAAATAAATTTTAATGATGTGGTGTGCCATTTTTTTTCATTCAGGTTATTCAGTTTGAGAAATGGAATGGAGGATTACCAATCTCTTTTGGTATTGCATATATGAATCAAATGGACTTTAAGTTTCTAGGTTAGCATACATGGTGTCACTATCCCAAAGAAAGGATTTGGAGATAATGAACTGGTGCTATCTTAGAAAGCCCATAGGTTGGTCAACAACAATGTTGAAGGGACTGGGTTGTTGATGTAAGATGAAGGAATGATGAGGGGTATCATCCCTAGATTGATATAAAGTGATATGGGGCTCTAGAGGTTCTTCCAAATGGGGAAGAATAATGGTACTAGAGTCAACACGCTTAGATACACTAGGAGAGTGGTGGAGAATTACTTCTCCTAGTCTCTCAAATATGGCTGCCGCCTTAGGATAAACATTGGGTGTAAATGTAATGGCCACAAGGTGTATGTGGTTCGAATGCATGGGTTCGATGTAAGGGGGAAAGATAAAGTCATGGGTGGTAAATAATTCCATAATGTATTCATCGTAATAGAAGATGGGGTGCCTGGCGGAAGAAAGACCACCTGACAGGGTGAAGCTACCTGACTCATCATCATGAGAAGAGAGGTTCACATGCGCATCGTCACAAGGTGTGATATAAGAGTAATCGGATAAAGGATCTACCAATGTTGAGCCTAGGGTGATTGTTGGAGGGAGTTCAAGCGAAACATCAGGGGAAGTCTCCAAGGGGACTTCCACCGAGGGTCTTATTGATGATGATAGGTAGAAAATTTTGGATGAAGCCTCCTTCATCTCGACATCAGGAGGGAGAATGTCAATGGGAGCGTTCATGTCCTTTGGTTTTGCCAAAGAAAAACACACAAATAAGGGAGCGGTGGACTCGTTGTGCTTGGCCTCGAATTGGCGAACTGCCTCTAGAGAGGTGTGGAAGTTCTCAAGGCAGGGACAGAGGTGGGTTTTTATGGCCATGGAGATCACACAAAGAATAGGGGTGGTTGGTGTGAATATTCTTTGGGTTCCTGGCTGCAATCGAGGAAGGAACAGAGGTTGTAGGGACCTTAGACTCAGGGGACACGACATTAACCATGGGCTTGAGATGAGGCAACTCTGGACAAGTATGGGTGGCATGACCAACAACATCATAAAAATAACACTGGATGGTATGATTTGGAGGCTGAGGAGGGGTAGGGTTTGTCAGGGCAACCTTGTCTTTTGATGCCTTCTTGCGAGCTTTTCCCTTCTTACCCAAAGTGGTCGCAATAGGAGGTGGTTCCTATTGAGGTGGTTGAGGCACTCTTGCAGCGGGACAATTCATGGGGACCGGTTGAACCGGGTCAAAGTGAGATAAGGTTGGGATTGACCAGGTGGAGTAGTGGCTAGAGGATCAAGGTACCAGAAAGGAATCCCAACGGTCAAGTTAGGAAGAGAGAGGGTGGCCATGACAAGTACCGTGTACACTCCTAGGGGAGGAGCTAGGAACGGTATCTGACCAGAGGGGTAATGGCCAGGCAGGATGGCTCCTAAATGGTTAAGGTCTCGAGGAACCATTCCACGACAGTGAAGAGGCTCATGCATACTAGCTAAAGGGCTAGGAGGAGGAGATCCAGACGGCTGAATCGAAGGGCTAGGAGTAGGCTGTGGAGGGAAAGGAGGCTACTGACTAGCCGAGGTGGGCCGCTCGAGGGTAGCTCGAGATGATTGCATCATGCAAACAGTTGATGAGCAGGGATCAGAGACAGGAGGGGGAAGACCAAGGAATGTACCAAGCAATGAGGAATATTTGTAGACTCCAGGTGAGACACTACTCAAAAGATCGACGATTTTCTTATTGGCCACTGAAGAGATGGTGGACTCGGAGGAGGTCTGAGACTTCAGTTCATAATATGTCAACTCGTCAATGGTGACTATCTTTCCATTATGAGGGAAGAACATCTTGCTATGAACCGCATATGTGACAATCAACATCGCATAGGTGTAGCTACGACCCAATAGAATGTTTTAATGTAAGGGGGCATCTATGACTTCTACGTCAACGCAAACAGTCTTGCCCTCAAGAATACAATTACGGAATAGGCCAATGGGCTAGGAGGCGTGGCCATCCCACGCTCAGAGAGTGATCATGGAAGGAGAAAAATCAAGTGATCTGATTTGCTTCCAAACTGAAGTGGAAATCACACAGGTAGATGTCCCCTCATCAATGATTCACCGGGAAATTTTGGCATTCAGGAACTTGACTGGGGTTTGGAAGGCGACGGAAGTAGGGAGAGGAGGAGGTTCTGACTGGTCAACATCAAAAACAATCAATCGATCATCGGAAGGATCTATAGCACCCATGGAATATAGTAGAGATTTTTGTTGTGAAGGGCACGACTAGAGGAGTTCCAACATTGAAATGGTAGCAGGAGATTGCGCTAAATCATCTACTATACTATAGGAATGGGCAAATTTTCTAGAAGGAGCATTTCGGCGTAGTGGTCCTGTAGGGATCTTGGTATGAACCTCTGCCTTAGGCTGAGGGATTTGTGAGGGACCATTAGGTGTTGAAAGATGCTCTATAGAGACTGAAGGAGGTGGCTCAAGGACAGACGTAGCAGGAGGCTTGTTGTACTGACGGGACCGAGTCTGAAGATTGATGTCTACGGTTAGAGGTTGAGCATAGTTCATCATGATAATCTGGTAATCGGAGGTACCTGATGGAAGAGGTTGAGTGGCCACCTATCCGTTAGGTGGTTGGGTAGCCACAAATCCTTGTTGTCCATACACCTGCTCCTGAGGGGGCAGTGGCTGATGTTGTGGGGGTTGAGAAGGCAAGGGAGGAGGAGGTGCTGATGCTTTTAGAGCTGGAGCACCAAGCTGTGAATACGGATAATAAGGAGGTTGGGTAACAGTGTGGTAAATAGGATAATGGGAAAAAATAGGAGGCATACCTTATCTTGGATACGTACTGTCGGGAGGGGGGGAAGTGTAGCAGGTGCTAGCCCCCATGAGGAAACCCATAGCCCATGGGAGGTTGAGCGTATGGATTAGAGAGAGCTCCAACAATACTGTCAGCGGCATGAGGCACCCCTGGTGCATTGGCACCATCGAGTCTGGGAAGAACAGGTAGAACGGTATAAACATAACCGAATTGAGCGTAGATCAGGTCATATTTTAATGCCATCTGGAGGGCAGCTTCTTCGGTTTGAGGAAAATGCGATGTGACATCTTTCCCGATAGGAGGCAAAAGAGATCTAAGGAACCAATCCATGTAGACACGGTCTTCGAAGGTAGGGGATTCACATAGGCTCTTTCTTCTCCTCCATTCCTGGACATGATCAGATAGGGGGGTCGTAGATGATTGACGGAAAGAAGTCAAAAGTTCGATACCGATGTCATAATGAAGGGGAAGCTGGAAGTAAGAAAGAAAATCTTGGGCAAGAGTCGCAAAGGTGGTATGAGAGGAAGGGGCCCGATCAACATACCACTTAGAAGCTTCACCTGTAAGCGTTCGTTGGAACAACTGAAGACGGACAGATTCATTGGCAATGGAGTTAGATGAACACCACATGTGGAAAGATCGAACATGATTTGAAGGATATTCTCTAGCAAGGCCTTCAAAATTTGGGATGTCGGAAGGGAGCTTTGTCTACATAGCAGGCCAACTAGCGTCATGGTGTATAAGGTCATTTATCAACTGGTCAAAATCGAGGAGGCTGAGGCCTGTCATGAAGAGGAGCAAGGGCGCAGTCCTACTAGTGGTATTCCCAGCATAAAGACCGAGGTTACCACCAGCATTAGGTCCTGCACTAGACATGGTGAAGGTTTCAAGGGGAGAACCAAAGGCAGGATGAGAAGGATAACCCAAAGGACCATAAGAAGAGTCGGCGTGCAGACTCAGTGGAGGAATAACTCGAATCCTATGTGGAGAAATAAGTATTCCTATCGGAAACTGAGGATGAAGGGCAAGAAGTCTCAGGGATAAATGCCATTAGGGGAATTTTGATGTCTAAAATGGGCCTCCTAAGGAAATTATAAAATAATAGTGGAAAAAATCAAATAAGATTTGATGACATCATCAAATTTTAGAGGGAAAAATGAAAAAACTACTTTTTGAACTCATATTTTCAACTTATCTCCCAAAGTTTTTACTCAAATTTCGAGCGCGAGTACTCGTTGGATGCGAAATTTAATTCCTCATCTAAGAAGTACCCATGTTGCATACATTCGATGGCTCCTACTACACGAAAAATGAGAAATACATAAAAAACGTGATTGTAATCACGTTTTTTTATGTATTTCTCATTTTTCATGTAGAAGGGTTCATCGAAAGTATGCAACATGGGTACTCCTTGGATGAGGAATTAAATTTTTCATCCAACGAGTACTCCCACTCGAAATTTGAGTAAAATTTTTGGGAGATAACGTGAAAATACGAGTTGAAAAAGTAGTTTTATTATTTTATTATTTTTTAATATTTTTACATTTTTATTTAAAAAATGGTAAATCATCCCCCATGGTTGACATCATCATCTTGAATCCTATTGGTTGCTATAAAGTTTAATTTTGTTGTACATTTTTCTTAGGAGGCCCATTTTAGACCTCAAAATTCCCCTAATGATGATGACGACACAAAGGGAAAAGAGACCGACAAGGGTAGGGTGGTGGAGGATCAACTGATTACAATGTCGAAACAAGGGCATAGAGGTGCAGGATCAATTGATTTCAATGTTTTTAGAGTATTTTCTTGGTGGTGTTAACCAAGACCTTTTTCACTTAGGGTGTGTGTGTAAAAGTGTGTAAATTTTAATTTTTAAGCCCAGATGTTTGTAGAGAAAAATAAAAAGTGTGTTGTATAGCTATAAATAAACCTGCAAATGACAGTATATAGGCCTGAAAAAACAGAACATAAACAACTAATAATGCAATAATCTAAACCCAAGGAGGTGGGTCTCTCAAAAAATATTATATAGGTGAGTAAAAAAATAATCAAAACACACTAAAATAACCAATAGATCAATGGTCGGGACAGACAGGGATCTAAAGGTCAAAGTCTGTTGGAAAGTGGTGCAGAAAACAATAACAAATCAGAGGAAAAATTGTTGTAGAAGAGGTGGTGAAAGGCTCTATATTGAAGGGAAACAGAGTGAACCCTATAGGAAAACCCAAACAAAGCTAGATGAGGTGGTTTGGATGGATAACAAGCCGATATGAAGTGGATCTGAAGGTGAGGTATCAGATCTGAAAAAATGGCTGAAGACTCTGGAATTTCAGAAAACCTGCAACAGCAAAAAATCTTCCACAAAATGTGGAGGGTACTGAAGCCCTAGGGGGCTAGGTTCCCTCTTAGTTGAGAAAAACAGAACAAGTACAGGTCCAAAACAGGCGAAGACGGAGGTCAGAAAACCTTGAATAGAGGCTTAGATAAACCCAGAAAACTTTCAGAAAAATCCCTGCAAAAAGTCCAGATCGCAGTTTTTGACATGTTTTCAATAGAGGTTGCAGTTTTTGGGTTAAAAGGTGTGTCCTGAAGGTCCAGGTTGCAGGTTTTGGGCCAAAAAGTGTAACCTACACTTCCGTCACTCTCGACAGTGGATTTCAGAAAAGGTTGTCGTCTCGGCTGCGGCTGATGTCTGTCACCTATGCAATAGCTCCGAGAACACACATAAGTTAGAATTTTTATCGTTTTAGGGTTTTATAGGTTAAAAAAAACATCAACAAAAGAAAAAACAAGGGGCTAAAGATAAATCCTAGGGTTTGAAGTAGTTGGATATCCAAGGATCAGAAAAACGACCGCGTTCATAATCGTAAACTCGTGTGGAGTCGCAAGTTGTTAATATGAATCTTAATTCCCAGCGTATGAAAAAAGACCACTTTAGCTGTGCATAAAAAATAGACCTAACAGCAAGGATGGTTGCTAATATCCTCAGATCTGCAGTTTAAGAAAAATGCTGCAAAAATCTAGATCTATGCATTATAAGACATTAAACATTAGAAAAAACAAGATTTAATCCATGCATCCAATAGACAAGACAATAATATATTGAATGAATTTTGTATTAATGGCACCCAGGAGGAAAACACAAGAGGGTTTTCCCTGTTCTCCTCAATGGGATGGGTTCTTGTAAGTCCTGAGCACTTTAGATCTAAAATTCCTCTCTCTTGATGGTGTAGAAAACCCAGAAAAAAAGGCAGCAAAATATGACTATGATGGTGGATCAATAGTCTGACCAAAAGTATAGATCCAAAGTGATCTTTAGGCAACAAAAGGTGATAAATGAATGGGAAAAACCTTTTATTTATAACAAAATATTGATTTAGTCTAGATATTGGTGCATAATTAAAATATTATTAAGCAAATGAAGATCCAACTTTTATGGAATATTTTATTATATTTGTTGGAGGGAAAAGGAATTTGACTTGGGTCAAATCCCCTTATTTGTAAATAATAAATAAATAAATGATTTATTTATCATTTCAAGGATGTGGTTGAGTAATAATCAAATAAATACTGATTTATTTAATTATTTAAGGGTGATTTAGACATATTTAACAGAGAATATTATTTAAATAAGGTTTAAATAATTATTCTTAGAAAATAATAAGATAAACAATGATTTATCTAATAAATTTCCTTGTTTTGGGTTAAATGTAACTAGGAATATTAATTAAACTATTGTTTAACTAATCCTTCCTTGAGGAAAATCAAACAAATGTATATTTATTTAATATTTCCTCATGGGGTTTCCTGTTTAGACCATAAAAAAATTAATAAAGGTGGTTTGGTAAGTTATTTTCATAGCGAAAGCAATTTTACTCAGGGTAAAATTGGTCTTACATGGTGTACTTGGGTCCATCTAATAATAATAGTTTATATGACCAAAAAAATGGTGTAACACATGGTATGCTAAACTTGGGGGATCACTTCAGATGGACATGTCTTTTGCTAGTATTCCAGTCTATGGAGGTGAGAACTTAAGCTTATATAGGGAAGTCATATTATTTCACACTGATTGTAGAGTTGATCAAGAAAAAAACCACCCTATCTATGTATTAGATCAAGATTTCATTTTCTTTCAGTTATCTTCCCAAAAATCATAAAACACTTAACTTACCATTGAAAATATTGTTTCTAAACTAAAAGTAGGATCAGATATCTGGAAACTTTATTTTGATGGGTCTTGCTCAAAGGAAGGAGCAGGAGCGGGAATGGTTTTAATTTCACCAAATACAGAAAACATTACTCAGTCATGTAAACTCGAATTTGAGGTTACCTTTAATGTGGCCGAGTATGAGGATTTTCTTCTTAGGCTTGAGATGGCTAAAAGTTTAAAGGTTAAAAACTTGAGTGTTTTCTATGATTCTGATCTTATAGTCAAGTAGATTAGAAACCTGTGTCAAACTAAACACCCAGGGCTTAGGTCCTATACAAAAAAAAATTGGGATACAATTGAAAACACTTTCCTTGGATTTAACATAACTGTTATTCCTAGAGATGAAAATATGCATGCTGATTCACTTGTTGTTTCAACAATCTCTTTCAAAATCCCTTAGACAGTATTGTTATAGTACCAAATTCAAGTTAAATATAGACCATCAATCCCTGACAACCTTAAACATTGGCAGATTTTTTAGGATGGCAAACAATTAAAGTCTTTCCTTCAAGTCATCGATGAATTGTAAAATATGAAATTGAAGAAGACCAAAGAGATATTCAAGAATTAAATCACCAAAATCCAGAAAATTCATTTAATCCTAAAATTATTGATCATGATATCATTCAATTATCTAATAATTTTATTCCTAAAGGATTAATTCCATTGGAAAACTATTCAATGATAATGATGTCGCTAAAAACCCTTTGTCTAAATCACCAGAAGAAGAAATTGAACAATGCAATATTGGGACTTTAGATGATGTAAGAAATGTTAATTTATCATCAACCTTGCCTTTGGATATGAAACTCAAATAATTGAATCTTCTTAAAAATTATAAATATGTGTTTGCGTGTTCTTATAACAAATTAAAAACTTATGATACAACTTTAATAGAGCATAAGATTCCTTTAAAACCATAGGCAAGACCCTTTAAATAGAAATTAAGAATAATTAATCCCATACTACTTCCAACCATTGAAAAACAAACTTAAAAATCTACTTGATGCTCATATCATTTTACCTTTAAGGTATTCTAATTGTGTAGCTAACCTAGATCCACTCAGGAAGAAAAATGGTGAGATTAGGCTATGTGTATACTTTTGAAACGTGAACAAATAATCCTTAAAATATAATTATCCATTGGCTAAAATGGATTATTTACTTCAGAAAGTTTCAGGATCAAGTAGTATTTCTATTCTAGATGGATTTTCAGGTTACAACCAGATCATGGTAAGTCAAGTTGATGAAGAGAAAACTGCTTTCACCATTCCTTACGGTAAATTTATGTATGGCTAGATGTCATTTGGGTTAACTAATGCTGGAGACACTTTTTAGAGAGCAATGGATCTAGAGTTTATAGGTAAAATCGTTGAATTTACTATTATTTATTTAGATGAATTAAATGTTTTCTCTGATTCTGATGAAAATCATCTAAAATAATTGAGCAAGGTTTTTAACAAGTGCAGGAAATTTGGTATATCCATCAATCCGAAGAAAAATTTATTTACTATAAAGTAAGGGAAATTACTAGGGAATATAATCTCCAAGAATGGAGTTATAATTGACCCAAAGAGAGTATCATCCATTCAGAATCTATCTCTACCAAGGAATAAGAAAGAGATTCAAACCTTCCTTGGAAAAATAAATTTCCTCGGAAGGTTCATCTCCAATTAGGCAAAGATAATAAAGGAAATAACTGATATGCTAAAGAAAAAAATGAAGTGAAATGGAGAGTTCCAACTAGTTATGCTTTTGATCATATCAAAAAGGAAATATTTGAGGCTCCTACATTAGCTAGTCCTGATTATTCTTTACCTTTTAACATATTTTCTTTTGCATCCGAGACAACCTTAGCTGATATACTTTTACAAAGGAACACCAATCGTGATGACCATCCTATAGCCTTCTTTTCCAAAGTTATGAGGGATTCCAATCTTAAATATGATATTATGGAAAAGAAAGCTTATGCCTTAATTCAATCCCTAAAAGCCTTTAGAACCTATGTTATGCTCTCACACATTACTGCCTATGCTCCTAATAATGTTGTCAAAATTGTTTTAACCCAACCTGATACTGATGGTAAAAGAGGAATATGGATCTCTAAAATCCTTTAATTTGATCTTCAAATTAAAACCACAAACCTAGTAAAAGGCCAATGCCTGGCCAAATTATTAGATGAATCCAACTGCAAAATATTAGGGATAAATCTGGTTGTTGAAATGTCACTAAGGGAGAATACATAAGAACCTCCTTCAATATCAAGGGAGTATCCACAAGAACCTCTCTCAATATGATAGTAGAATCCACAAGAACATCCTTCTCTTATGGAGGAGAGAACCCACAAGAACCTCTTCCTTCAGATCAATACATTATTTTTCACATAGATCAGAAGTATCTACTCTCTGATTGTTATTTTGATATTGTGCAGTTTCTTAAAGATTTTCAATGTCCAACTGATCTTAATTTGAAGTAGTGCAAAGCTCTAAAGCTCAAATCAATAAAATATTGCATTATCAATGATAATGTATATTGGAAATACCCTCTAAATATTATTCTTCTTTTTTTAACTGAGAATTAAATAGAGGGAATTATAGATCAATTCCATGCAGGATTTTGTGGTGGACACTATTCTTGGGGAGCAACAACCCACAAAATTTTGAAAGCAGGTTTTTGTTGGCCCTCACTTTTCAAAGAAGTTGGAGCAAGAGTAAGGAGCTATGTACAATTTCAATTATTTGCAGGGAAACATAAACTCTCGTCACTTCCTCTAGTTTCAGTATTGCTTGATGCTGTTTTTCTACAATGGAGGTTGGAATTTATTAGCGAAATTCATCCACAATCAAGTAATCAACACAATTATGGATTCTAACTGCTACTGATTACTTTACCAAATGGGTAGAAGCCATACCTGTTAAAAATGAAACTTATATTATTGTGATTAAATTCCTTGAAGATAATATCTTACCAAGATTTGGATGTCCTCAACAAATTGTAACAGATAATGTATCCGCCTTCAGAAGTGTTAAAATTATCGTGTTTTTTCATAAATATTCAATCCTACTACATCATTCTACACCATATTATCCTCAGGGTAATGGAATTGTAGAATCTTCCAACAAGAGCTTAGTTAAGGTCATTAAGAAGACTCTTGAACATCATAAAAAGAGTTGGGACAACCACTTAATCCATGCCATTTGGGCAAACATAGTTTCTCCTAAGAGATCAACAGGCAAGTCTCCTTTACAATTAGTTTATGGTAAGGAAGTAGTTTTTCCTACTCATTTAGATTTAACTGTTATGATATTTATTTGTGAATCTTATGAATAAAAAGATGATTTATTAATAAGGATTAAATAAATTATTGAGTTGAATGAAGATAAGGATGAAATTCAATATCAGTTAAGAAAATACTAGAACAAGATGAAAGAGTTGTTTGAAAAAAAAACAAGAGAAATATATTTTATGAAAGGTGAACTTGTGCTCATATGGTATACAAGGAGAGAAGAAAAAGGAAAACATGCAAAATTTGACAACCTGTGGTTTGGTCCATTCAGTATTGGAGAAGTCAAAGGGAACAATACATTTATCCTATAGAATTTGGAATGAGAGTATTCCTCATTTCCAGTCAATGGGAAGTACTTGAAACATTATATTCAGTATTGATTCTTCATTCTTTCAACATCTGTAAATATTTGGAGAGTTTATTTATTTTTTAAAATTGCAAGTGAGTATCTATTTCATTAAATACTTCATAGCCTAAGGAGAAGCCTTTTGGATCTGCTTGTTCTCTACATCCCACAGTGGCAAGCAGTCCCCAGATGGAGCCGATGTTGAAACATTATCTAGTTTTGATAAGTTAGCATAATTAGTCAAATAATTTTTAAAATTTTAAGGTAGGATATGGGTGCAAAAGAATGAAAAATTTAAAAATGTTAGGAAAATGTTATGTTTTATAGGCATCCATATCAATAAAATGATAGGTGTTAGCTTCCCTAAATAAAGAAGGCAAAGAAAAATAAAATGTTAGGGAAGAAAAAGAAAAGGAAAGCTTCATTTTAAATTTTAAAACTTTGCAAAGACTGTTAGTCTAAGTTTTTCACAAAAAGAATAAATATTTATATGGTTATTCTAAAAACATTAACACTATCCCAATAATTTTTACCCATATCCTAAGTTTTAAACACCATATTAAATCATCTCGACATTCATCCCTTTTTTATTTCATTCCTTAAGTCATTCCCCTTTATATCATTCGTGACACTTTATTTTACAATTCATGACCCCACCATTCCACCTCATCACATCTGACCATCCTCCCATATCTCCACACATCCGATGGTCCTCCCACATATTTCGGCATCCGAAGTCTCTCATAGCCTTTTAGCCCCCCTTTGTGAATTGATACTTACCACCAAGGGGGGTTCTAATCTCAGTGGTAAGGAAAAACATCCCACTGATATGTTGAGCACCTCAGCCTTTCAAACCCCCCCATGAGCCAAACCAGAAACCGCTCAACCCCCCCTCTGAATAGCTGATTTATGATACCGTTACCACTTACCTGACCATTGAGCATCCATCATTCCACTGCTGCCACCTCAAATACCATATCATCCACCCATTAACCTCATTTTCCTCTTATCACATCAGTTCCCTCCATTACCAGTCCATTAAGAATTCAATTGGCTTAACCATTAACCCACGTGACTAACGAAAAACTTGGATTGCTATATAAATCTTCTTTTATCTGTTTACAGGATACAATATTGTTTATTTGCAGGTTTCTCACCAGAAACCCAACATTGTCAAGCTTCTAGCGCTCTCTCATTCCAATTATCCTTTTTGTTCCCTATCTAGAATGCTTTGTCTATTCAAGAAATTGCCTATATTCTCAGTCAAATTACACTTCCATCCTTAGCCATCATGCCTCCCAAGGACAAGGGACCAGAGGAAAACATCAATCCTCTGATATTTCCTTCTGTATATCTTCACCATATCCCTATGGTTGATAGAAAATATATGGTTTGTGAAAGACCTTGTGAGCTTAACATTCTTGAGATGTATTGTTGGCTCGAAGATAAATGGATTGAAAAATAAGATGAAATCTAGCTCTGGGAGTCAAACCTACCTCGTTATATTTTTCCTCCTACCCACATCACTCCCGATTTCATTAGAAAATGTCATGCCTCATATTTTCCAAGCCAAAGGGCCATGACCAATTCCAATGGACAAGTTTTGTTTATCCTAACCCCTCAGACTATTGATGAAATGATGCTAGCCCCCACAGTCAACAATGATACCTCATTTTCTTGTTAAGCCCTGGTTGAAATATACCAGAAATTAGAATTTTTTAAAAGAGCCCAAACTCTAGAATTATTCTTAACACAATATGTTTCATTACCGAAGAAAAATAATCATCCTTGATCCATATTCCCTAAGAGAACCAAGAAGATAATGATTTTTATATCTTACCTTCTTGGATACTACTCTGATCAATATGTAGATGAGGCCATTATAGGATTTTTTTCAATATTTTCTAATGATATCAAACCTTCCGTTGTGTTCAATTTCAATCATTTCCTTGTGGATTATATTCATCAGTAGTTGGTAATTTTTCACACATAGGAGATATTTAAATATACATATTTCTTAGTCTACATGTTCCTATACTTTCAGGGAGACAACATGAAATTGTCATTGCAAAAACTGAATGAGAAAGGAAACTAGCAATCGGTCATTTCCTCAACCACCCTTGTTATGAAAGATCCGAATTAGTTCACATATAAATAGTTCATTGAGATGTTTGTTCATCCAGCCATATGCCTTCTAAGAAGTATAAAAGAACCAATAATTAATGAAGAAATCCAAGAGATTTTGCAGCTATCAGAACAGGTACAAACATAATATTGTTATTTATATGAAAATTACATAGAGATAAGAATTTTTGGATGTGAGATGAAACCATATAAGTTTCCAAAATTCCTCCCAATGAGGATTTTTTCCTCAGAATTCATCAGGCACATGATCGGCATGGATTAGGTCCATTTTGTTACTGTCAAGAAAATTTCTCAGTTTAAGATAAAAATGCAGGTTGGCCCATTCATCTGCAACAAACAGAAAGGAGTAGAAGAAGACCAATTATTGAAGAAAATGCAGTTTGATCTTAGATTCGGTTGGTCATATGAAACCAAATATACTCCTTATTTTAACACACCAAGGCCAGAAATAGAAAAGTATAAGAACCAGCCAGAGTGGATAGAGAATACATTACATGAGGCAGAAGAAAAACAAGTCTCTTGATCAACAGTGTAGACTCCTACAAAGCAAGAGAAGACATCCAAAAGAAACAGAGAATAAGGGTCTCGTTCAGAGACCTATATCTTCAGCAAGGGATTTAAAATCATGTATAGAAAGAAGGATAAGATTATTTCCAAATTAAGCCTTAGAAAAGATTCAGAGAAACATACTCCTATCAATACTAATGAGCCTCTTATATCTTCACTAGTAGGTGAGCAATATACACAGTATCCTACCACTTCCATCACTACAATAGAACAACAGTAGATTATGCACACAGGTACATCTACTTCAAGTGAGCCAGAGAAAACTACCATGGATTCCTTCAAGGAAATAAAACTAAAAAATGAAGGATTGAAGATAAACACATACAATCAATTTTAGAAACAAACCGCAGGTGCCCAAAGTAGGCTATTGTTAGCCTTCGACTCAGAGAAATGAAAAATTCTAATTACATTTCTTTAGGCACAAGTTCCTCAGCCCAAAGGAGAATCAAATTATAAGAAGGCATCTCTTGAGTTTTATGTTCAATACATACCCCCCATTGATCAAATGGATATGCATAAACATACTGGGGAAATTATTTTCTCCACTGTAAGTAACACTGCTATGAACTTACCCAAATTGCAGGTCACATTACAAAATGTCCACTCATAGCTCAACATGGAAAAAGCTTCAGCATTTTCCAATGATAAAATGATTAAAACCTTGGAATATTTCATGATCAAGCTAGGCTATGATCCTACAAAAATCAATGTTGTAGAGGGACTTATTAAGAAAAAGAATGCATATATTGCAGCATTAAGGTAGCAGTGAAAACTGCCAGCAATAAAATATGCTTTAGCTAAGGAGATTGAAGAGATAGAGACACAAAAGGCAGACATGATGAAGCTCATCATAGAACAAAATACATAGTTGAAGAAAATGGAAACAAAGATGGAGAAGTTGATTAAAGAAACCAAGAAGTTAGCTAAACAAATTGCCCCTTTAGAACCACTTCCTATTACAAATATTCCTACTGCTATATCTTCTACCACTGGTAAAGGAGATGTCACAGACCAGTTGGCTACTAAACTCTAAATGGCCTTGCGAACTGAAGAAATAAAGAATTTATAAGATTAAGTGAAACTTCTAGAGAATCATCAAAATAATTCTAACACTTTCCATGCAACAGAGCTTCAGAGATCTCATAATGAAGTAGAAATATGGAAGAAATCAGAAACTGAAGCTCCTATTAGCTACACTCTTGGTAATGTTAAGTAAATTATTTGGAACAACATAATTGAGGATATGAGTGAAATCTGGCCATGTGTCGAGATCATATTTGAGAAAAAAGGAATTATTGGAAAACAAAAACCAGACCATTACTGATATAAATATTCAACTGGGAGAAATGCCTAATACAACCAACAACATTATAAAGTTTCTAAATTCTAAAGACAGCTAGGAACTCGATGATATAGGGTTAGATGGTAGGACTGAGACCATTCTTGAGGTCAAGAAAGTTCTGATAAAAAATAGCATAGTAATGAAGTCAACAAAAATGTGTCACACCCTTGATGTTTCTATCAACATATTTTATCTATTAAAGGTTCAATGACGGGCATGGCGTTTTATGAAGCTATCGAAAATATCATTTTCATTCAGCTTGAGATAAAACATATTTTTATTGTAAAACCCACTTTTACTAGGTATACTGAGGCAAATGAAATGTACCATAGATTAATTAAATTTTCAATTCCAGATCAATAATGGTGGGAAAAGCTATGTGAATATTTTTATTAGAAGACAAATCAGCTTTTCCAGTGCAACACTAGAATAGTGGCCACTCAGCAACAATTTTCCATTAAAACAGGGCCAAACATGCAGATTCATTCCTTTGGATCAAATTCCTTTCCTTTCTGTTAATTTTTAGAAATTATAGCTTGCCTTGTTACTCAGGCATTTATTGTAATTTTTGCTTTTGTTTAAATACTTCATTCATGGAAGTATTCGAGGTTTCATCCTAAGCTATTTATCAGACAGATTTGTAATAGTTGGAGAATTTTTTATATAATAAAGGATTTTGGATTTACTACATATTTCTTGTATTCTCGTGAGTTATTTCTATTGTGTTTTTCATTATGTGGTATTCATATAATTTAATTCATAAACAATTATCAGATTGGAAATTTAATTGAATCTCAGTTTCATTTTCGATCCATTGTGAAGTTGTAGTTGGATTAAGAGATTAATTTACAAGGCTATCTGTTATTGTAAATTCCTCTTGAAATTTAATTACACAAAGGTTCCTATTATGACTTGATTATATTTTGTTGATTATGAAAACATAGTTTTCATAATTTCTTCTTATAAATTTTGAAATACTCTATCTGAATATTAAATAATTTATACTTCTCTACATTCTTCTTATCGATCCCACTTAAAATGAAATTAACCATATGTACTTAAATAACAAACTTTTATTTTATTAAGCATATTTCTAAGTTAAAATGACATGTTCAGAAAATTGTTCACTGGTCATCCAACTATTCGAAAACAACAAATATTTTAGATGCTTTGGCATAACTTATTGACCTTAGGCTATCTCAAAGGAAAAAAAAAACTTAGCATTTTTATAAGGTCGCCCTTAAACGAACAACCTGACGCAACCCGAACTCGTTTCCTTGGGCATCGTCACACAGCACGGCCAGACCTTCCCGAGCGAAAGCACAAAGGAGAAAACCACAAACGGGTAGCACAAACGTGCACAAGGCACATGGATAGTCACAACATAGCATTTTTGATATAGATGCCCTCACATGACTCGAATCGACCTGACCTGAACATGTTTCCTTCGGCACCGTCACATGAAACAACCTGACCCACCAAAACGAAGGCATAAGGGAGAAAACAGAAAATGGGTTGCACGAACAGGCAAAAGGAAAATGGGTGTTCACAAATTAGCATTTTTGATACGTCTGCCCTAACAAAACCTGACCCGACACGACCCAAATTTGTTTCCTTGGGTGCCATCACATGGTACGACCTGACCTACCTGAACGGAGGCACACAGGAGTAAACATAAAATGGGTTGCACGAACATGCACCAGGAAAATGGGCAGTCATAACTTATAATTTTTTATATGGCCACCCTCACAGGACTTGATCCGACATGAACATGACATGTTTCCTTGGGCATCGTCACATGACATGACCCAACCTGCCCAAACGAAGGCACAAAAGAGAAAACAACAAACGGGTCGCATGAACGTGCACAAGGAAAACGAGAGGTCAGAAGTTAACATTTTTTATATGACTACCCTCACACGACCCAACCTGAATAGAACACATTTCCTTGGGAACCCTCACACGGCATGACCTGATCTGCCCGAATGAGGTGACAAGGGAGAAAATAGAAAACGGGTTGCATGAACATGCACAAGGCACACGAGTGGTCATAACTTAGAAATTTTTCTACGATCGCCTTCACACGACCCAACCCGACCCGATTCGACCCGCCTGAATGCATTTCTTTGGGTGCCCTCACATGGCACGATCTGACCCGCACGAGAACACCTGACTCTCTCGAACAAAGGCACAAGGGAGAAAATGAAAAATGGGTTACACGAATGTGCACAAGGAAAATGGGTGGCCACAACTTAGTATTTTTTATACGACCACCCTTGCACAACCCGACCAGACCCGAACTAAATACATTTGTCTCAGCGTTGTAACATGGAACCACCTGACTCGCCCAAATGAAGGAACAAGGGATAAAAACACAAACGGCTCGCACGAACATGAAAAAAAAAATGGGTGGTAAAAAATAGGCATTTTTGATACAGGTGCCCTCATGCTACCTGACCCGATCTTACTCAAACATGTTTCCTTGGGCACCGTCACGCAGCATGACCTGACCCGCCCAAACGAAGTCACAAGGGATAAAATGACAAAAGGGTCGTACGAATGTGTAGAAGGAAAATAGGCAGTCACAACTTAGCATTTTTTATACAATCATCCTCACATGACCCAACACTCCCAAACAATGACACGAGGGAGAAAACGGAAAACGGGTCGTATGAACATGCACACGGCATACATGTGGTCACAATTTAGCATTTTTTATACAGCCTGCCTGACACAACCCAACCCAAACATGTTTTCTTGGGAAACCTAACATGGAATGACCTGACCTGCCTGAACGAAGAGATGTGGGAGCAAATGACAAATGGGTCTCACCAACGTGCACAGGACACATGGGCGGTCACAACTTAGCATTTTTGATACGATCACTCTCACACGACCCGACCTGACCCACATGAATGTGTTTCCTTGGGCGCCCTCACACGACCCGACCCAACCCGACCTGCTCGAACACATTTCATTGGGCGCCTTCACACAACTTGACCTAAACTGACCCGCCCGAGCACGTTTCCTTAGGTGCCCTCACATGACCCAACCCACCCGAATGCATTTCCTTAGGCTCCCTCATATGACCCAACCAGACCTTCCCAAACACGTTTCCTTGGGCACCCTCACATGACACGATTAAACTTGACCTACTCGAACACATTTCCTCATGTGCTCTCACATGACACGATGCGACCTGACCTACCCAAATGAAGGCATGAGGTAGGAAATGACAAACAGGTCACATGAACGTGCACAAGTCACATTGACGATCACAACTTAGAATTTTTGACACAACCACCCTCACATGCCTTAACCAGACTCGAAGCACCTGAAAAAAGGCACTAGGGCGAAAAATGCAAACATGTCGCACGAACATGCACAAGGCACATAGGTGGTCACAACTTAGCATTTTTGACACGACCACCCTCACACGACCCGACCTGACCCGACACGCAAGAAAAAAGGCACGAGGGAGCAAAAGGAAAATAGACTGCACGAATGTGCACAAGGCACACATGCAGTCAAAACTTAGAATTTTTGACACAACCGCCCTCACACAACCCGACCCATGCGAATGTGTTTCCTTGGGCGCCTTCACATGGCATGACCTGACCCACCCGAATGAAGGCACGAGGGAGAAAATGAAAAATGAGTTGCATGAATGTGCATAAGGTGCACAGGCGGTTAGAACTTAGCATTTTTAACACAGGCACCCTTACATGACCTAACCTGAACTTCCTGAACGTACGACCCGAATGAAGGCATGACAGATAAATTTACAAACGGGTCGTACGAACATGGATAAGGCACACGAAGGGTTACAAGTTAGTATTTTTAACATGGTATCGTACCTTGACATGAACTGAACCAACTCTCATGAATGCATGGCCCAACCCACCAGAAAGCACGACCCGACCCACCCGAATGCACCACCTGATGCGCCCAAATGATTGACCTGTCCCTCCCTAAAAACACGACCCAACCCGCCTGAACTGCACGATTTGACCAACCTGAATGCATGACCTGAATGGAGGCTCATGGGATAAAATGACAAATTGGTTGCACAAACGTGTACAAGCCACACGGGTGGTCACCAGTTCGCATTTTTGACACAGATTCTGTCACACGACATGACCAAACATGACCCAACTGAACGTGTTTCCTTGGGAGCCGTTATAGGGGTGAAGCACTTACACCACTACCACTTCGTGGCAGATGGTATCAGAGCTTGATTCAGGGTGAGTTGAGATTTTTTGAAGATTAGTATTGAAGCAGGAATAAAATGATAGGGTTGGAGTTGGTATCGAATCTTCACCATTATATTCGTTGGTCTCAGTGAAACCTTGGCAGGGGCAAGACATTAGTCAGGGTCGAAGCTACATAACAGGACATGGAGAGTTGGGAAGAATGTCAAGGGAGGGTTTTTTAGACCTTTTATAGGTTGACGTGTATGAAAGAAGAGAACCCACAGATTCATGTTGAACTTGAAGTCTTGGAGGAGAATTTTCAAGTAGAGCTTATTTGACTTAATTGGGAAATGGAGTAAGATGGAGTTGTAGATTGTGATGAAGAAGAAGAAGCTACGACATATGAATAAGAGGATGTTGCATATGTGGCAATGATAGAGTAAGAACTTGATGAAAAATTTGGACCACGATTGTGCACTTTTCAGACATTGATGATGGAGGAAACTCACTTGGAGAGAGTTTATGATGATGTAAGTATGGTTATATCTTGTGTTTTAGTGGAGCTTTTAGAGGATGGGCCATATGTAGGGATGGAAAAGGAGGCAGCTTCTTTTCTGATGTGGTGGATATTCTTTCCTTGGAAGACTATGATGAGACATTATGCATTGGAGAAGTAAGGAGCATTGATTTTTGTAGAACGTTTTGGGGAAATTTGTGACCTCATGCTAGAAGGGTAAAATGCTTGTGACTAGGGTGGAACTTGATGAGATTTGTGATGGCTAAGTCATGATTAGCCATATGGGGAATTGGATAACTGCTCAGAATGACTCATGGAAAAAAGGACACACCAGTGTGATATTTGGCTAGACTTCTTCATAGTTGGAACTAGGAGGCGATCTTGGTGGACCTTTAGTGGGGTAGGAAGCAGTGAAGGAAGAACTCGTGATGGCATATGAAGGTAGAAGTGACCGAGGGCACAAACCTAGATGATGGACAAGGATGAGATGACAATAGATGTGTTGAGTCTACCTTGATATACATTTGCATATCCCAAGTAAGGGAAATCAAGATGAGATCATGGCAGTCATTATGCAGGGACATTATGTAGGTGCCCTTATGGGGATGCCACTTATGAGCATCAAGGAGTTTCAAGGCAAGGATGTTGAGTAGGATGAATTTTCTAGTGAAACATGAAGAAATTTTATAAATGGAACGATGGGTATGTTGTTAACATTTGGACAACAAGACCATGGTTTTTTTGTGAGCAGCTTATGAGGATATTTATGTGACTTGGAGGGTAGAGGCAACCTGTGATGGAATTCATCCCCAAGTCATCTATTATTACTGAAGTATTGGATGGAGATTATGCATAGGAGTTCATGATGATTTTGAGATGGTTGCGACCATTGGAGACTTCATATTATAGTGGTCTTGGAGTATCTAGTTCATTAATGAGTTGAGGTCGAGATGCAACTTGACTTTCCTGCAGTATGGGTTGCATACCATAGACACATTGTGGGGTGTGTTTATAAGGATTCACTTGATGGATATGATTGATACAAGATCCTTTTGATTTTGATGGAGTTGCAGTAGTGGAGATGCCTTGATGGGGTGCACTTGGGCATGGGTTGAGTATTTTTTACTTAATGAAGAGATCTATAGATTATCCACACTGTGATAAAAAAATGATCGATGTTTCATATCCCAACAAGGATCCATATTTAGGACAAGCTGGTGAATGAGAAGTGATGGACATGGTGGTTGATTGATCTAGGATCATGGGTAGAGCATGGATGGATGATGAGGCAAGGGTTAACTTTTCCCTTCTATAGATTCATAGATTGCATATTCCAGATGAGATGGAGGTTGCTTCATGGACCTAGACATGGAACATTGAGCATTGGATTGATGGGTGGATTTATTGATTGATTTTAGGAGATGGGCCTCTCACACATGGATGCTAATTCTTGATAGATGTGACTGTTTATGAGCAGCACATAGATATTAGCATCATGGGAAGCATGTTGGAGACGAAATGAGGACTAGTTCATGGTCTTGGAGATGACTTACTTGATATTTGATGGACATCCTATTGCGGATGAGATGGAGGTTAATTCATGAAAAATTCGCATGACTTATTTTGATAGAGATGGGAGATTTATAAACCGAGTTGATGAGGTTTCAGAATGTTGGAGAAATAATCAGTGAAGGCATGAGGAAGTGTGTTCTGATGGCTTGGATGTGATGTTTGGATCATCTACTCAAATAGTTCAATACATGGGGGAGCTCAATGCATTGATATATGTTAGAGTTGAGGAGGAGTATCTTGGCATAAGATTCACATGATATTGACGATACATGATAGGTCGACATGATATATGTTGTAGTGATAACATGAAGCTTTAGTTTATGAGATTCACTTCCCATGATGGAGAAAACATGTGGAGATTGTGACAGATGTTGTTGATGATCATGGATTGAAGCGATTTTCCCAAGTACATGTATATGGAGTCATAAACCTTGGTGGTTTTTTTGATAATGGAGTAGATATGGACAACATGGAAATTTCTGGGGATGTTGGAGCTAGCGATAGTTTGCGATGATGTGATGGTGTTTTGGAGGATGAAAAATTTATTTGGAGTGGGGCAGGATGTCATGCCCACGAGTTGGGATCATGTGTGATGGGCATATGCAAGGACATGTGTGACACCAGGCACACCGTTTTGGTGGGCGCCCACCTTTGCGATGACTCGTGTGGCGAAAATTAGCAAAAGTGCAAGGGGTGTACCCATAGCAGCTGGGTGAGTCATGTAGAGTGCGGGGAAAGTCACACATTTGGTGGGCAAGGGCATCGGGGGGGAGGGGTGCATGCACCCATAGCGGGTAGGTGAGTCATGTGGGGCTTGGGCAAGTCATGCATTATGGTGGTTGGGCGAGTCAGGTGAATGAGCTATGGAATCAAATGACCTGAGCGACCCATGTTTTTTATGGAAGTTTTATATGGGGGCTGGCGTGCTTGAGCATGCAGGTCGACCCACACTTATGAAACGAGTTGACCTACCTTGGATCTGAACTGACGTGTAAACACATAACCATATATATTGGAGATGGAAAGTGATGGTAAAGACATTGAATCATTCATATTTTTGAGCGTATCGCAGAGGAAGTGAGCTATAGGTCGAGCGAGGAAGAAGAGTGAAAGCAAAACTGATAGATGGGGTGAAGTTTCATACGGACACGAGTTCGTCGGCGGGTCAAGTTGTAGGTCATGTACGAGCATGCAAACCATGTGAATGCATCACGGTAAAAAAACCAAGAACATAACTTTCGAGGGCATGAACAGACTACGAAAGTCTAGGAGCTATGGAAGTGAACATGCACGGCAGGCAGAGTTATGCTAAACCCAAAAATGATGTGTAGGAAAGGTGCGGAGAGTCAGGCCGGGCATGAAACCTCATGCAGACAGTGACCCGACTACATGACAATGAGTCGAGCCGTGCAAACATCTTGTGCAGGTGGTGACCCACGTGTCCTGAGCTGCACGACAGTTGGCAGAAAGTTTAGAATTGTTTTTTAACTGATAATTCGGGGTTTCCAACGTATTGATGTTCGTTTGAGTGGCGCCATTACACGACTCAAGGCATGGTTGTTGGATAGAATTGGAAAGGTGTGAAAGTGGCTGCAAAGACTTGGAAAAATTGTATCATTATGGTAAATTGTACATTTTTGAACAATTTTATATATTTAGGTAGACTTTACAGTAGTTGGCCTCCCAAGTATGTATGGGTGTAGTTGTGTGATGTGTTGAATGTTTAATTGTGAAAATTTAAATATTGAAGGTTAATGTTGTTTTGTTGCATTGTTAATAAAACTCTTTTGGAAAATTGAGTAAGTGTTGGATTTAGACGTAGTCCATACACTAATATTTATAAAAACAAAAAGTGTAGTGCTTTTGCACCAACTATACGTGGTTGGAAGATCACCACAGGTATAATTTCTTGACACCAGTGGTTCCCTGACCTGGGTGGGGTTTCTATCACTCTGCGACATGAAAAACCTAATCTCTCGCATACGTTGGTGACTTCCATGGTAGGGGGATGTGGAAAACCATTGGTCCCTACATTTTGGTGGTGGTTTCCATCACGGTCGGGACATGGAAACCCCAATTTTTTAATGTGTTAGGGCCATGATTTCCATCACTAGAGGGATGTGAAAACACCAATTTTACTTCACCTAGGTGATTTCCATCGCGGTGGGACATGGAAGCCCTAACTTTCCCACACTTGGGAGGCTTTGGACTAGAAATTACATGGAGACCACGAGTTCCCAGTAATTTGGAGACTTTTTTCAAGTTGGGATAGGAAGATCCCAAGCACCCCCCTACTTGGTAGGTTTTTGCCATGATGGGACATTGAGAGCCCAATTTTCCTAGAATAGGGGGCAGTTTCCATCGCGACATACATATACTTGGGTGGTATCCATTGAGAAGGGACACGGAAACCTTATATTTCACATAGTTGGGCATCTTTCGTCATGACGGGGTGAGGAAGCCCAACCTTCCCCACAATTTGATGGTTTCCTTCACAACGGGGCATGAAAACCCGAAGTTCTAGAGATAGACCAGGGAAGCGATTTCCATTGCACCACAAAATGGAAGCCTTGAGTTCACTAGACTTGGGAGGTTCCTCATTGTGTCGCGTAATGGAAACCATGAGTTCCGTAAAATTGGGTGATTTCGGTCGTGACGGGACATGGAAACCCATGTTCCTCACACCAAGGCAACGGTTTTTGTCAGGGAAGGAGATGGAAACCACAAGGTTCCCAGAATTAGGCGCTTCTCCTCATGTCATGAAATAGAAGCCCCAAAGTTCCATAGACTTGGGTGGTTCTCCATCATGCCGCGACATGGAAAACTGAGTTCCGTGCATCGAGGCCACAATTTCTATTGTGGCGGGACATGGAAATCCTGAGTTTCCCATAATTGGGCAGTGTGTGTCGTGCGATAAAAAATGAGAACCCCCAAGCTCCACAGGCTTGGGTGGCGGTTTTTGTCATGCCATGACAGGGAAACTCGAATTTCCCTAGACTTGGGCGGCAATTTTAGCTTTGGCACAACATGGAAACTCGAAGTTCCACATACTTGGGTTAGATTTTCCATCACATCGCAGTATGGAACCCACAAGGTCGCCTTGCTGGGGTTTTGATTTCCATCGCGATAGGACATGGGAACCTTAGGTTCCCTAGACTTGGGAAATTTCCACCATACCATGAAATGGAAATCCCAAGTTTCTCCAAATTGGTATGGTTTTCCTCTGTTTCGTGAAATGGAAAACCCAAATGTTTATTGACCTGGGTGGTGGGTTTGTTTGTGCCGCAGCATGGAAATAACTCCCTAGAGGCTTGGGCCGTAGTTTCAAAATAGCACTAGTTCCCTAGACTTGGGTGGCGGTTTCCATTGTCATGGAAACCCCAAGTTCCACATGTTTGGGATTCAGTGAAAACCTCGAGTTTCCAGTTTGCCATAAAATTGGGAACTGTTAGGGGCAGGAAATTGAAACGCCAAGTTTCCCATTCTTTGGTTGGTTTTCGGTCGTGTTCCACAAAATGGAATCCCCAATCCCCATGTTCCCTGGACTTGGGTGAGATTTTTGGTCATGAGGCAACATGGAAACCCAAAGTTCCCTACCATGTTTCCCTCGGGGGTGCAGGAGGACATGGAAACCCGAAGTTCTGCAGGCTTGGGGTGGTTTTACGTTGTGCTGTGAAATGGAAGCACACCCGTCATGTTCCATGGACTTTGGAGGCATATTTTTTGGCCATGTCGTGATATGTAATCAACCACAAGTTCCACAAACTGGAAATTTCTCTCGTACCTATGGCATGGAAACCTCAAATTTCCCACCCCAACCAAATAATTTTTGACATGTGAGAAAAAGAAACAATGTTTGAATGAAGGAATGGGTGAAAAATATCTAACGATGATATTTGTCCAAATTTTGAATAAAGTGACAAAATTGAAGCTCCAAATCGAGATGACCAAGGGATGAATCTCAGTGGATCGTGGTAGCAATGCCACCTTGCCACTTACAATACCCTATCATGTATTTAAGTCACCTACAAAGGATTCTTCTCAACCACCATTTCAAATTGAACTTCAAAGCTTCCCCGATCGGGATGATTTACGATCACGGTTTGAAAATGACACGGGCCCCTGGGGGTGACAAAGTGGCACCCCGACTCTAGGTAGAGATACTGTTTAATAGTGACATGCACCACTTCTAGCATGGATTCTGACTTAGAGGTGTTCAATCATAATACAACACACAGTAGCTTTGCGCCACTGGATTTTCAACCAAGTGTGATGACCAATTATGTGAATCAACGGTTCCTCTCATACTAAGTTGAATTACTATTGCGATGTGGTTCATCAGTAGGGTAAAAATAATCTAAACCTAGCTCAAGTTCTGTATTGGTGGGTGAACAATCCAACACTTGCTGAATTTTTCTTCAAAATGATAGGAAGAGCGGACATCGAAGGATAAAAAAAAAATGTTACAATGAACACTTGCCTGGCACAAGCTAGTTATCTTTGTGGTAAATTTTCTAACACCTCTAGCTTCATATTCCAAAATTATAATGGGTCGATAGGCCACGCTTTCATGTTTTGTATTCGTACAGAAAATAAAATAAAATGAGATTTTACCCTTTTGTTCCACATGAGATTTATTTTCTCGTTGATCTCATCTTGCGGCACCTGTGTTATCTTTTAATAGATGTGTCGCCCCAGGAAAACTCCCTACCTGACAATGTATTTTGCCTAGATCGACCCGTCAAAACATGAGTTAAGGCCAAAAACAGGGGCAGTTCCCTATCTCCAATCCATGGAATAAGTAAAATAACATTAAAATTAGTGTTATTTCACTTTTGCCGAAAACAGCTCCCACTTATTATACACCTCTGAAGTCATTTCACAAAGTCGGACTAGAGTCAAGCTCAATAGGGTCTTCTTTCCCCATTGATTCTTCCAATCCCGGTCCCTTAGATGTGCTTTCGCTAGATATTAGATAGGGACAATGGGAATCTCATTAATATATTCATTTACGTCACTAATTATATTACAATGCATTTGGCTACTTTAAGAGAGTCATAGTTACTCCCGCTATTTACCCACTCTTGGTTGAATTTATTCACTTTGACATTAATAGAAATGGGTAGAAATCACATTACGTCAGCATCCAAGGGAACCATCACATTTCTTTTTTTTAATTAAACATTCGGATTCCCCTTGTCCATAATAATTATGAGTCGATTGTTTTCCACCTAGGGAAAAGACCCCACGAGGGGGAATTCTATGCCCGTAGCCAATCGGCATGCGAATTCCTACAATCGGTGTGAGAGTGGCTCAAGAAGACTTCCCTCAGCCCACAAGTTGAGCATGCAGTCCCCTAGTCACAACCCTTAGAGACAATTGTTTTCCTAAATTTATGGATCTGTTTTTATGACTTCCCTTACCTACATTATTATATTGACAATATTTTTTTCACCTTGGAGACCTGATGTGGTTATGAGTATAGCCAAGAATGAATAGTAGTCCATCCTCTAGATTTTCAAGGGTCATCGAGGGTGGACTAGACATCGCAAGAAGTGTTGTGATCTTCTAGCTGTTGGACCCTATCTCTTCGTGAACCGATTCCAAGGTGGGCGAGCTGTTAAAAATAAAATATAACTCTTCCTAGGGCCCCCGATGATGTCTCTTGATTTCCTAACATTGTCCCTCACCGCCATGTCCCAGTTTGGGTATATTAACCTGATTCCCTTTAAATGCTCGTGCATAGTGCACCCTTGATACAAGGCTTCCCCATATCTTAGGATAAACTAAACCATGTCCAAGTGTTATTCACATGGAACCTTTCCCCACTTCAATATTCAAAGTTATCATTTGAATATTTTCTACTACCACCAAGGTCTGCACTGGGTGGCGATCCAACCAAGCTCACATTCGAGGTTTCTTAGCTACCCACATGTCCTCCTACTCATCAAAGCTAGGAAATTTCTTTGACGATCAAGTATAGGTTGCGTGCTTCAGTGCTATCCATTTTCGAGGCTAGTTGATTCGATAGGTGAGTTGTTACAAACCCCTTAGCAGTTTTTGACTTCCATGACCATCATCCTCTTCTATTAATCAACCAACACCCTTTGTGGGATGTAGGTTAGTACAAAATTTAGCACCATAACTTAATTTTTGGTTCATCCCGCATCGCCAGTTCTAGTTAACAAAAATGGCCCACTTGGAGCTCTCGATTCCATGGCACAGATCAATGGATCAGCCGCACCCTATTACCTATTTAAAGTTTGAGAATAGGTTGAGGGTGTTATGTCCCCGATGCCTCTAGTCATTTTCTTTACCCGATAAAACTCACATGTGAGATCCAACTATCTTGAGGGAAAATTTGGAGGAAACTAGCCACAATATTGTTTTATTAGTCATTCGCCCCTATACCCAAGTCAGATGAATGATTTGCAAATTATTATCACTATGAGCCTCCACCAGATTTTCCTCTGGCTTCACCCTGCTCAGGCATAGTTCACCATCTTTAGGGTCCCAACAGGTGTGCTCGAACCTAGACCCTACGCATAAGTTCAAGGTCGGTCGACAATGAACCCCACCAGAGAGGGGATCTCGCCCATCAGCTTCCTTGTGCCTCACAGGTTTTCAAACCTACCAACTCGCACATATGTTAGATACCTTGGTCCATTTTTCAAGACAGGTCAAATGGAAATATCACCAACCAACACCATGACCACATAGGTGCACACGACCCACTACAAGGGCGCGCGCTCCATTCCTTGACCACAGTAATGGAAAACCAATAGGTGGTACGCCACCCGCTCTTATGATGATGTAGGAGGTCATGTTGTTTTTCACCTCAATTTGAGCAGTAGACCAACCCGATTCATTCTACATCTGACCAAGACGCATCGACATTCTCCATCTGCTTCACTACCTACAATTTCAAACACTTTTTTACTCTCTTTTCAAATTTATTTTCATTTTCCCCTCGTAGTGCTTGTTCACTGTCAGAATGTTGCCCATATTTAGCCTTGGATGGAATATACCACCAAATTAGGGTTGCATTCCCACACAACCTGACTTGCTAACAATGGCTCGTGATGCAGCAGGGTCCCAGCCTGATGGGACTGTCACCCTCTTAGGAATGCCCTTACAAGGGGCTTGGCCCAGGTCTGCCATTGAGAACACTTCTATAGGCTAAAATTCAGGTGATGCTACCACCAGATTTTCATGATGGGCTCTTCTCAGTTCGCTCGCCGCTACTAGGCGAATCCTTGTAAGTTTCTTTTACTCCACTTAATTATATGCTTAAACTCAGCAATTGTTTTCACATGATATAACATCACAAGTTGAAGATAATTCCACCCTACCCAATTGGAGGACAGCAGAGAGAAAATCAAGTTCCAAGGATGGCACATAGAGCCTGCATTGGCTAATGTCGACTGCCCAACCAAGGGGACAAGCTCACCACTTTCCGACACACACCACGAAACACTGCCTGCCACATTTCAGCCAACTGCACCACATTGGATGCAAACGACCAACTTCAGGTGAAAATTGTAGTCAAAAACTCGATGATTCATGGGATTATACAATTCACAATAAGTATATCATTTTACGGCGTTCATCATCATAACAAGATCTGAGATATCCATTGTCGAGAGTTGTTTCCATGTGCTACCAACAAATTTCACCCCATGAAAAAAGGCTAAAATCCAATCCAATGTTCAATACATCGCAACAAGCAACAAGCCCCCTTCCCCTTCAAGAAAATTTCACTCCATAACCCACTCACTAGAGGGAGGTGCAAACAAGCTCCACTGACCCCAATCCTAGGAAAAAAGGAGGGAACTACAAGGAACAATGATCGAGAAAGACTAGGATCTCGCGCTACTTTTCATCCTTCTCGAAGACCCAACCACAACAATTCCCCCCTTTCTCTATAACACTACTGGGGGTGACAAGTAGAAGGAAGGAAAAAAAAAGAAACATATATGTATATAATAGAAAACAAAGAGAAGGTGGTTCCTGCCCCTTGACAATGGAAATCTCATGCAGACAAACAAGAAGCTTTCCATACCCCGTGGCTTTTCAAAAACAGGGGCCACCCTAAAAAATCACACTTATTTTCATCCTTCACGAACATCAAACCACTGCAAATCCCCCTTTTAAACATAAAGCTATGGGCTGGAAGGATGAAAGTTAAAAAAACACATGAAAGAAAGAGAAACAAAAATTTATACCTACTCAAAGGAGGAGAGGATCAAAGTGAGAACAAAATTTATGAGCCTCATGCCCTTGCAAAAAGAGGGGAATCACAAGGAACGATGATCAGGAAGGACTAGGGTGGCCACCTTGGGAGTTTGCACTTCCTTTCATCCTTCAAAAATTGAAATTTTCAACAATTCACCATTTTCTCCTAAAGATAGGGGCCAGAAGGAGGAATGGAAAAAAAATGCGAAAAAAGAAAAATAAAAAGAGAACCAAAATGTGGCTGCCAGTAGAGAAGATGAGGCTCAAACACAAAACATAATTTCAAGGCCCTGTGCCCTCACAAAAAGGGGGGAACTACATAGATAATTGATCGAGGAGGACTAGTGTGGCCACCCCAGGATCTCACATTTCCTTTTCATACTTCCAAAACACCAATCTACAACAATTCCCCCTTTTCTCTATAGAGCTAGGGACCAAAACAAAGAAGGGAGGAAAGAAACATGAAAAAAAAGAGAAATCAAACATGGCTATCGACTCATAAGGGGAGGATAAAACACAATACAAGCTTCCCAAGCACGATTTCCTTAGAAAAAGGGGGAAAAATTCAAGGAATGACAACCGAAAAGGACTAGGGTGGCCACCCCAAGAGTTTTCACTGCTTTTCATCCTTCTGGGACACTGATCCACAAAAATACCCACTTTTCTCCATAAATCTAGGGACGAAAAGGAAATAAAGTGAGATGAAAGAAATTTAAATAGAACATGGCTACCGACTCATAAGGGGAGTCTCAACCAAAAAACAAGATTCTCGAACCCCGTGGCTTCGCAAAATAACATGGATTCACTGCAAGCATGAAATATTAGGAAGGACTAGGGTGGCCACCTTGAGAGTTTGCACTGCTTTTCTTCCTTCTCGAACACCAATCCACAACAATCCCCCCATTTCCTCTGTAAAGCTAAGGGCCAAAAAGAAGAAGGGATGAAAACAACATGAAACAAACAAAACGCAAAGGTGGCTACCCTCTCACAAGAGGAGGCTCACTTTCAAAAATTCAAACAACAGGTTAACAAGTGACCCCTCCTACCATATTCAACCACTTATAAAAGAAAAAAAAACATCACCGACATAACACTCGCGGAAAAAATCCAATTTGATAGAAAGGGGGCTGAATTTGAATGAACGCTAGCAAAATAGAGGGCAACCACTAGGTGAGCTGATGTTGGCTTAACCAAAATGATAGAAATCAAGGCACCCAATCAAAGAATCCCACCTGCTCACACCCTTCCACATGCATTATGACACAACATGAATTCTATCTACATAATGTAACAAGAAGTAATCAAACAACCAAGCATAAAAGTCACAGCCTAAACTTGACCACTAGAAAAGAAGAGGGCCATGCCAAGATGAGTGTCTAGAGAAAGTTACTACTGTAAGGTAAAAACCCCCCCAACCCACACAAGGCTTCAAACAAAAAATGCACTAAATAGAAAATCCCACCCCACTATTCCACCCCTCCATGTACAGAACACCCAACAACCTTTGTAGCCAAAAATTCAAGGGGGCTCAAACAATCAAAATACAAAGAGGAGTTATTCGCAAGCTGAAACTCAATATTGGATAAAGAAAATACACCAGTGGTGCAATTTCATGCCCTAAAAATAGGGAAGCCTCCAAAGCACACACAACAACACTATTGCAACAATCAACACATCCAAGAAATGACCAAGTCGCACAAAAAACCCACAATAAAAATGGAGAAACAAGGAAACAATCTTCTCCTACTTTCGTTGGAAGGGGGAGTGGTTCAATAAATGACAAGGAATTCCCTCAACACCAAAGGCATGAGAAAATAATTCTTCCTCATGCCCATTGATTGGGAAACTTGAAATTTTGATGGAGCTCGGACCGAGGGAGGGATTTTTCATTACCTAAACACCCAACCATTCCTCAAGGGAATATCAAGGAATAGTCGAGAGGACTAGGATGGCCAACCCAATGGATTGCACCACTCTTCATCCATCCCATAATGACCCCACCCAGATATTTCCTGCTCACGAAAGGATTGAGGTAGGAAGAGCACGTGCATCCACTCCCTTGAACCAACCACCAACAACAATGCTCACCCAAGAAACACATAAACCACCACCGTTTCCTTTTGGACAGAACCAGCTATGGAGGCCAAGCACCACCGCTATGACCGAGTTTTAATTTTTCCATCGTATTTCCCAAGCACCTCGACTGTAATAGCCATGCCTCGTCCAACATATTGTTTGGGAGGGTGCTCCCAAGAAACAAGCTTTCGAACCCCATAAAAAAAACACATTACATGAAATACTAACAAAGGATGGGACAAGCATAAGCATCAATTGCAGGTATAGGAAACAAAAATCATGAACTCAAGATAAAAAGCTATTATTTCCTCAAAATTTCATGGCCTAAATAACCATAGTCCCTCGAATAATTTTGACAGAAAGGGGAACCTCCATGTAGCTAGTTAGCAGGCCGAGGTCTCGTTTGTTATCAGAATTAACTAGACAAATAGCTCCACCAACTAAGAATGTCCATACAACACCACCCATAGAATCAAGAAAGAGCTTTCAATCTATCAATCATTTCATAATGAGCCACCCATAGTTTCACAGTTTGAATTAGTTTATACTTAGACATGCATTGCTTAATCTTTGAGACAAGCATATGATTACTACTAAGATCAACCAGGTAGCACCCTCCCACTCCAAAGGGAATTCAAAGCTCTCTCTTACCAATAGCTAGCCTAAACACCCATCAAGTCAAAGATAAGTCAAAATATCATGTAAATTTTTTATACCTTGCACCTCTTGCATCACCAAGAAGGGATTAAATCCCACACACACTACATGCCAAGGAAATGAAAAATAAATTCAGACATCAAAGACAATGGATGATGGGTGAAAGATCCAAAAAGAGAAACAATGGGTCACCCTACCGAGTCACATAACACTGAGGTCGCCTAGGAGTTGACAACGACCCCCCAACTAGCGATAATGGTCAAAGCCTTATCAGCCTCAACAACCACAATGAATAGAAAAAGGGGAGAAAACAAAAACAATATGTCCCACACAAATTGTCTTAGAAATCCCCCCCAAACTCTTCCCACCCCCCACCAAGGCCATCTAAGATTCCACCTGGACAACATCAATAGTAGAGCTTGAGCGCTTGTGACAAACTTGACGCAAAGGAAAAGGAGGAAAACAAATGAAGAACGACCAACCCCCAAGCTCTCTATGAAAAAGGCCTCCCAACCATCCCTGCCCTACATCGAGGCCACCTTAGAGTCCACCCTAACAGCAGCAATGATGGACCTCAATCACCTTATCACCTACGCTAACCTCCACGCAAAGGAAAATTAAGGAAATAAAAGGAGAAAAACCAACCCCATAAACTCTCTCTCAAAAATTGCTCCCAGCCATCCCCGCCCCCAAACAAGGCCACCTAGGATTCCACATAAATAACAACAATGATGGACCTCAATCACCTGATTACCTACGATGACCTAAATTTTAAGGAAAAGTAAGGGAAAAAGAGGAGAACGACTGACCCGATAATGTCTCTTGAAAATTCCCTCCAACCCTTCTACGCAGCAGCGAGGCCACATAGTAGTCCACCCAGACAGCAGAAATGGTGGATCTCGATCACTTGATCACTTGCGGCAACCTCAATGAAAATGAAAAGGAAGGAATTAGAAGGAGAACGACCAAGTAGAAAAACTCTATTAGAAATGCAACCCCAACCCTCCCCACCTATCATCGAGGCCACCTAGGAGTCCAGCTAGTCAGCAGCGCTAGTTGACCTCGATCGTCTGATAACCTATGGAACCATTAATGCAAAAGGAAAAGGAAGGAAATAAAACAAGAATGACCAATCTTGCATCCTTTCTTAAAAATCACCCCCAACCCTCCCCGCCCCACACCAAGGCCACCTAAGATTCCACCAAGACAACAACAATGATGGAACACAATCTCTTGATAACTTCGGGCAACCTCTATGTGAACGAAGAGGCAGAAAATAAATGAAAATCAAGAAGCTCGCTACAAAAGGCATGAGCATATTCGAACAAGAGGAGGGATTAGGCAACCCTGCACCCCACACAACCTTCATACAAGAAACCTAGGATATTTCCCCATCGGCTTACCAATTGGAGAATGAATACTTTTCACTTGAAACCACCTCCACATAGAGGAGTGAGGTCGAAGTGTTCCACCTTGAATTCCTCCTTCTAGATATCCCCCACCATCAACGTAGAAATCCTCCTCCCCACCAAACCACAATCGCATAAACGAACCAAAAAAAAAAACCTATCACCTCGTGTCCCAACATTCCAAGCCACAAAATTCTAATGTACATTCAAGATGCAAGGAAAAGGGCAACCACCCGGTCAAACATATGGGCCACCACATCTATCAAAACCTCAAAGCCAAAGCAGGGACAGATGACATGGACTCTGAAAGGAATTTGAAACCTTAAATTTACAACAAGGAGAACCACTCCTCACATCGCCCAATGTAAAAATAAAGAAAGAGGGGTGGTTTACAACCAAAACCCTTCCACATTCCTCTCAAATGTATGTATCTCAACCAATAATGATGACATATAAAGAGTACAAGAACAAGAAACCAACACCATAAAAAGATAAACAATGAAGAGGAAATTCATATCAAGGAGCCACACACAATGATGCATCCAATTTTGAGAACACAGAGTGAAAAGGGAATTGTTCACACATGCCTTAAAGAACGAGCATGTCTAACATTACCGCTCATGTGTTACTAAGTGGGGATGGAGAGAATATGGAAGTCGACCACCCTACAAATGATCCAAGGCCATTCTTGAGGAACACCCGAACAAGAAACTCAATTAACAACCCACCTTTCACACAAAAATAAAACCCCTCCCCCCACAAAAAGGGGAGGAGGTGAAAAATATAGCGAAGAGTCCATTTCAGCAAAGGCAGCGAGAGAAAATCCAACCCCTCCCACTCACCAAAAACAGAGGTGGTGAACAATATAGTAAATAGATAATTTCAATGGAGCCAACGAGTGAAAAAGAGGCACGTGAGCGACATAAGCGGGTGGCCAGTATTCTCAAGGAGCCAGACAAAACAACCTCATCCAACTCTGAGAACACATAGAAAAAGGGTAGCTCTGTTCACATATTCCTCCAGAACAAGAATGGCCAATATTACCGCTCATGTGCTACTGATTTGGAATGGAGAGGAGATGAAAGTCAAGGACCCTAAAAATGACCCAAGGGCATTATTCAAGCACACCCGAACAAACAACTCAATTACCAACCCATATTTCGCATGAAAATCCAACCCATCCCCAACACCAATAACGGAGGAGGTGGAAACTATAGTGAAGAGTTTATTTCAACCAATCACACGAGCAATGAAGAGGCATGAGAGTGACATAAGCAAGAGCCAATTTCAGCAAATCCAACAATCAATCAAGGGGCACGAGAGTGACATAAGTGGGAAACCATTCATCTCCAGCAGCCGCACACATCACCCCATCCCACTCGGAGAACACGAACCAGAATGGGAACTTTGTTCACATATGCCTCCCAGGACAAGCATGTCCAACATTACCGCTCATGTGCTACTAAGTGGGAATGGAGAGAAGATGAAATTCGGCGACCCTAAAAATGACCCACGGCCATTATTCAATCACACCCAAAAATCCAACTAAATTACCAACCCATATTCCACATGAAAAGCCAACCCATCCTCCCCCACCAAAAAGGGAGGAGGTGAGAAATATACCGAAGGGCGAATTTCAATAGAACCAACAACCAACCAAGGGGCACGAGAGCGACATAGGCAGGTGACTAGTCATCTCAAGGAGCCACACATAGAAACCCCATCGAACTCTAAGAGGACAAATCAGAAGGGGAATTTTTTTCACATATGCATCCCAGGATGAGCATGGAAAAACACTATCGCTCATGTGTTACTGAGTGGGGATGGAGAGAATATGAAAATCAACAACCCTACAAATGACCCAAGGCCATTATTCAGGTGCACCCGAACAAAAAACTCAATTTCAAACCCACCTTTCACATGAAAAGAGAGCTCCACCTACCCACCAAAACATGAGGAGGTGAACACTATAGAGAAGAGTCAATTTCAATGGAGCCAATGAGTGACCAAACTACACGAGAGAAACATAGCAAAGAGTCAATTTGAATGGAGCAAATGAGCACCAATGGCCACAAGAGGGACATAGTGAAGAACCGATTTCAATGGAGCGAAGGAGTGATTGAGGGGCATGAGAGTGACATAGACAGGCGTCCAATAGTCTCAAGGAGCCACACACAGCAATCCCATCCAACTCTGAGAACACAAAAATAAAGGAGGAGTTTGTTCACATATGCCTCCCATGATGATCATGGCCAAAATTATCGCTCATGTGGTACCGAGTGGGGTTGGAGAGAAGATGAAGATAAATGACCCTAAAAATGACCCAAGGCAATTCTTTAGGGACACCTAAACAAAAAACTCAATTACCAACCCACCTTTCACAAGAAAATCCAACCCATTTCCCCACACCAAAAACGGAGGAGGTAACCAATATAGAGAAGAGTTGATTTCAAAGGAACCAACGAGCGACCAAGCAATACGAGAAATACATAGGAAAGAGTTGATTTCAACAGAGCCAATGAGAGACCAAGGGACAAGAAAGAGACATAGAGAAGATCCAATTTCAATGGAGCCATGGAGTGACCAAGGGGCACGAGAGTGACATAGGCAGGTGACCAACCGTCTCAAGGAGGCAAAGCAGAAGGGGATCTTTGTTCCCATATGACTACTAGGATGAGCATGGAAAAAATTACCACTCATATGATATGGAGTGAGAATGGAGAGAAGAAATTAGGAGACCTTAAAAATCACGTAAGGCCATGCTTCAAACACACCCGAAAAAACAACTCAATTACCAACCCACCTTTCAAATGAAAATCCAACCCCTACCCCTGACCATAAAGGGGGTAGCTGAATGATATAGTGAAGAGCCAATTTCAACGGAGACAACAAGAGACAAGGGGAACTAGAGCAACATTGGTGGGCAGTTAAAACTTAAAAATTTTGAAACAACCGCCCTCTTACAACACGACCCGACCGAACACATTTCCTTGGGCGCCCTTAGATGACATGACCTAACCATCCCAAAGAAAGGCACAAAGGTGAAAAAAAGGCAAATGGGAAGTCACAACTTAGCATTTTTTATACAAACACCCTCACAGGACCAAACCTGACCCGACTCAAATGAACATGTTTCCTTGGGCACCCTCACACAGCATGACCAGACTCGCCCAAATGTAGGCACAAGGGAGAAAACAAAAAATGGGTCACACGAACGTGCACAAGGAAAATGGGTGGTCATAACTTAGGATTTTTCATACGACCACCCTCACACAACACGAACCAGCCCTACCCAAACTCATTTCCATGGGTGCCCTGACATGGCACAACCTGACCTGCACAAACGAAGGCACAAGGGAGAAAACACAAAATGGGTTGCACAAACTTGCACAAGGCAAACGAGCTATCACAACTGAGCCTTTTCGATATGTCTTATCTCACATAACCCGAACCAAACGTGTTTGAGTGGGTGCCATCTCACGGCATGACACAACACGCCCGAACAAAGGGACAAGGGAGAAAACGGAAAATGGGTCACATGAACGTGCATAAGGAAAATGGCCAGTCACAACTTGGCATTTTTGATATGGACACCATCACACGACCCAACCCGAACATGTTTCCTTGGGCGCCATCACACGACTCGACCTAACCCGCCCGAATGATGGTACAAGGGAGAAAACAAAAAACAGGCCGAATGAATGTGCACAAGGAAAACAACTGGTAAAAACTTAGCCTTTTTTATATGGCTTCCCTCACACGACCCGACCTGAACACGTTTCCTTGGGCGCTGTCACACGACATGACCTGACTCGCCCGAACGAAGGCACAAGGGAGTAAACAAAAAATGGGTCGCATGGACATGAAAATGGAAAACGAGCGGTCATAACTTAGAATTTTTGATACGACTACCCTCACATGACCCAGCTTGGCCCTACCCGAACGCATTTCATAGGGCACCCTCACACAACATGACTCGACCCACCCGAACAAAGGCACAAGGGCGTAAAGGGAAAATGGGTTGCAAAAACGTGCACAAGGAAAATGGGTTGTCATAAATAATCATTTTTTATATGGTTGTCCTCACACGACCCGACCCAAATGCGTTTCCTTGGGTGCAGTCACATGGCATGACCCGACCCACCCGAATGAAGGCGCAAAGGAGAAAATGGTAAACAGGTCACACCAATGTGCACAAGGCACATAGGCTGTCACAAATTAGCATTTTGGATATGGTTTCCCTCACATGACCTGACCCAACCTGACCCAAACGCATTTTCTTGGGAACTGTCACACAGCACAACCCAACCTTCCTGAACGAAGGCACAAGGGAGCAACCGAAAAATGGGTTGCACGAACATGCATAAGGAAAACGAGCAGTCACAACTTAGAATTTTTTATATAGCCTCCCTCACACGACCTGAACTAGACGTGTTTCGTTGCGTGTCGTCATACAACATGACCTAAACCACCCAAAAAAAGTGACAAGGGAGCTAACGGAAAATTGGTCGTGTTATCACTCCAATAATTTCTAGGGTTGTTATTCTTTTTGTTTAAAGAAATATTAGAGGTAACTATCAACCTACTTTTGAGATCAGGATCTAGCCTTCCTAATGCTCAAATATGGCTAACTCTTTATGATTTAACTTTTATGTTTTTAGTTGATTTTAGGCTAGTTATGTATGATTGATTGGGTCTGCATTTTGGTTTGGTGGTGGAATTACTGATTTAGATGGATAGATGTATTTCTACCTTCCATTGGGCTATGGAGTCAATGTATCAAGGAACAGGGCAGAATCAAGTTCTAAAGGAAGTGTTCACAGGGTAAGATAGCTGAGAAAATTTAGATCTTTTAGGTTGGATGGTGAAGTGGTTTCAATTGGGATTAAGGAGTAGTTAAGGATTCCTCAAACCAGATAATAAGGGAGGTGAAAAAGTTCAATCGAAACTAGGGAGGAATGATGGATTCCCCAATCTGGATATCAGAAGAAAACATCAAAATGAATAATAGTTCAGAACAGAGTGTACTTAAACAATTTCTGCAATAATATTCCTGTTATAACATTTACATTTGGAAAACATAGAATTTTATGGAATACTTAAGAAAATAACAATTTGAACAATTGGAAGAGACTTCACTGAAGTGAATCAACACATGAATCCTGTAATGCAATTCCTTTATTACTCAGTCCTGTCTGTTGACTTGAACATGGTACAATAAACCCTCAGGTGTTTAGATCATTTACAACTATAGAAATGTTCAGAAATCGACCCTCAATAATTCAAATTATGAAGTATTTATACAAAAACTAATATAAAATATCCTAAAACTGATTTAGGAATTATTCAAGGAAAAATAAATATCTTCATGCAATAAGATAGAGACACCTATGAGACTAAATTCTAGTTGTCCATGCTTATTTTGATGTGTTGTTTGTTCTTTGATCTTTTGCTGCTCTATCTTTATGATTGTTGGTTTACGTTGGCTCTACTTTTATATGTTGAGTGTATTTCACGTTGTATTTATCTTTAAACTCTTCCTTTCACTGCTTTTCATTTGTATTCATCTTTATCCATTTTAACTTAACTTCTCTGCTACTCTTTGACTGCTTTTTTTACCTCTTACTTTTCACTATCAAAGTAAATCATATCATTTTTCCCAAGCCTCTTCATCTGGTAATTTGATCTTTACCATTCTCCTGTAAGTTTCATCGGCCCCTGTGTATTTTGAAAAAGTAGGCTTGTTTATAAAGATATGATTTACCTCATGCTGGAGGTAGAAGAGATTTTCAAAAGTCTAATAAAGTACTTTTCCTGTAGGCATTCCTTTCATGGAGGAAATGTTGGATTGTTCCTTAGCTACTTCTCTGATTTTCTTGTCATATTCTTCGTGCTTCATTAATATGGAATTGATCACCAAAGGATTAAGTAGACCTTTCTACCTGAAAATATCAAATTTGACCATGAATATGGTTATTTCTATCTCCATGTTTTGACACTTATCTCCAAGTTGTGTCGTCAGGTTCCTCTTGGAAATTACTTTTCTTACTTATAGGATTGTTTCAGTTCTGTCACTTATGCCAGTTTATTCTAATTCCCATTTGTTCTTAGAATTGAGAAACTTAATGATCTCAATGGCCTCTTCTGTTTTTTTTTCCAAGTTCCTCTATGACTTTCTGAATGGCTTCACTTGCTTCCTTGATCAAATCTTTTTCCTCAAAGATAACTTGGATAGATGGCCAATATCATTAATAGAGTTAATGATATTGGCCCACAACTATTTCTTTGCTTCGGGAAGTGGTTATTTTAGTGTCAATTATTTCTCCAACTTCTGTATTTTGTCAGTCAATATTTTTGAATTTTGTGTTTCATTCTTATGCATGATTTGAAGTAGCTTCATTTCATCCTCTAGAATTTTTATTTTTTCTTTAATTCTTTTAATTTCATTTTTTTGGATTGACATATCCTTCATGGCTTTGATAAATTTACCTGCTTAATCACTGGGATGATCTCATGTTGTTGTTGAATCTGTTGCTAATGTAGTAGTTGATGTAGTTGACACTGTTGTAGCCGCTGGAACTGCTGTTGCAAGTGAAATTTCCAAAGTAGATGGAACTGATGTAGTGACTATGGGAATGGCAGTGACAGGAATTGCTTCTATTCTTGCCTTTTTTTCGTGAACAAATTTATCCATCTCACTCTCCATCTCTTTCAATTGAGCTGTCAACTAAATCATGAGACTCACAATTTCATCTTTTTGGCTTTCATTCTCTAAAACTTCTTTTTCTTGTTGATGTTCAGTGGGAGGTAATTTTAGTTTCTTCTTCAATGCAACAATGTCTACATTCTTTTTCTTGATGATCTATTCTTCAACATTGATGTTGTTGGGATGATATCCTACCTCTATAGAAAATTATTCAAGTGATTTGATTATGTTGTCCTTGGCTTGTGAAGATGCCTTATCTAGCTTTAACTGTCCTCTTATGTTTTCAAGATAATTCTGAAGTTTTTGGACACTCATAGCTTTATTGGTCATAGTAGAATATAACATTACTCCAATTTTCTTATGAAATTCAGTTTGGTCTATAGGATGAACATATTTAGCCATGAATTCGAATGTTGTTTTCCTATATTCAACTAATGACTTTGGATATTGCACTGTGGGTTGCAAAAAGGTCATATGCATCTTCCTAGACTTGTAATCAAAGGAAGAAAGTAACATGTTCTGGTCACTGGGAGTCTGTTTCCAATATTGGGCATAGAACACTGCTTTCAATGTCTCATTCTTGAGTTTGATTTATTTATACTTCTCCATGATATCATGTTCTTTGTCTACTGGTTTGCTTGATGAAGAGACCTAAAAATTGTGTTGTTTCTCAATGATTTGTGTATTAGAGGCTGTTGGCTGATAAGTTTCCTCTGAAACTGCTCGAGGTGCATTTTATTTAACCATTGTGTCCGTATCAATGATTTCAATTGTCTCAACTGATTCTTGTTGTTCAAATACTATATTCAGCTTGGGATTCTTCCTATACCTTAGTTTGAATTTAGTTTCAGTAGTGGTTTGAGATGAATATGATCCTTCTTCTCTTTCTGTCTTGGATTTTCTATCTTGTAGGGCTAGATTATGTAGGAAAAAACTAGTCTCAGTTGGTTTCTCCACCTCTTTCAAAGTATTCTCGAACCATTCTGACTAGTTGGAGTACTTTTCAATCTCTAGTTTAGGCTCATGGACAAAAGCATTTACTTTGAATTTTACTCTTAACTTGCTGATAGCTCCCAAAGGATCATAATGTGATTTGAAACTCTCATTGAACTTGAATTCCTCTAAGTATTTTTCTACTTGTTGGTCAACATTCTTGTTATTGCAAATGAAAGGACCAATCTAGTTTTTAATCTTAAACTGTGTTTTTTTCTTTGCTGATAGAAATTAGCCTCATTTGAGTTTAGGATTTGCTTGATATATTCTAGTGAAAATAACTTCATTGGGAGGTATTTGGGCATCTTGTATGGAGTGATTTGCTATCCATACACCCTAATTTCAGTGTAGTTCTGGTATAAATACTAGTCTCATGTTCTACTATATTGAGATAACTACAATACTTTCTTTATTTCTTCATTGATCCTAGGTTCACTGCTACTACTTAGCATATTGGAAATTGGATTAATAAATGAATCAATGAATTCCTTGTATGTGAACTCTATGGAATATTTCCTGATTAACGGAGTCCAAAATACTAATGACTGGGGTTACCCTCAGTGTCCAGTTTTTTAAGCCTAACTACAAACCTTTTAGATTGAAAGTATAGGAATAAATGAAACAACACTGAAGAATACTTAAAGACTCCTTCCTCAGGTAATTTAAATAATTTCTCATATATTGAATCTGATAAGTATTGATCAAAGTTAAATGTGAAATATGGAGGCTGTGTTGGATAGAAAATGGATAGAAAACCTACGATTGAAGCATCTACATACTCATCTGTAAAGTATCCTCAAATACGGGACAACATTGTGACAATCTGTCTTGTTCTCTCTGAAAAAATTGAGGCTAAATGAGGAGTGTTACACTTGGGGGTTTCAAATGATGAAGGCAAGAAGGTTTAGAATATTTGAAACCTCTTTTGAAAGTCAAGTTTTAGATATAATTCATTGAGAATTTAAATTGGCAGAGGGGCTTCATCAGGCTTGGGTTGGATTTGCAACATCTTATTTATTGATTCTGCAGTAATGGTGAACAAAATATCTTTGTTATGCGTTACTAAGGATCTTTTATTTGGCATATAATTGATTTGATATATTATGATTATCTCTGGGAACTGGAAGGTTTGTGGGAAGATATGCTCAGGAAAATTTGATTCCCAAAGGTAGGTAGCATCAGCCTCGTCAATTGATTTATCATGGCTCCAACAATGGATTTCCAAGAGGTTGAAATCAATGACTATGAAACTAATTTTGAAATCTTTCTCTGCAAGGTGGGTATGTTCAATATCAAAAACAAGAGGTTGTAGGGGATTAACAATCACAATACCCTGGGAGGCCACTTAATTTGTTCAATTGATTGATTTATTACTTTCTGTGTGTAAGTATAGGTCTCGACACTTAGGAATACCTAGAAAAATATGATTTCGGTTTGCAGAAAGTGTTCTAGTTGCAGTTGAGGCTTTCTTGCAGCAAAATAGGTTTCAATGGCTTTATAAATATTCCAATCGAAGTCGACAAAAAATCTAGTAGTAGTAGGTGTGAATTATGGTCAAAATTTTCTTTAAAATGGGTCGGAAATGGTATTTGCATTAACAAATAGTTTTCGAAAATACACAACACATAATGAAATAATAGTTTCAGGCGGGCTTTAGTGCTATTTGACCATAGGTGGTTAAAGATAGGGTGCGGGGTCAAATTCAAACAAGATGGTTTCATCGTACAACATGGATGGGGGTATGGTGGTTATTACATCACAAAAAGTAGGATGGTGGTATTCTGTTGAGGAGTGTGATAAGATGTGGGGCTACCACGTAGCATGGGAGAGGAGGTTTGAAGCCACCTATTTCGCACCCCTCCAATATTTTTAAATATTGGGCAGTGGAGGTTGCGAAAGGTTCTATTGGCCATTGGATTTGATCAATGAAGATCGAGTGGATGGAAGAATAGGGGGGATTTTATAAGCGGGGCTCGTGGATGAGTCATGTGGGGTTATAATACATATACAAAATTTTAATATATAAAGGGGTCGGGATTTATAATGCATCAAGGTTTTTATAATAAAGCGGGACCCAAGACGATATAGCAGAAGTGTTTTTAATAAAAACTATATGTTAAACTAACATAAAGGGTCTGGGGAAATATTAAAAAATGGGAGTTAATATATAATGCATGTTATATAGTGGAAGGGTCGAATATATATTAAACGGGGTTAATAAAAAATGGTAGGTTAATGAATATGATGTGGGATGTAAAAATACACTAGGGATTAGTCAAAATAACATCCGGGGGGGATTTTTGCAATGGGGCTCGACATTATTTTAAATATTTAAAACTTAGGATAAGAGGATTTTGGATGCATTTTGAATGAAAGGAAATTAGTAAAGGGGATTTTTCTTTCAATGGAAAAATATGTTTTTTAACTAGGGAAAGGGGTTTTATGGAAGGGAAAAGGGGTGAAATAAAGGGAAAGGATTATTTTAAAATGGAATATGCATTTTAAGAGTGGCATCAGGGTTTTAAGAAATGGGAAGTGGATTTTGGGTGATATTACTAATATGAAATGACCAATTGGTGCTCTCCATTACTTGTGAAAGTAATCTACCTACCCAGTATTTACCCTAACATTTTTTTCTTCATTTACTGGGCACATTTACACTTGTTGACCCTTTTTATTTTTCTTTTATAAGAAAACTACCTAATTCTAACCTTATGACTTCCCATGGCTCAGATTAAACTGATGAGATCATTATTATTCTCTACCTAACTTACTGATCTACCAAGATTAAATGGTTTGGCTATATCTTTAGTTTCTAAGTATCAGCATGAAATTTAAAGCATGAATGAATAAAGATTAAACTGTTTGATTTTCATGGACTGTGGAATTTTTGACAAATTTCACACAATATTATTTTAAAAGTAAAGTAAAAGTAGTGGAATTTGAATTTGCATCACTTTCAGGATCTATTTTTTTATCTCTTTTTTGTGGGGTTCATACTTTATATTCTTTTTTATCTTTTTATTTTAGTGCTTTTATTTTTCTTTTAGGAATTACCCTCTTTACATTTTTTAATATGGGAAAACATTTGCAGAAATAAAAGTATGTACAATATAAAAAGACTAAAACATAATCAATTAAAAAATTATGATGCCTATTATTATAGGACTCTAATAGTGGCTCCACTTGGGGATGGCATTTCTTGGTGAAATGTCAAGAACTTTAAGATCAATGGCCTTAAAACTTTGACTGTGCTTGCCTTGAAACTATTTTCTGAGCTCTCCTTTATTCATACTTATGATATTATGTCTTTCAAAGCTTAGGGCCTTTAGTTTGGGCTTCAAATTTGCAAGATAAACATTGAATCCAATCTAAACTTTGCAATGTTATGTATAATGAGAAAAGAAAACAAATGAACTAATTTTAATTTGGAGAAAATTAATGCTTCAACATTCTACCATTGACTCGTCCACCTGGTAGATCTGCTCCATCTAACTCCTTCAAGAAAAATGCATTATTACCTCTGTAACCATAGATTATGTGTGGGCCTTTCCAAAGAAAATCAAATTTACCATGTTTCCATTTATCTTCTTTTCTAGAATCCCATTTGAGTACTTTATCGCAAATGTAAAAATAATCTTCTTTTGTTTTCTTGTCAAATATATTTTTGATTTTGTCTTAGATAACTTGTGATTTGACATAGACTTCTTCCCTAGTTTGTTGCAAGTGTATTGTCTAATTTATCCTCCTCTGGATATCATTTGATTCTACTTCCAGTTCTTGGATAATATTCATCACTGGAACTCCTAATGAGGATTGAAAAACAACATCCATCACATATACTAGTTGATAGGGAGATGTACGAATGGACTTATTTGTAGTTAGTCTGTTTTCCCATAAGGCATTGACCAACCTTTTGTTCCAGGTATTTTTTTAATCTTCTAACAGTTTCTCGATGATATTAACCAGGATTTTGTTTGAAGATTCTGCAAGTCCATTACCTTGAGGGTAATAGGCAGTGGAATTTCCAAGGTTGATGTGGTATTTGTTACAAAATTCAATCATTTTCTTCGATTTGAAAGTAGCTACATTTTCAGTAATGAGATTTTATGGGCATCCAAATCTGGAAAGGATATTATTTTCAAGGAATGAGATAATGATAGAATCAATGGCTTCTATCCACTTGGTAAAGTAATAAGTGGCCGTCAAAATTCATCTATGCTGGCCTGAGGAGGGTGGGTGAATTTCACCAATGAAGTCTAGACCCCATTGATGAAATTACATTTCCGTGGAGATGGGTTTGAGGGGTAAGGGTAATAGTTTTTTCTTCCCTTCAATTATCTAGAATTTGTGACAGGAGGTCACATACTTTCTAACATTTGCAAAAAAAGTGGGCTAGTAAAAACCTACCCTCAAGATTTTATCAGCAATTGATTTCCAGTAAAGGTGTCCTCCACAGTCACCTGCATGAAATTCTTGCATAACTTTATCGGCTTCATCTTTCGATAAACAATTTAATAAAATTCCATCATAATATTTCTAAAATAAAGCATTATCTATGATAGAATATTTCATTGCTTTCAACTTTAAGAATCTACCTTTAGTTCTAGAAAAACCAGGAGGAGCTTGTAGGTTAAGTAAAACAAATATTATATCTGCATACGAAGGTGAATCTAAAAAAGGTTCATTGATCTGTGGAGTCGCCATCTCTTCCTGATCATGTAGTTGAGGAATGAGTTTGGCTAAAAATTGGCCTTTAATCAATTTTGTAGGATTTATTTCAATATCATATTCCAATACAGTGGAAATCCATTTGTCTATATTTCTGTCAGGCCCATTCTGAGTTAGAATTTCCTTTATTACTGAATTTGGAACATATGCAATTATGTGTGAGTATAAAATGTACACTCTAAAATATTTAATAGCCTTCAGTAAAGAAAGTGCTTGTTTTTCCATTATGTTGTGCTTTAGTGTTGCATCTCTTAGGGATTTGTTGAAAAAAGAAATGGGATGTTCATAACCCTGATCATGCTTTTGCGAAAAGAATGCTACAATGGTATGTTCTGAAGCAAAATAAAAAAATATAAATTGTTTTTTGAAATAATAACTTATTAGGACTGGTGTTTTTGTAAGGGACTGTTCGATTTCTTCAGAGGATTGTTTACCCTATACTGTCCATTTAAATGCTGAATCATTCTTTAACAAGTTATTCAATTATCTTATTAGTTATTCTAAATTAGAAATGAATCCTCTAAGGGAATTAATTTTACCTAAGAATGCATGTAATTCCTTGATGTTTCTAGGATGACTGATGTTTAAAATGGCTTCTATTCTAGCTGGATCTATTCAAATTCCCTCTTTTGAAATTATGTGTCCTGAGATTTTACCTTATTCTAGTCCAAAGAGTGACTTTTTGGGATTCAAGGAAATACCAAATTTTCTGCATTTAATGAAAACTATTCTCAAATGATCTAGAAGTTCATTTTATTTTTTTGAAAATAATATTATCTCATATAGATAAATGATTATAAATTCATGAATCTCCTTGGCAATTGATATGTCCATATCTCTCTGTAATGTAGCTCCTACATAGAGGAGTGAGGTCGAAGCGTTCCACCTTGAAGTCCTCCTCCAAGATATCCCCCACCATCAACATAGAAAGCCTCCTCCCCACTATACCACATTCGCATACATGATAAAAAAAAATACCCATCACCTTGTGTCTCAAGATTCCAAGCCACAAAATTATAATGCACATTCAAGATTCAAGGAAAAGGCCAACCACTCGATCAAACATATGGGCCACCACATCTATCAAAAACTCAAAACCAACGCAGGGACAGATGACGTGGACTCTGTTAGTGTTAGTCTTTGTAACCTTCCTCCAGTGATCAAACATGCTCTTAAAAAGTGATTTTAAGGTGTCAAGTTTAAATTTTGTCATTTCAGTGAGTCTTCAAGGAAAATTTGGTCACTAGGTATTAGGTCTAGGGTTTGCTAACACTCCTTTCAAAGTTGTCCAAATGTCAGTCCATGTCACCATTTAGATGAGTGTACCATCATTTAGAGGTTTTCATCATCATGTCAGGTTCCAATGGGTCAATTTACACCTTGTTCATGCTTCAGTTGTTCCTAGATAATGTTCATTTCCCTCTCCTAGGGTTTTGGAGGTAATTTCTCTTGGATGGTAAACTCATCAGAAAATCTTGTATCCTGATGTTAATACAGCTTCCCCTATCCTTAATGTACCTTATTAAACACTTCCCATCACTAAGATCCCCCAAATTCCTCATTTTCACACAAACCCTAGTTTCTTGCTACAACTTGGCAATTTTCTAGGCTAGGCCTGTGTTTTTCCCTTTTGGACCCCTTCCCCTCACTCAATATTTAAAATTCCACTTTCCCCTACTTCCTAACATCCCTCCCTACTTCCAAAATTTTTCTCAAGAATTTAGAAGCCCCTTATCCTCTTCATTTCACTTCATTTTGACAAATCCCTTGTTCCACACATCGGGATAGGTTTTACTCCAATGCTATTTCTAAGCAATAAAAGATTAATTTGAGACAAATAAGAGAGGTTTGTGTCCTTCATAGAGCAAGGCCAACCATTACTGAGCGAGAAACCATGTGTGCAAAGTAAGGATCAAAATTTTGAAGGCCATGTTGAAGAAGGCCTCAAAGCGGCGGAAAAAGCATGATAGACTTCAAATCTTGGTTGAGGCTACCTTGGCCCAGAATAGCACTTAATGGAGGACACTCAGCCGAAATTTCAAAAAAATTGGGACACTTTTTGCATTTTTGGAATTTTTGGGCTAAAACACAGGTTTTTCTACCCAATGCGTCGCGCCACCTGGCATGCGCTTTTGATAGGGGACTCCTTTTAATGCAAACTCAACATTTTTGGATTTTTCATGGACAAATATGCATGCCTACCTATGGCCAAGAAATTTTGACAGGTTTTGCGCTTCCAAAAGGGTCAAAAACACGCCAAAAATGACATTTCTACCCCTTTTTTGACACACAGGGAGAAGTCTTGGGAGAACTCATTTTTGGAGGGGAAAATGAAGGCCAAATTCAAAAATTCCACGTGTGCTGGAAAGTAGACAGACAGAAATTTCCAACAAGCCCATTTGGAGAAAATTTGGACATAGGAAAGGCCTCCAAAATAAGCTGCAAACAGGAGCGACGCATAGGGAAATTAGGTGCGGCGCATTGGAGGAAATTTACTCATTTTGACCCAAAAACTCTGTTTTTCGCCTAGTTTTTGACAGTTTGACTTTCTTAATTCTAAATTTCAAAATCATGATGTAATTTACTATAATTTGATGGATCTTGATGTAATTTTGCTAAATTTTCACTCATAGAGGTAGATTCATCCATCAAAGGGTAGTTTGCAATTGGATGAATCAGTTTCCTAGTTTTTAGAGGCAAGCTGTTCCACTGCCTACTTTTTAGTTCTCAGTTTAGATTTTGTTGGAACAGTTCCTAATATTATGAGCTCAACCCCTGGAGGATAGGATGAGTTTTTGGTTGCTTATATCTTGTAATTTTTCAGTCATTAGTAGAGGTTAGACTTTTGGGAATGCTTTGAGCATCATTGTACATTCATCTCTGCATTTTGACAAAGGAATAGACCAAGGTTTGCAACACTTTATGGGATTCATGTGGCATTTTGCTTTGATAGTATGTTTCTCTCTCTAAATTTAAGTTTACTGGTGTTTTATGTATGCCATTTTCTCTCTTATTTCTTCTTAACTAAAACAAACAAGGGTAAAGGTAGAATCCATTGAAATTGCAGTGCTCTACCTAGGCTTTGTTTAGTTATTTATGTTTTCAGTTGTTTGAAGAGGATCCCTGAAGGTTTCTTGCCCTCTTCAACTTCTCACTTGTCTAAAGCTCTCCATTTCTTTCAACTAGAAGTTTCAAATCAATTTCTTGCCTTTCCCCATTGAGAACTCTGCAAAATTGAGCCTCATTCCCTAGACCCAAAATTTGCCTTTCCATTTGAGCCAACAAAAAACCTTTAAATTCAATCAAACTCTTTTGCACATATACCTAGCCTAAAATCAGTCTTTACATCAAGTAATCTCAAGCCTGATTGATTATTTTTTTGCTGAGATTGACAAGGAGAGATCCATCTCCCGATTTGGTAGGGCTAGCTACCAGGTTAAGCATGGTTTGATGTTACCCTAGATTCCGCCTTTCTCAGCCTGAGGTAAATTTAGGCCATAACATAGTGGTGACTCCACTGGGGAAGAAAAGTTTATTTTTTGCTTTATAAACTACTGATGGAGCCTAAAGTTAGCCAGGTAGCCTTCGAAATGCTTTTGCTTTGCATTAGCGAAAGTAGATGAATGTTTCTTTAGTCAATCTTCGGTCTAGTTTATGAACTAAACATTTAGTTTCCTCAGTAAAATCTAATCAATTTCAGATCTGATTGTTGATGGTGGACAACGATCAAACACCGCAAGGCTGAAATCATACACCTGGCGACTCTAAATCAGTTTCGAGATCAGATCCTAGGACTCCACTAGAGGATGAACTTGACCAACAAAAACATGAAAGGACAATATGGAAAGATCAGGTATTCAAGTTGGAATTTCATCCAACAAATTTTGTTCTTTGTCATAATTTATTTCTTCTATTTTCCCGAGAATGTCAAGAAGGATTTGAAAAGTATATTGTATTTGATAAAAGATCCTTGGCCTGAATTTGATTCCTTCCCTTTGAATATTGTGAATACCAAATATTTGCGTGCTTTTGAGCTTGATCAAGACCTTTTTTCTGAATCTTGTGATGACTGTCTTCAAACTGATGAACCCCAAGAGACCAAAACTGATTCTGCAGCATTTGTACATACCCCTATACCTTGTAAAATTCCAGATCGTTACAAGCCTCTGATTTTACCTCCTATATCCCATCCTTTCCCTAACAATCATGACCTATATCTACCAAGATTTGATGGTGAACGCGACAATATCACTGCTGAGAGACATGTATCAAATTTTGAATATTTTCTTGACCTTTTTGAAGTTGATGAAGAGGATGTCAGTATTAGGCTTTTTGCTATTTCTTTGCAAGGCAAAGTCAATAGTTGGTTCAAAACCCTGCCTGATGCAAGCATCTCATATTTCCAACAGTTCATCAAAGTTTTCCTCGATAGGTGGGTGGTCAGATAGAACCCTTTCTTGATTATAGAAGAGTATAACCAACTGAAAAGACTACCAGGGGAATAGTACAATAGTTTTCTGCCAGATTTAACCAAGTTTATTATTTAATGCCAGTTAATATAAGACCTCCTCTTGGATCCACTCTTGCACTACCTGGGTGCCTTTGATCCAGAAATGGAGTTTCAACTGAGAGAAAGGAATCTTGCAACACTTGAAGAGATGCAGAATAGTGCAGTAGATGTAGAGGCTCATTTTCTGATCCGAAGGGAAAATTTGAAGTAAGAAGAGATGAAAAACATAGATCTAGAGGAATCGACATCTCTAGAGGTAAAGCTTGACATTTTGGTAAGTGACGTGGAAGATATGATGCAAAGGACCATCACAAGGAATAAGTATAATGCTCAAGCCCATGGCTCATTGATTGAGGAAGAGCAAGTTGCTGATCCAAAACATTTTGTTTCTTATCCCAGTTGTCATAGATCTGATTATGATTGTTTTATAGATCATATTGGAGAAGAGAGATCTGTTGATATGACATGTATGCTTGATGATGTGTTTTATACTAATGATTTGCCTAAGTTTGACCAGTATGATGACGATTATGTTCTCCAAACAGAAGCTAATCTTGCAGAAAAATCAGCAACTGGTTTCTGGGAGGAAGAAGTTCACTTTCAGTAGTTCGAATACAATGTTTAGCCATCACATATCGGCTATGGAAATGACAAGGAAAGTGCAGTGTTAGTGTCAGTATCTTCATCCCTCCATCAGTGATCAAAATTCTCTTGTTGCATTGCATATTAGGTGTCTCACTCAGTCAGATGCATTCCATTAGGAGCATGGATCATCTGACGGTAGTGGCTCGTTGCTCATGTCCCTCATGTCCTTTACCTGCTGGCCTATTTTTGTTCATTAAGATCATTTGCAGTCACTTTTGTCTCATAGTTTGCAAAGAGTCAATTTTAGGGTTTTACTGTCATTAGGTCTAGGGTTTCATTAATAAGGTTTTTAAAATCCCCAATAATGGTCAGCACGTACATGAGGAATTTAAAATAAGGTTTCAGTACTAAGAACTTCATCATCATATCCTTAATAATGTATTTTTCTTCAAAACTCTGTTTTGAAGAAAAATATGGTATTTCATCTTTTTATGTATAAATGTAATGTAATTTCAATTTTTCTCAGTTGTAATAATTTTTTCACTGGAAAACCTGGTCACCTTTGTCAAGCTCCAGCCAATCCATTCCCTGCAGGACAAACAGAAAGCACATCATTCAGTCAAAAATCCAAAATGAAGCAAAACAGAGTTTTGAAAATTGTCAAAATTTGAAACATTACAAAGTGGGTTTTTTTGAAATGAAGACTTAAAGATCCTTAGTATATAAATCATTTTCATGTTTCAAAAGCTCATTTGTATGCCAAGAGAATAGAGTGAGCCAAGGAGAAATCGTGAAGAGCGAAGGAATAAATTTGAAGGGGAAATTGTGCAAGTTCAGCTGCGCGGCACATTGGCTGGGTGATGCGACGCATTGGTTCAGCCTCCACTGTGTTAAGAATACTCCTGTGTAGCGCATATGAGTTACATGGCGCATTGGGTTTGTTGCGCAACGTGTAGGGCCGCAAAGCATTTTGAACCCCAATTGCATTCAAACTTATAATTTTCTCGGTCATCTCCAGTCCAAGTAACTCAATAAACTTTGTAAATTCCAATGAACATGTGTCTTGTGATATCTATGAGGATTTAAACAAAAATTCAAACCCTATTATCTTGTTCAAAGAATGCTTCTTTAGGGTTTATAATTTGGTTTTGTGCCTATCATTTCCACTTCCCCACCATGTTATTCCCTCATCACTGTTATTCTAGTCCCAATAGCACATTTCCCTATCCCTAAATCACTCATTCCCTATTTCATATTCCCATTATCCCATCCTAATCACAAATTCCCAAATCCTAAATGTTATCCCAAAAGGCCTAGTGGCTGCCCCTAAAACTCTTTAGTTGGAAAATTTCAATTGGAAATATTCCCAACATTCCCCTTACCCTCTCCCTTCATATTCCCTCACACATTTTCATACACTTGACAGCGAAAGATCGAAGACACCCAAAACTCTTCATACTCATCTAAGACAACACAAACTTTGGCAAACATGGAGACAGATTCCTCTTATGACCGAGATGAAGGAAACACAGTGACTCTACAACCGAGTTGCATGAACCGAGGAGACCAAAAGCTGTTAGAGAAAGCCAACAAGGAAAAGAACATGTTGAGGCACATGGCTAATCATTATTTGGAAAGAAATCATGTTTGCAAGGCACAAATCAAAATCTTGAAGGCCAAGTTGAAGAAGGCCTCAAAGCATCGGAAAAGGCATGATAGACTTCAAATCTTAGCCAAGGCTTCCTTGGCCTAGCATAGTACATAATGGAGGACACTTAGCCCAAATTTAAAGGTATATGGGACACTTTTTGCAAATTTTGAATTTTTGGCCTAAAAACAGACTTTTCAGCTCTATGTGTCGTGCCACTTGGCGCGCACTTTTGATGGGCGACTCCTCTTGGTGAAAACTTTACATTTTTGGATTTTGCATGGAAAATTATGCATTCCTACCTATTCCCAAGAGATTTTGACAAGTTTTGGGCTTCCAAAAGGGTCAAAAACACCCTAAAAATGACCTTTCTGCCACTTTTTTGACACACAAGAAGCAGTGTTGGGAGAAATCAGTTTTGGAGGGGAAAATGAAGACCAAATTCAGAAATTCCACTTGTGTTGGAAAGTAGATAGGTATACCTTTCCAAAAAGCCCACTTGGAGAAAATTTGGACACCAGGAAGGCCTCCAAAAGTAGCTTCAAACTGGCACGATGCATAGGGAAAACTGGGGTGGCACATTGGAGGATTTTGCTCATTTTTGACTTAGTAACTCTGTTTTTCGCCTAGTTTTTGATAGTTTTACTTTCTTACTTCTAAATTTCAAAATCATGATGTAATTTGATGTAATTTGATGGATCTTGATGTAATTTTGTTAAATTTTTACACATGGAGGTAGATTCATCCATCAAAAGGTGAATTGCAACTGAATGAATCAGTTTCCTAGTTTATAGAGGCAAGTTGTTCCACTGCCTACTTTCTAGTTCTTAGTTTAGATTTTGTTGGAGTAGCTCCTAAAATTATGAGCTCCACCCCTAGAGGCTGGGATGAGTTTTTGGTTTCTTATATCTTGTAATTTTTCAGTCATTATCATAGGTTGGACACTTGGGATTGCTTAGAGCATCATTGTACATTCATCTCTGCAGTTTGGCAAAGGAATAGACCAGGGTTTGCAACACTCCTTGGGATTCATGTGGCTCTTTGTTTTAATGATGAGTTTCTCTCTCTTAATGTAAGTTTACTAGTGCTTTATATGTATCATCTTCCCTCTTATTTCTTCTTAAGTTAAACAAACAAGGATAAAGGTGGAATTCATTAGATTTGTAGTGCTCTACCTAGGGTTTGTTTAATTTTCTGTGTTTTCAACTGTTTGAAGAGGATTCCTAAAATTTTATTGCCCTATTCAAATCCTCATTGGTCTAAGATATCCATCCCATTCAAAATTGAAGTGTCAAAACAATTGCCTACCTTGCCCCATTCAGATCTCTGCAAAAACTAGGCCTCATTCCCTACACCCAAAATCTGCCCTTCCCTTTGGTCCAAAAAACACCCTCAAAATCAAATCAAACTCTCTTACATATATACCTAGCCTAAAATCAGCCTTTATTCAAGTCATCTCAAGCCTCACTGATTATTTTTGCTGAGATTGACCAGGAGAGAGCCCTCTCCAGATCTAGTAGAGCTAGCTACCAGGTTAAGCGTGGTTTGATGTTACCCTAGACTCTGCCTTCCTCAGCCTGAGGTGGATTTAGGCCATAACATGCAGCAAATTTTTAAGTAAGTGAAGGATCTTTGCCTTTTTGTTTTGCTTCATTTCAGTTCATCAGAGACAACATTCATGCAATCTGAAATCAATTGTCGATAAGTCTTGATTTGGACCATCTTGAGGGAAATTGAAACCTTGTTCAAGACTTCTCATATCCAAACCTTCAGACCTCGAATGCCATTGATTGTCAAGTTGTAGATGAAGACATGGAAGCTAGCACATATGATCAAATGATATAAGATGATTCTGTACCTTTCTGTTTTGAATCATTTCACTTTTTGAAGGGAAATTGGCATAGTATATCTTCAAATGAGCAGCTTGTAGGAAAGCATGTAATCTCATCGAAACTAATAGAAAATGGGTTGCAACAGTATTTTCAAGTTTTTCACGATCCAATAGCTGATGTGTTGGATAATGTCTGTAGTCAAAGTCCTTCTCCTAACTGTGAGCTTGACAAAATTATTGATACAAACTTGATCTGGCAATTGGTTTCTTTGTCATTTTTAGCAGAAGTCTCGTCACAAATCTCAAAAAAAAGTTTGCATTCATGGTATGAGAAGAAGAGAAGTAATCCATTGGATGAGATAAGTCCCAGTGTGCATGAACTTCAAGATCCTTATGCAGTGTTTTTGGAGGTGGATAGAGAATCCGTAGTATTCAACGGATCTGTTCACAAGTTTTCATGGGATTTTCCTTTCAGTATTTCTCTCTTGTTTTTCATAAGCAAGCACTTGTGGAGAATTAAAACAACAACCAGAATACTTACTTGGTTGCATTGGTTGTTACATTTCACTTGATATGGCAGTGAAATAGAACTGTTAGAGTAGGTTTTGATGAATAAGCTCTACTTTGAGCGTCATTTCCAGTTTTTCGGTTGTGTTTAAGTATCGAGTCAGTTTTTAGTTGAGTGAGAGTCATTTTGTGTCGTCAAGTCATAAGTTTTCAGTCATGCATTTCAGCTTGAGTTTTTTACTCCATTGCCCAATGGATGAAAGAAATGTCTTATTTCCAAAGATCTGTAGTTCTTGGCACCTCCAAGGAGCTACCATCCCCATTGGAGCCAATGTTAGTGTCAGTATTTTCATCCTTCCTCTAGTGATCAAACATGCTCTTACAAAGTTATTTTAAGGTGCCAAGGTCAAACTTTGTCATTTCAGTGAGTCTTCAAGGAAAATTTTGTCACTAGGTATTAGGTCCAGGGTTTGCTAACACTCCTTTCAAAGTTGTCCAAATTTCGGTCCATGTAACCATTCAGATGCGTGTACCATCATTCAGAGGTTGTGATCATCATGTCAGGTTCCAATGGGTCATTTTACACCTTGTTCATGCTTCAGTTGTGCCTAGGTAAGGTTCATTTCCCTCTCCTAGGGTTTTGGAGGTAATTTCTCTTGGATGGTCAGATCATCAGCAAAACCTGTATCTTGATGTTCATACAGCTTCCCCTATCCTTAATGTACCTTATTAAACACTTCCCATCACTAAGATCCCCCAAATTCCTCATTTTCACACAAACCCTAGTTTCTTGCTACAACTTGGCAATTTTCTAGGCTAGGCCTGTGTTTTTCCCTTTTGGATCCCTTCCCCTCACTCAATATTTAAAATTCCACTTTCCCCTACTTCCTAACATCCCTCCCTACTTCCAAAAATTTTCTCAAGAATTTAGAAGCCCCTTATCCCCTTCATTTCACTTCATTTCGACAAATCCCCTGTTCCACACATCGGGATAGGTTTTACTCCAATGATGTTTCTGAGCAATAAAAGATGAATTTGAGAAAACTGAGAGAGGTTTTTGTCCAAAATAGGCCAAGGAAGAAAATTTTCCTTCAATTTTTACACAGGTGTCATGGTTTTAGATAAATGTCAAAAATAGAGCTGCCTCAGGAGAATTGATGCACCTCTGAAATGACCTTGGGAAAATCAATATTTCTCATAGCTTGGTTGGAAAAATGACTTGGGTGATGCATCAAATGATAACTAGACACAAATATATTTCAAATGAGCTATCATGAGACCAATTTGGAGTTTAGGAAGAACTCCAAAAGTTGACTGCAATAGCACTCTGCCTTGAGGCAACCTCATTTTTCACATTTTGACTAGTCTTCGAAGATTTGATTATTGGCAGGGAAAATGAACTCCAAATTGAAAAATTCCAGGTGTTTTGGAAAGTAGACTCACTACACTTTCCAACGAGCTATCCTACACCCAATTTTGACACCATGAAGGCTTCCAAACATCTCCTACAAAAAGGTGCTATGCGTTGGTTTTTTTTGCGCGACGCATAGAGCTGCAAGCCATTTTCACCACAAATTCATCCAAATATACAATTTTCTTGGTTTCATCCAATCCAAAGTAATTCAAAAACTCTTCAAATTCCAATGAAATTGTGTCTTAAGATGTTTATGGTTATTTAGTAAAAAATTTCAAACCCTACTTCCTTGCAATTATTGCTCAAGACATGATTGCTTAGGGTTTGTAAATTTGATTTTGTGGCCATCATTCCCTCACCTTTTTTCTCCCTCACTTATTTTATAGTTTCATTAACCCATTTTAATATCCCCTTAACCCTACTCTCCTCATAAATTTTCCCCTTAATCCCCTTCTCCACATATAATTTCCCAAACCGTACACTCCCTAAACCCTACTCACATCCCTAAACTTTTTTCACACATACATTTTTATACTCTCTTCCATACAGTCTACCCATTTCATTCCTCTACCATAATTTCACACTGTTATCCACAAAGCCATCCATGTACAACCACATTTTTCAAAACCAAAGGAAAACAATGGAAAGAGACAGTGATCATGGGTATGAGCAAGAGATTGAACATGACTCGGAATCTTAGCTTGAGAGAACAAACTTGCACTTGGGAAAGGATGCTAGAGAAGGCCAACAATGAGAAAAATATGTTGAGGCACATGGACAACCATTACTAGGCGAGAAACCATGTGTGCAAAGCAAGGATCAAAATTTTGAAGGCCAAGTTGAAGAAGGCCTCAAAGCGGCGGAAAACGCATGATAGACTTCAGATCTTGGCCGAGGCTGCCTTGGCCTAGCATAGCACTTAATGGTGGACACTCAGACGAAATTTCAAAAAAATTGGGACACTTTTTGCATTTTTGGAATTTTTGGGCTAAAACACAGGTTTTTCTGCCCAATGCGTCACACCACCTGGCGCGCGCTTTTGATAGGGGACTCCTTTTTATGCAAACTCAAAATTTTTGGATTTGTCATCAAAAAATATGCATGCCTACCTATGGCCAAGAAATTTTGATAGGTTTTGTGCTTCCAAAAGTGTCAAAAACACCCCAAAAATGACCTTTCTGTCCCTTTTTTTGACACACAGGAAGCAGTCTTGGGAAAATTCATTTTGTGAGGGGAAAATGAAGGCCAAATTCAAAAATTCCACTTGTGATGGAAGGTAGAAAGGAAGACCTTTCTAAAAATCCCACTTGGAGCAAATTTGGACACCGGAAAGGCCTCCAAAATAAGCTTCAAATAGGTGCGACGCATAGGGAAATTAGGCGCGGCGCATTGGAGGAAATTTACTCATTTTGACCCAAAAACTCTGTTTTTCATCTAGTTTTTGACAGTTTGACTTTCTTAATTCTAAATGTCAAAATCATGATGTAATTTACTATAATTTGATGGATCTTGATGTAATTTTGCTAAATTTTCACTCATAGAGGTAGATTCATCCATCAAAGGGTAGTTTGCAATTGGATGAATCAGTTTCCTAGTTTTTAGAGGCAAGTTGTTCCACTGCGTACTTTTTAGTTCTCAATTTAGATTTTGTTGGAACAGTTCCTAATCTGATGAGCTCGACCCCTAGAGGCTAGGATGAGTTTTTGGTTGCTTATATCTTGTAATTTTTTAGTCATTAGTAGACGTTGGAATTTTGGGAATGCTTTGAGCATCATTGTACATTCATCTCTACATTTTGGCAAAGGAATAGACCAGGGTTTGCAGCACTCTATGGGATTCATGTGGCATTTTTCTTTGATAGTGTGTTTCTCTCTCTAAATTTAAGTTTACTAGTGTTTTATGTATGCCATTTTCTCTCTTATTTCTTCTTAACTAAAACAAACAAGGATAAAGTTAGAATCCATTGAAATTGAAGTGCTCTGCCTATGGTTTGTTTAGTTATTTATGTTTTCAGCTATTTGAAGAGGATCCCTGAAGGTTTCTTTCCCTATTAAACTCTTCACCTATCTAAAGCTCTCCATTTCTTTCAACTTGAAGTGTCAAATCAATTTCCTTCCTTGCCCCATTGAGATCTCTGAAAAACTGAGCCTCATTCCCCAGACCCAAAATCTGCCTTTCCATTTGAGCCAACAAAACACCCTTAAATTCAATCAAATTCTTTTGCACATATACCTAGCCTAAAATCATTCTTTACATCAAGTCATCTCAAGCTTCATTGATTATTTTTTGCTAAGATTGACAAGGAGAGAGCCCTCTCCCGATCTGGTAGGGCTAGCTACTAGGTGAAGCGTGGTTTGATGTTACCCTAGATTCCACCTTTCTCAGCCTGAGGTAGATTTAGGCCATAACAGACTCTAAAAGGAATTCCAAACCTTAAATTTACAAGGAGAACTACTTCTAACATCGTCCAATGTAAAAATCAAGAAAGAGGGGTGGTTTACAAACAAAACCCTTCCACATTCCTCTCAAATGTATGTATCTCAACCAATAATGTTGACATAGAAAGAGTACAAGAACAAGAAACCAACACCTTAAAGAGACAAACAATGAAGGGGAAAGTCATCTCAAGGATTCACACACAACAATGCATCCAATTCCAAGAACACAAAGCGGAAAGGGAATTGTTCACATATGCCTTAAATGATGAGCATGTCCAACATTATCGCTCATGTGCTACTGAGTGGGGATGGAGAGAATATGGAAGTTGACCACCCTACAATGATCCAAGGCCATTCTTCAAGCACACCTGAACAAGAAACTCAATTACCAACCCACCTTTCACGCAAAAATAAAATCCCTTCGCCCCACAAAAAAGGGAGGAGGTCAAAAATATGGCGAAGAGTTGATTTCAATGAAGCCAACGAGAGAAAATCCAATCCCTCCCACTCACAAAATACAGAGGAGGTGAACAATATAGTAAAGAGATAATTTCAACGGAGCCAACGAGTGACCAAGGGGCATGAGAGTGACATAGATGGGTGACTAGTCTTATCAAGGAGCCACACACAACAACCTGATCCAACTCCGAGAACATAGAGAAAAAGGGTAGGTTTTTTCACATATCCCTCCCAGGACAAGAATGGACAACATTATTGCTCATGTGCTACTGATTTGGAATGGAGAGGAGATGAAAGTCAAGGACCCTACAAATGACCCAAGGACATTCTTCAGGGACACCCAAACAAACAACTCAATTAAAAACCAACATTTCACATGAAAATCCAACTCCTCCCGCACACCAATAAGCGAGGAGGTGAACACTATAACGAAGAGTTGATTTCAACCGATCCCACGAGCAACCAAGGGGTAGGAGAGCGACATAGAGAAGAGCCAGTTTCAGCAGAGCCAAAATTTGATCAAGCGGCATGAGAGTGACATAGGCGGGCAACCATTTGTCTCCAGGAGCCACACATATCACCCCATCACACTCAGAGAACACGAAGTGGAAGGGGAACTTTGTTCACAAATGCCTCCCAGGATGAGCATGGCCAACATTATCGCTCATGTGCTACTGAGTGGGGATGGAGACAAGATGAAATTTGGTGACCCTACAAATGACCCAAGGCCATTATTAAATCACACCCAAAAATCCAACTGAATTACCAACCCATATTCCACATGAAAATCCAACCCCTCCTCCCCTACCAAAAAGGGAGGAGGTGAAAAATATAGTGAAGAGAAATTTCAATGGAGCCAATGAGGAACCAAGGGGCATGAGAGCGTCATAGGCATGTGGCTAGTCATCTCAAGGATCCACACATAACAACCCCATCCAAATCCGAGAACACAAAGAGGAAGGGGAGTTTTGTTCACATATGACTCCTAGGATGAGCATGGAAAAACACTACCACTCATGTGTTACCGAGTGGGGATGGAGAGAAGATGAAAATTGAAAACCCTACAAATGACCCAAGGCCATTATTCAGGCACACCCGAACAAAAAACTCAATTACAAACCCACCTTTCACATGAAAATAAAACTCCACCATCCCACCAAACGTGAGGAGGTGACCACTATAGAGAAGAGTCGATTTCAATGGAGCCAATGAGTGACCAAATGATATGAGAGAAACATAGCAAAGAGTCAATTTTAGTGGATCCAATGAGCACCAATTTCCATGAGAGGCACATAGTAAGAATCAATTTCAATGGAGCGAATGAGCGACTAAGGGGCACGAGAGTGACATAGACAGGCGTCCAATCATCTCAAGGAGCCACACACAACAACCCCATCCAACTATGAGAACACAATGAGAAAGGGGAAGTTTGTTCACATATGCCTCCTTGGATGAGCATGGAAAAAATTAGCGCTCATGGGATACCGATTGGGGATGGAGAGGAGATGAATATCAATGACCCTACAAATGACCCAAGGCCATTATTCAGGGACACTCGAATAAAAAACTCAACTACCAACCCTTTCAAAAGAAAATCCAACCCCTTGCCCCACACCAAAATGGGAGGAGGTGACCCATATATCGAAGAGCTGATTTCAAAGGAACGAACGAGTGACCAAGCGGTATGAGAGAGACATAGGAAAGAGTTGATTTCAATGGAGCCAACAAGCGACTAAGGGGCAAGAAAGAGACATAGCGTAGAGCCAATTTCAATGGAGCCATGGAGTGACCAAGGGTCATGAGAGTGACATAGGCGGGCAAACAATAGTCTCAAGGAGACAGATCAGAAGGGGAAATTTGTTCACATATGCCTCATAAGACAAGCATGGAAAACATTACCACTCATATGCTAATGAGTGGGGATGGAGAGAAGAAATTGGGTGATCGTAAAAATCACCCAAGGCCATGCTTCAAGCACACTCGAACAAACAACTCAATTACCAACCCACCTTTCACACAAAAATCCAACCCCTACCCTCGACCAAAAAGGGGGTAGTTGAATGATATAAAGAAGAGCCGATTTCAATGGAGCCAACAAGAGACAAGGGGAATGAGAGCAACATTGGTGGGCAGTTACAACTTAAAATTTTTAAAAGAGTTGCCCTCTCACGACACAACCTGACCTAACGCATTTCCTTGGGTACCCTTAGATGACATGACCTAACCCTCTTGAACAAAGGCACAAAGGCAAAAAAAAGGAAAACAGGAAGTCACAAATTATCATTTTTTATACAAACTCCCTCACAGGACCATACCTGACCCAAATCAATGAACACATTTCCTTGGGTGCCTTCACACGGCATGACCAGGTCCTCCTGAACATAGGCACAAGGGAGCAAACATAAAATGGGTCACACGAATGTGCACAACGCAAATGGGCGGTCACAACTTAGGATTTTTCATACGACCACCCTCACATGACGTGACCTGCCCTGACCCAAACGTTTTTCCAAGGGTGCCCTGACATGGCATGACTCGAGTCGCACAAATGAAGGCACAAGGGAGCAAACACAAAATAGGTCGCACGAACGCGTACAAGGAAAACGAGCAGTCACAACTTAGCCTTTTCGATACGGTCACTCTCACACAACTTAACCTGAACACGTTTGATTGGGCGTTGTCACACAACATGACACAACTTGCCCGAACAAAGGGACAAGGGAGAAAATGAAAAATGGGTCACAAAAAATTTCATAAGTAAAATGGGCAGTCACAACTTAGCATTTTTTATATGGATGCCCTCACATTACTCAACCTGAACATGTTTCCTCGGGCACCATCACACGGCTCGACCCAACCCGCCCGAATGAAGGCATAAGGGAGCAAACAAAAAATGGGCCGCAGGAATGTGCACAAGGAATACGACTGGTAAAAACTTAGCATTTTTTATACGACTGCCCTCACAGGACCTAACCCTAATGCATTTTCTTGGGTGCCATCACACGACATGACCTGAACCACCTGAGCGAATGCACGAGGGAGAAAACAAAAAGTGAGTCACACGAATGTGAAAAATGCAAATGAGTGGTCACAACTTAGCCTTTTTTATACAACCACCCTCACATGACCCAACTTGACTTGACCCGAACGCGTTTCCTTGGGTGCCCTCACATGACACAACTGGACCCGCCCAAACGAAGGCACAAGGGAGAAAAGTGAAAATGGGTCTCATGAATGTGCACAAGGAAAATGGGTTGTCACAAATAATCATTTTTGATATGGCTGCCCTCACATGACCCAAACCAATGCATTTCTTTGGGCATAGTCACATGGAATTACTCGACCCACCCGAATGAAGCACAAAGGAGAAAATGGAAAACAGGTTGCACCATCATGCACAAGGCACACAGGTGGTCAAAAATTAGTATGTGAGGGATATGGTATCCCTCACATGACCTAACTAAACCAGACTCGAATGGGTTTGCTTGGGCACTGTCACATGGCACAACCTGACCTGCCCGAACGAAGGCACAAGGGAGCAACTGGAAAATGGGTTGCATGAAAGTGCACAAGGAAAATGGGCAGTGACAACTTAGAATTTTTGATACAGCCTCCCTTACACAACCCGAACCAGATGTGTTTCCTTGGGTGCCATCACACGGCACGACCTGACCCGCCCAAACAAAGTCACAAGGGAGAAGATGGCAAACGAGTCATGTTATCACTCCAATAATTCCTAGTGTTGTTATGCTTTTTGTTTAAAGAAATATTAGAGGTAAATATCAACCTAATTTTGAGATTAGGATCTAGCCTTCCTAATTCTCAGAGAGGGCTCTCTCTTTATGATTTAACCTTGTTGTTTTTAGTTGATTTTATGCTAGTTTTGTAAGATTGATTGGGTTTGATTTTGGTTTTGTGGTGGATTTACTGATTTAGAAGGATAGATATATGTCTACCTTCCATTTGGATATGTATTCAATGTATCAATAAATAGGGAAAAATCAATTTCTAAAGGAAGTTTTCACAGGGCAAGGTAGCTGAGAAAATTCAGATCTTCTAAGTTGGATGGTGAAGTGGTTTCAATCGGGATCAAGGAGCAGTTAAGGATTCCTCAAACCGGATAATAAGAGAGGTGAAAAGGTCAATCAAAACTAGGGAGAAATCGGGGATTCCCTAATCTAGATATCAGAAGGAAACATCAAAATGAATAATAGTTCAGAACAGAGTGTAGTTAAACCATTTCTGTAATAATATTCCAGTTATAACATTTAAATTTGGAAAACATACAATTTTATGGAATACTTCGGAAAATAACAATTTGAATAATTGAGAGATACTTCACTGAAGTGACTCAACACATGAATCCTGTAATGCAATTACTTTATTACTCAGTCCTCTCTATTGACTTGAACATGGTACTATACACCTTCAGGTGTTTAGATCATTTACAACTATATAAATGTTCAGGAACCCACCCTCAATACTTTGAATTATGAAGTATTTATAAAAAAAATAATATAAAATATCCTAAAACTGATATTGGAATTATTCAAGGAAGATGAATATCTTCATGCAAGAAGATAGAGACACCTATGAGACTAAATGCTAGCTATCCATGCTTATTTGGATTTGTTGTTTGTTCTTTGATCTTTTGTTGTTTTATCTCTCTGATTGTTGCTTTACGTCGGTTGTACTTTTATCAGTTGAGTGTCTTTCACACTTTCTTTATATTTAAAATATGCCTTTCATTTCTTTCCATTTGTATTCATATCTATCCATTCTAACTTAACTGGTCTGTTACTCTTTGACTGCTCTATTTACCTGTCTTAATTTTCACTGTCACAAGAAATCATATAAATTTTCCCAAGCCTCTTCATCAGGTAATTTGATCTTTAAAATTCACCTATAAAATTCATCAGCCTCTGTTTATTTTGCAAAAGTAGGCTTGTTTATAAAGAGATGATTTACCTTATGCTGGAGGTAAAAGAGATTTTCAAAAGTCTAATAGAGTACTTTTTCTATAGGCATTCCTTTCATGGAGGAATTTTTGGATTGTTCCTTAGCCACTTCTCTGATTTTCTTGTCATAGTCTTCATTCTTCATTAATATGTCTTTGATCACCAAAGGATTAGGCAATCCTTTCTGCCTCAAAATATAAAATTTGACAATGAATTTGGTTATTTCTAACTCCATGTTTTGACACTTATCTTCAAGTTGTGTCATCAAGTTCCTCTTCAAAATTATTTTTCTTACTTGTAGGATTGTTTCAGTTCTGTCACTTATGCCAATTTCTTCTAATTCCTGTTTGATCTTAGAATTGAGAAATTTAATGATCTCAGTGGCCTGGTCTCATTTTTTCCCAAGTTCCTCTTTGACTTTATGAATGGCTTCACTTGCTTCCTTGATCAAATATTTCTACTTAAAGATAACTTGGATATATTCCCAAATATCATTAACAGAGTTAATGATATTGACCCATAGTTTTTGCTTTGCTTGGGAAATTGGTTCTTTTAGTGGAAATTATATCTCTAAATTCTGTACTATGTCAGTCAATCTGTTTGAATTATGTGTTTCATTCTTATGCATGATTTCAACTAGCTTATTTTAATCCTCTATACTTTTTTTTTTTCTTTTAGTCTATTAATTTATTTTGTTTGGATTGACATATCCTGCATGGCTTTGATCAATTTACCTGCTTCATCACTAGGAAGAGCTGATGCTTTTGTTGAATCTGTTGCTGATGTAGTAGCTGATGTAGTTGACATTGATGTAGCCACTGGAACTGTTGTTGCAACTGGAGTTGCTAAAGTAGATGAAACTGTTGTAGTGACTGTAGGAATGGCAGTGATAGGAATATCTTCTATGTTGGCATTCCTTTCCTGAACAAATTTATCCATCTCATTCTCCATCTCTTTCAGTTGAGCTATCAATTGAATGATGAGTCTCATCATTTCATCTTTTTGGCCTTTATTCTCTAAAACTTATTTTTCTTGTGGATGTTCAGTGGGAGGTAATTTCAGCTACTTCTTCAATGCACCAATGTTTGCATTCTTTTTCTTGATGATCTCTTCAGCAGCTTTGATATTGTTGGGATCATATCCTACCTCTATGACCAATTATTCAAGCAATTTGATTCTTTTGTCCTTAGCTTCTGAAGATGGCTTCTATAGGTTTAACTATCCGTTCATGTTTTCTAGAGAATTCTAAAGTTTTTGGACATTAATAGCTTTATTGGTCATAGTATAATATAGCATTTCTCCAGCTTGCTTATGAAATTCAATTTGGTCTATAGGAGGAACATATTTAGCCATGAATTCAAATGGTGTTTTCCTATAGTCAGCTGATGACTTTGGATATTGCGCTGCGGGTTTCAAAAAGGTCATCTACATCTTCCTGGTCTTGTAATAAAAGGAAGAAAGTAACCTGTTCTAGTCACTACGAGTTTGTTTCAAATATTGGGCATAGGTTACTACTTTCAATGCCTCATTCCTTAGTTTGATTTCTTTATACTTCTCCATTATATCATGTTCTTTGTTTACTGGTTTGCTTGATGAAGAGACCTCAGCACTGTGTTGTTTTTGAATGATTTGTGTATTAGAGGCTAATGGCTGATGAGTTTCCTCTGAAACAACTGGAGGTGCATTTTATTTAACTACTCTGTCTGTATCAATGATTTCAATTTTCTCAAATGTTTCTTCTTTTTCAACTACTGGATTCATCTTGGGCTTCTTCCTATACATTAGTTTGAATTTAGTTTCAGTATTGGTTTGAGCTTAATATGATCCTTCTTCTCTTTCTCTCTTGTATTTTCTATCATGTAGGGCTGGAGTATGTAGGACAAAACTAGAATCAACTGGTTTCTCCAACTCTTTCAAAGCATTCTCCAAACATTCTGACTAGTTGGAGTACTTTTCAATCTCTGGTTTAGGCTCATGGACAAAAGGAGTTAATTTTAATTTTACTCTTAACTTGCTGATAACTCCCAAAGGATCATAATGTGATTTGAAGCTCTCACTGAAATTGAATTCCTGTAAGTACTTTTCTTCTTGTTGACCAACATTCCTGTTATTGTAGATGAAAGGACCAATTTTGTTTTTAATCTTAAACTATGTTTTCTTCTTTGCTAGTGGAAAATTAATCTCATTTCAGTTTACGATCTACCTGATATATTCTAGTGCAAATAAACTCATTGGGAGGTATTTGGGCATCTTGTATGGAGTGAGTTGATATCAATACACCCTAATGGTTCTAGTATAAATACCAGTCCTATTTTATAGTGTGGAGAGAACTACAATACTTTCTTTATTTCTTCACTGACCCTAGGTTCACTGCTACTGCTTAGCATATTGACAATTGGATGAATAAATGAATCAATGAAGTCCTTGTATCTGAACTCTATGGAATATTTTATAATTAAGGAAGCCCAAAAGACTACTGATTGGGGGTTATCGTCAGTGTCCAGCTTTTGAAGGCTAACTGCAAACCTTTCAGATTGAAAGTATATGAATAAATGAAGAAACACTGAAGAATTATTAAAACTCCTTCCTCAGGTAATTTAACTAATTTCTCATTTACGGAATATGATAAGTATTGAGAAAAGTTAAATGTGAAAGATGGATGATGTCCTGGACAGAAAACCAAGGATCAAAGCATCTACATACTCATCTGTAAAGTATCCTCGAATAAAAGACAACATTGTGACAATCTGTCTTGTTCTCTCTGAAAAAAGGCTAAATAAGGAGGGTTACTCTTTGGGGTTTCAATTGATGAAGGCAATAAGATTTGGGAGATTTGAAATCTCTTTGGAAATTCAAGTTTCAAATATAATTTAGTGAGGATTTCAAATGAAAAAGAGGCTTCATTAGGCTTGGGTTGGATTTGCAACATCTTGTTTATTGATTCTGTGGTAATGGTGAACAAAATATCTTTTCTATGGGTTACTAGCGCTCTTTCATTGGGCATATAATGGATTTGATATAGCCTGATTATCTCTAGGAACTCGAAGGTTTGTGGGAAGATATACTTGGGTGAATTTGATTCCCAAAGGTAGATATCATTAGCCTGGTCAATTGATTTATCATGCCTCCAATAGTGGATGTCCAAGAGGTTGAAATCAGTGACTGTGTCACTGATTTTGAAATATTTATCTGCAAGGGGGTATGTTCAATATCAACAACAGGAGGTTGCAGGGGATTGACAGCCACAATACCCTTCTATTCCATTTAATTTGTTCAATTGATTGATTTATTACTTTCTGTGTGTAAGTGCAGGTCTCAACACTTACGAATACCTGGAGAAAGATAATTTCAGTCTGTAGAAAGGGTTTTGGTTGTAGCTAAGGCTTTCTAATAGAAAAATAGGCTTCAATGGTTTTATAAATCTTCCAATCAAAGTCAGCAGCAATTCTGGTAGTGGTAGGCATGAATTCTGGTCGAAATTTTCTTTAGAATGGGTCGGCAATGGTCTTTGCGTTAACAAACAGTTTTGGAAAATGCACAACACATAATGAAATAAAATTTTCAAGCGAGCTTTAGTGCTATTTTACCGTAGGTGGTTAAACATAGGGTGCATGGTAAAATTCAAACAATATGGTTTCATCGTACAAATTGGATGGGGGTATGGTGTTTATCGCATCACAAAAAGTGGGTTGGTGGTATTCTACTAAGGAGCACGATATTATGTGCGGCTACCACTTAGAAGGGGAGAGGGGGTGTGAAACCATCTATTTCGCACCCCTCCAATAGTTTTAAATATCGAGCAATGGAGGTTGCGAAATATTCTATTGGTCGTTGGATTTGATGAATGAAGATTGAGTGGATGGACAAATAGGGGGGATTTCATAAGTGGGGCCCAGTGATGACTCATGTAGGGTTATAATGCATATGAAAAATTTTAATATGTAAAGGGGTCGGGATTTATAATGCACCAGGGTTTTTATAATAAAGTGGGACCCGGGACGATATAAAGGAAGGGTTTTTAATAAAAACTATATAATAAACTAACATAAAGGGTCTGGGGAAATATTAAAATGAGAGTTAATATATAATGCATGTTATATAGTGGAGGGGTCAAATATATATTAAATGGGGTTAATAAAAAATGGGGGTTTAATGAATATGATGCGGGATGTAAAAATAAACTAGGGATTAGTTAAAATAACATCGAGGAGGGATTTTTTGCAATGGGGCCCGACATTATTTTAAATATTTAAAACTTAGGATAAGTGGATTTTGAATGCGTTTTGATTGAAAAGGCAATTAGTAAAGGGGGTTTTTCATTTCAAAGGAAAATATGTATTTTAACTAGGGAAAGGGGTTTTATGGAAGGGAAAAGGGGTGAAATAAAGGGAAAGGATTATTTTAAAAGGGAATATTCCTTTTAAGAGTGGCATCAGGGTTTTAAGCAATGGGAAGTGGATTTTGGGGGATATTAGTGATATGAAATGACCAATTGATGTTCTCCATTACTTGTGAAAGTAGGTAGTATTTACCCTAACATTTTTTTCTTCATTTATTGGGCGCATTTAAAGAAGGGAAAATTTTAAGGATGGAAAATTATCTTAAAGTTTAGAAACCTTGGTGAATCCCACTATTCCATAATATGAAATCTGTAAAATGTTGGAGATATATGTTTAAAAATATTCAAATTTATATTAATTTTATATAGTCTCTATATACTTTTTTGGTGATTTTTAGGGTAAAATAATTTCATACTATAAAATTTGGGCAAATCATTTAAAAAAGAAGAAGAGATTAGCGAATCTATTTTTTGGAAAAAGTATAGAAATTTACCCCACCTGCAAATATTAGCCCCTAAAATTTTCCATGATTTAAACATGCTGACCCTTTTTATTTTTATTTATAAGCAAACTACCTAATTCTAACCTTATGAATTCCAATGGCTCAGATTAAACTGATGAGCTCATTATTATTCTCTACGTAACTTACTAATCTGCCAAGATTAAATGGTTTGGCTAAATATTTATTCTCTAACTATCTCCATGAAATTTAAAGCATGAATGAATGAAGGTCAAACAATTTGATTTTCATGGATTGTGGCATTTTTGACAAACTGCACACAATATTATTTGCAAATTGAAGTAAAATTAGTGGAATTTGAATTTGCATCACTTTTGGGATCTATTTTTTATCTCTTTTTGGTGGGGTTCATACTTTATAATCTTTTTTTATCTTTTTCTTTTAGTCCTTTGATTTCTATTTTAGGAATTACCCTCTTTACATTTTTAAAATTGGAAAACATTTGCAGAAAGAAAATTATTTACAATATTACAAGACTAAAACATAGTCAATTAAAAATTATGATGCTTTTTATTATAGGACTCTAACAGTGGCTCCACCTAGGGATGGTATTTCCTGGTGAAATGTCAAAAACTTTAAAATTAGTGGCCTTGAAAATTTGACAGTGCTTGCCTTGAAATTTTTTTTTGAGCTCTCCTTTATTCATACTTATGATATTATGTCTTTCAAATCTTAGGGCCTTCTCTTCAGGCTTCAACTTTGAAAGATAAATATTGAATCCAATATAAAATTTGCAATGTTATGCACAATGATAAAAGAAAACAAATAAACTAATGTTAATCTGGAGAAAATTAATGCTTCAAAATTCTACCATTGACTTGTCCACCTTGTAGATCTGCTCCATCTAACTCCTTCAAGAAAAATGCATTATTACCTCTATAACCATAGATGATGTATCGACCTTTCTAGAGAAAATAAAATTTACCATGTTTCCCTCTATATTCTCTTCTAGAATCCCATTTGAGTGCTTTATCACCAATGTAAAAATCATCTTATTTTTTTTTCTTGTCAAACATATTTTTGACTTTGTCTTGGATAACTTGTTAGTTGACATAGACTTATTCCCTGGTTTGCTGCAAATGTATTGTCTGATTTATCCTCCTCTAGATATCATTTGGTTATACTTGCATTTCTTGGATCATCTTCATCTCTAGAACTCCTAATGAGGATGCAAAAACAACATCCATCCCATATATTAGTTGATAGGGATATGTACGAATGGACTTCTTTGTAGTTAGTATGTCTTCCCATAAGGTACTAACCAACCATTTGTTCGAGGTATTTTTTTTTTCTTCTAACAGTTTCTTGATGATGTTAACTAGGCTTTTGTTTGAGGATTCTGCAACTCCATTACCTTGAGGGTAATAGGACATGGAATTGCGAAGGCTACTGTGGTATTTATTAAAAAATTCAATCATTTTATTAGATTTGAAAGCAACTCCATTATCAGTAATGAGCTTTTGTGGGCATCCAAATCTGGAAAGGATATTATTTTCAAGGAATGAGATAATAATAGAATCAATGGCTTATCTATAAGGGATGGCTTCTATCCACTTGGTAAAGTAATCAGTGTTTTTCAAAATCCATTTATGCTGGGCTGAGGAGGGTGGGTGAATTTCACCAATGAAGTCTAGACCTCATTGATGAAATTTAATTTCTGTGGAGATGGGTTTGAGGGGTAAAGGTAATAGTTTTTTCTTCCCTTCAAATATCTGGCATTTGTGATAGGAGGTCACATAATTTCTAACATCTGAAAAAAGAGTGAGCCAGTAAAAACTTGCCCTCAAGATTTTATCAGCAGTTGATTTCAAGTAAAGGTGTCCTCCACAGTCACCCGCAAGAAATTATTGCATAACTTTATCATCTTCTATTTCAATAAACAATTTAATAAAATTACACCATGATATTTCCAAAATAAATAATTATATATGATACAAGATTTCATTACTTTAACTTTAAGAATCCACCTTTAGTTCTAGACAAACCAGGAGGAACTTATAGGCTAAGAAAAACAAATATGATATTTGTATATCAAGGTGAATCTAAAAAATTTTCACTGATCTGTGGAGTCGCCATCTCTTCCTGATCATCTAGTTGAGCAATCAAAAGTTATATCTAAGGCCTGACAGTTCAATTCAGCCATGAGTTTGTCTAAAACTTGGCCTTTAATCAATTTTGGTGGATTTATTTCAATATCATATTCCAATATAGTGACAATCCATTTGCCTCTCTTTCCATCAGGGCCATTCTAAGTCATAATGTCCTTTACCACTGAATTTGGAAAAAATGCAATTATGTGTGAGTATAAAATGTAAACTCTAAAATATTTAATATCCTTCACTAAAGAAAGTCCTTGTTTTTCCATTATGTTGTACATTATTGTTGCATCTCTTAGGGATTTTCTACAAAAAGAAACGGATTTTTCATAACACTGATCATTATTTTGCAAAAGGACTGCTACAATGGTATGTTCTGTAGCAGAAGAAAAAATTATAAAATCCTTTTTGAAATCGGGACTTATTTGGACTAGTGTTTTTGTAAGGGATTTTTTAATTGCTTCAAAGGATTTTTTAGCCTCTACTATGCATTTAAGTGTTGAATATTTATTTAACATGTTATTCAATTCTCTGATTAGTTCTACTAAATTAGAAATGAATCTTTTAAGAAAGTTAATTTTACCTAAGAATGCTTGTAATTCCCTGATGTTTCTAGGATGAATGATGTTTAAAATGGCTTATATTCCATTTGGATCTATTCTAATTCCATCTTCCGAAGTTATGTGTCCTAAGAGGTTAGCTTCCTCTAGTCCAGAGAGTGCCTTTTTGGGATTCAAGGAAATACCAAATTTTCTACATTTAATGAAAACTCTTCTCAAATGATCTATATGTTAATTTTATATTTTTGAAAATACTGATATATCATATAGATAAATGACTAGAAATTCATGAATCTCCTTGGAAAAATATATGTCCATAGCTCTCTGGAATGTAGCTCCTGCATTCATAAATTCAAAGGGAACTTTCAAATACATGAAAGTTCCCCATGGAGTAGTAAATGCATTCTTTTCTTGATCTTCTGGTTGAACTAAGATCTAGTTGCATCCAGAGAATCCATCGAGTAATGAGATTCCGAATGACCCTAGTACCCTCTATAAAATATGGTCCATTTTGGGAAGAGGATAGTTATCTTTTAGTGACACATTTTTTAAGTTCCGGAAATATACACAAAGTTTGATTTCCCCTGTTTTCTTCCTAGTGGGAGCTAAGTTTGATAGCCAATTAGAATATCTAATAGGTGGTATGATTTGTGCTTCATACATCCTTTTTACTTCTTTTTCAATCAATGGCATAAGAACATGATTCATCCGCATAAGCTTTTGTTTAAAAGGTTTCTAATTTTCTTTGATGGGTATTTTATGTTGTATTATGTTGGTGTCATAAGACTTGAGATCTTCATAACTCCAGAAAAACACATCTTCAAATTATTTAAACAACTTATGTATTTCAGCTTTTCTTCTCGAGGTAATTCTTTGGATATTTTGATGAACTTGGGTTTTTTTTTCTGTTCCTATGTTACATTCTTCTATGTCTAATCTTAAGAGCTCCATTTTTTGTTTTCTAGCTACATCATTTGTGTTAAAAATATGTTCTAATGGGGCTAATCCCTTAGGAAAAAAAATCATCTTTAAGGTTCAAAATCCTTGATTAATCATTTGTTATTTCCTCTATTTCTACTCTGGTGAATTTAGTTGGTTCATTCATATCTACATCATTTACACCTAGCTCACTATTTATTGTGTGAGGAACTATCATTCAGACCTTTTGTGATGCCCGCTCCATGCCCTTCCCAATACTCTTGCCCTGCTCTGAACCCTTATGCGATCCTAGGTCCACTTCCTTCCTAGTACCTTTACCATGTCCTCCAGTTTCTTTGGTGGTGTCGGGTGAGGTAACCTTCGTAGTTCTCGTCCCTATGGTTTCCTTCGTACCTGATTTGAAGCCAAGCTTCTAGTGTGGAGGACAAGTCACAATTAGGCAGTTAATGTCCTGATCAACAACCATTTATGGAAGTGAGACCTATACTGGATCCTTGCAGCCTCTGATCTATACATTATGCATGGTTAATTGAAACGCTACGATGATTTTGTACTTATCATAAACTGCTGGCGACAAGCGCAGCCGGGAGTTGATTGCTATTGTGAGCCCAATCTGAAATAGGACCTAGAAGACTTGATTATCCTCGATACATTGTGCATCCTTTTAGTCCCATAGATTCGCGTATCGTGCCCCCTTGAACATATCTCACGTGAGCTCAGGGAGGATCGAGTCTCGGGAGCTTCCCATAAGACCAATGCGATGAGAATTAGTATCCAGGAGTAGCAGAATTCTCGTCCAAGATCCTAGGCTTCACGTACATTCTCTATAAATTCGTTGCACAAGAACTGGGACCAATTTTAGCAGACCCCCTTCTCACAGTGGCCAGCCAACTGAATTACATACGCAGGGATGGTGGCAACCTAGAATTTGTGCATCATCTTGCATGCCAACAACAAGGTACCCATATGCGCACCAAGGTCGCTGATGGTGCTGATCATGAACCCCCTAGTGTTTCGCTCCACATGGTAGTCCTTGTGCACCTTATCGGTGATCTTTTGCTCATACTTTTTTCCGACCCACTCCAAAGGGTTTGGCTCCTCCATGGGAAGACAAGTGATATGGTGAATAAGCATGGAATCAATGGGGATGAAATCCTAGATCCATAAGTGGCCATCATGGACTAGGGAAAGCACTTGGTGCACAAGTCGGTTAGTGATATTGAACTGATCGACTTCTTAATAAGATCTTGGAGCAGGCACTGACCAAGGTCTATAATGTTGATCAAAGTGACTAGGACATGCACATCTCATCAGTTCTGTGCGACTAATGAACCACCTGCAAGAAGTTGACTGGGAAGATACCATTTAGGATGGTGTATGGCAAGGAGGCCATTATGCCCATGGAGTATATTGTTCCTAGCTTCTGCATCACAGCCTTTATGGACATGGCAGAGATGGATATCATGGAGAAGCATTTAGCATAGCTTGTGGCTTTGGAGGAAGATCATTTCATTGCTAATTTTCATCATCAGGTTCAGAAGGCTCGAGATAAGGCATGCCATGATTGGCATATTCGACAAAAGACATTTACGGAGGTTGAATTGGTCATGTTGTACGATAGCTAGCTTGCAAAACACCCGTGGAAGTTCCATCATCATTGGTTAGGTCCCTATATGGTAAAAGAAATCACTGATGGAGGATTTGTTCGGTTAGATACCCTACGCAGCAATATGATACTAGGATATGTCAATGGCAACCATCTCAAACAATACCGGATCAAATGACTATATTGCCATAGTAGCTGTATGGGGAAGAAGACACGTAGGGGTCGATTGTAGGTCTGGAGGTCTGGAGAAGTGCACTGGGAGTGAAAGGGTTCACTTGGAGTATAAGGGGTACGTTGGGAGCATAGGGGTGAGCTGGGAGCATAGGAGGTGCAAAAACTAGCCATTGGAACAGTAAAAATAGGTAAAAGTAAAATTTTACTGTTGAAAAGAGAGGGCGGCTGGCAATTAATGAGGCAATCTTTGAAGATTTTTTACCATTTACTTTATGGTAAGTTTCTAATATGCCTCATCCAACCATTAATTGATCTCCAAGGCTATAAAAGTAGCGGGTTATCTCAGAAGAGTGTTCCAGGCATCTTGAATATTTTGTGCTTTGTGAAATTTCGTGACTATCGCGATTTGTTAATGTCTGGGTGTACTGAACCCTCTGATAGTAGCAACCATAAGTTCATGTTTCATGCCAAAATGACAAAGACAAATCCTGTTGAAGCCTCACAGATTGTAGCGTCGGCCGAGCAAGAATCTGAGGAAGTAATGGAAGTCAACCCCGAAGTTGAGGAGGTTACGTCCATGCCAAGCCAAGGGAATCCGAAGGGGAAATAAAAAGCGCAAGGGTCGGGGAAACCTGTGAAATGGGCTAGGGTGAAGCCCTACACCTCCCCTCGAAATGTTAAGTCCCCGCAAGTGGTGCGCCAGGCACATTCACCTAACCTATTAAAGAAACCTTTGTCTACTCAAGAAGAGGCCCGTATTGCTGAACCAATCAACTATGTTCGGCCTTGCAGGCCTTTGACATGCATGCCTAAGAATTGCGATGGCCTGCGCACCTATTTGAAAATGCCACTAACTCCGAGTGATGTCCCCATCATTGGAGAACCCTTTGGCAAGCTCCATGAAGCAAAAGTCAATGACCACGACCTGGGCAATTTGGAGGCCTGCCCTAAATTGGCACCAGAGCTATATCTCGAAAGGGTATTGGAAGAAAATGGGCTGAAGATAGTCCCCATGCCATGGGCATAAGGGGTGGCCAGTTATAGGCTATTAAACATGTTGTGGATGCCTCACTTTGGCCACTACAATATCACTGACTGACTTGTGCGCCGAATGCTTAGCCTGGTCCATGATGGCAGCTTATGAATCCAGGATCACATCCCAATTTATGTCGCACTTATTCAACATATCACTATTCTTCCCATGGAGGGGTTGAACCCTATGGAGCGGGTCAGCAAAACGTATGAGCAAAATATCGCCGATAAGGTGCATAAGGATAACCATGTGGAGTGGAACACTATTGGGTTCATGATCAGTACCATCGGTGACCCCGGTGCGCAGATGGGTACCTTGTTGCTGAAATGCAAGATGATGTGAAAATTCTAGGTAGCCACCATCCCTATGTATGTAATTCAGTTGGCTAGTCACTGCGAGAAGGGGGTCTACTACAATTGGTCCCAGTTCCTGTGCAATGAATTTCTGAAGAATGTGCGTGAAGCCCAAGATCCTAGATGAGCATTCTACTACTATTGGCTACTGCTTCTCATCGTGTTAGTCGCATGGGAAGCTCCTGAAGGTTTGGTCCTGCTTGAGCTGAAGCCAGATATGTGTGAGGGGGTGCGATACCTGAATCTATCGGACTCGAAGGATGTGAAATGTATTGAGGATAATCAAGTCTTCTTGGTCCTATTTCAGAGCGGGTTCGCAGCAACAATCAACTCCTGGCTACGCTAGTCCCCAACAGTTTATGATAAGTACAAAAGCATCGCAGCATTTCAAGTAACAATGCATAATGTACAGATCAGAGGTCGCAAGGATCCAACATGGGTATCACTCCCATACATGGTTGCTGATGAGGACATTGACTGCCTAATTGTTACTTGGCCTCCACATTGGAATCTTGGCTTCAAATCAGGTGCGAAGGACACTGTAGGGACGAGCACAATGAAGGTCTCCCGACCTGACACCACCAAAGTAACCAGACGATATGGTAAAGGTGCTAGGAAGGAAGTGGACCTACGATCATAGAAGGGTTCGCAGCAGCGCAAGAGTATTGGGAAGGGCGTGGAACCCGTATCGCAAAAGGATTCATAGTAGGATCTGGGCATAGAAGGTATGCATGCGGGAGGTGATGACTCCCCTTGAGGTACAAAGCGGATTGGTGACCCTCTTAAATGGCCACGAAAGTAGAAATGAGCTCAACGGACAGAACGTGACACATGAGTTATATTGACAGAAGAGGACCTAGAGAAGATCATAGATACGGTCACCCTAGATGTAGAAGACAAATGGCTGGCCCTGGAAGAACAATAGAAAGCCACAGTCGATACACTCCAGGTTGAGCTCCGAGATTTTCAGCTGATGACTGATACCTTGCAAACAAGTATGATTTAGGAAAGTTCAACAACAATAACAAGCAATGCAGTAATCAGTACGTCCGAGAGCTGCCTCTACCCACTACCGAGCGTAGCCCTTATGCTGAGTCCACCTGACTTACGAGTGCAAGTCCAAGCCTGCTTAGAGGTACAGTTGGTTCTCGCCCACCTACCACATGAACCGTTGTAGATCCTTCACATGTCCCTGTTCGAAGAGATTCAACACATAGATCGTCAAGTCCACCGGTAGCTCAATATACTTGAGTAGACAATTGAAGAAAAAATTTCTAAGGTATCCCCTGCACAAGCTACACGTACCCTCGCCACCGCGCAACAGATAGAGCTAGAGCACCTAATTAGTAGGCTCTGCGTGGACATCACCAAAGACATCCAAGCTTCTGCCACCCCCCAAGCCAAGATTTAGGGGTTGGTTGCAGTGCTAAAGGCCTTAAGGACTGAGATCCAGGTGGTCAAGACAGAGATGGAACCATCAAATGATATCCTCAGGCATATGTGATAAAGTGGGGGTCGGTTTTTGAACCCACGACCTCCCCCATAAGAGCGCTGAGCCTAACCACCAAGCTGAGCCTTGTTCCTTGCCATTATTACCACTCAGGTGGCATCCATAGCAATAATACCTCAATTTTTTCATAATACATGTCTCTAATTGAATTTGATAACGAATTTGGTAATGCTTTAGTGGCTCACTACGTAGTGATATCGTTCACACTTGGCTACTTTTAAAACATTATAGTGCATACAACCTAGTGCGTGGATTATGATTATATTTTGAAACATGTACTTATAATAATATTATTGTATTATTGTCATCTAAAAAAGGCCATCACAAGGCCTCTTGTCTAATATATGAATATTAACGGCGGTATCGAATTAATTTCTCTTTCTGTAAACACGAGCATTGGTCCATACTCTGCCTAGTTTACAGAGGTAGCTGAACTTTGGAGCACAATGAATATCTTGTTGGCACTTGCACAATTTATCCAGAGCACACCCCTCCCTCAAGACCTCCACCTTTTGGTTTCCAATACCAAGAAGTCCATCAGTCCATTCATTAGAGAATAGGTTATCGGGATCGAGCCGCTTTTTCACTGCCAAAAACTACTACAAATTCATAGTCTTACCTGCCAATCCCTGGAACAAATGGACCCCATACCTAGCCCACTGGAGAGCTCCCCCATGCTTTTCGATTAGAAATTTCTCAATCTCTTTATAAAATTCCATGTTCCATGTCGGAATGTAGGTCTGCCTAGACCGATGGTAAATTATCTCAAATGTCACAACGTCCTCTGCGGGACCCAAATAATCTACCTCTGATTTCTTGGTCATCTACATAATGATTCCAAAACCTTCAAGCCCACAGAGAGCCTCAGGATTCAGAGCTATGATATTCTTGATGTCTAGGATGTCCTATGGATCTCGCGAGAGGGGGACTCTGATTTCAATATCGAACATTAATCTTCCGCCTGCTCAACGATCCCAGGCACAGATGGTCTCATTCTTATCAACGATTTGGGTGGGCGTGTAGCTCGACTAATTATCCTTCTTCTGCTGGTAGTCTTCACCTTCCATATCCAGACCTTCTATGCCCAGATCCTACTATGAATCCTTCTACAATGTTGGTTATGTGCCCTTCACAGTACTCTTGCCTTGCTGCAAACCTTTCTGCGATCCTGGGTCAACTTCCTTCCTAGTACCTTTACCCTATCCTTCAGTTTCTTTGGTGGTGTCGGGAGGGGTGACCTTCATAGTGCTCGTCCCTACGGTGTCCTTTGTACCTAATTTGAAGCCAAGCTTCTAGTGTGGAGGCCAAGTTGCTATTAGGAGGTCAATTTCCTCATTAGAAACCATGTATGGTAGTGAGACCCATGTTGGACCCTTGCGGCCTCTGATATGTACATTATGCATGGTTACTTGAAACACTGCGATGATTTTTTACTTATCATAAATTGCTGGGGACAAGTGTGGCCGGGAGTTGATTCCTACTGTGAGCACACCGTAAAATACTACCCAGAAGACTTGATTATCCTCAATACGTTGTGCGTCCTTTGATTCCTACATATTCGCGTATCGCGCCCCCTCGCACATATCTCGTGTGAGCTCAAGGAGGACCAAGTCTTCAGGAGCTTCCCATGCAACCAACGTGATGAGAAGCAGTAGCCAAGAGTAGCATAATGCTCATCGACGGTCCTGGGCTTCACGTACATTCTCTAGAAATTCGTTGCACAAGAATTGGGACCAATTGTAGTAGACCGCCTTCTCACAGTGGCCAGCCAACTGAATTACATACGCAGGGACAGTGGCAGCCTAGAATTTGTGCATCATCTTGCATGCCAGCAACAAGGTACCCATATATGCACTGAGGTCACTGATGGTGTTGATCATTGTTGTGTAACCAATTCCAAAAAGAGAAGAAAAGAGATATAAATGCCTTAGAAATGAGCCACTTTGAGGGGGCAACCTCCAATACATTACATAAATGAACAATTCTTGGATGATACAATTCAGAAAAACCTCCTTTCTATATATAGGAGTCCATGGGGCCATAATGTAATCCTAGTGGGCCACAATGTAATCCTAGCCGACCTAACAATAATAATTTAAGGGCACAATAATAACAAAATGGGGTTACAAGGGTACAATAATAACAATAAGGGGGTTACACTAACAACAATAAGGGACTATACTAGTAATATAGGGACCTAACATGCCTCTCTCCTTCAAAAAAGTGTTGTCCTCAATGCTTGAGTAGCTTTGGGTGCTTCTGTATAAAATTATCATCCTCCCATGTAGAATCTTCAGTGGGTAAGTTCTTCCACTTGATGAGATACTCTGAAATTGATCGATTCCGTAGCTGTCAAGTTCTTGTTTCCATGACCTCTTCAGGTTCCAATATGATTTTTCCTTCCTCATCAAGTTCTGGCAATATTGTTTGAACTGGAAGATTTTCACCTATAACCTCTTTTAAGCATGAAACATGGAAAACTGGATGTACTCGCGAAGAAGTAGGAAGCTCCAATTTGTATGCCATAGAACCAGTCTTTTGCAACACCTTGTAAGGACCATAGTACTTTGGTGATAATTTATTATCCTTCTTAGCTTGCTTGAGGGACATTTGTTTGTATGGTTGTAGCCGTAAAAATACCCAATCTCCTACATCAAAACTTCTCTCGCTGCGATGTTGATCTGCCCGTTGTTTCATTCGATTTTGTGCCAAATTCAGGTTATCCTTTAAGAGTTGGAGAACTTCTTGCTGATGCTCGATGTGATCTTCCACTGCTTGAACCTTCGAATTTTCTCCTAAAGATGATGTGATGGATGGTGGATGATATCCATAAAGTGCCATAAATGGGGTCATTTTTGCTGCAGTATGGAAGGAAGTGTTATACCACCATTCAGCAAGAGGTAACCACTTGACCCATTGTGTTTGTTTATCAGATACAAAACAACGAAGATATCCTTCCAAACATTTATTTACTATCTCAGTTTGACCATCAGATTGAGGATGATAAGAAGATCTATGAGCTAATTGAGTACCCAAACAAGAAAATAACTCCGTCCAAAAATTTCCAGTAAAAATGGGATCTCTGTCGCTCACAATAACCCTTGGGCTTCCATGTAGCTTTTGAATTCCGTCCATAAATGTAGTAGCAACTGTACTTGCTTTAAATGGATGAGATAATGCACAAAAGTGTGCATACTTGGTAAGTCTATCAACTACCACCATGATGACACTCTTTCCTTCTGACTTAGGTAAACTTGTGATAAAATCCATTGAAATCTCCTCCCAACGTTGACTTGGAATGGATAAAGGTTGTAGAAGTCCTGGGGTCTTAATTGTTTCCACTTTATTCTGCTGGCAAACCAAACATTCCGCCACCAACTTTTGAATATCAGATTTAAGGCCATCCCAAAAAAATTCTTTCTTCACCCTGTGGTAAGTTTTTAAAAATCCTGAGTGTCCTCCTAAAGGAGAAGTGTGCAATTCCAAAAGAATCTTTTATTTTAGTTGGGAATTCTTACAAAGATATAAGCGATATTTGTACCATAAGGAATCATTTTTCCAACTAAATGTATCAGATGTACTAGGATCTTGCTGCAACTCTTGAATGAGTGTCCATACATCTTTGTCCTTCTTCCATTCATCTCTTGCTTCAGTTATCCAATCTGGTTGGATAATAGAAATGGCACAAAGCAATACTTCCACCTCTTCATTCTTTCTTGAGAGTGCATCTGCAACAACATTAAGCTTTCCTTTTTTGTAGATTATTTCAAAGTCATAATCCAACATCTTTGTGACCCATTTTTGCTGCTCTTCTGAAGATAGTCTTTGTTCCAAAAAGTGTTTAAGACTATCATGATCAGTTTTTACCTTGAAGTGTTTTCCCATTAGGTAAGTTCGCCATTTCTTTAGTGCATGCAGTATTGCTAACATTTCCTTCTCATAAATAGGTTTCTGTAAATACTTTCCTTTGATTGGACGACTTTCAAAAGCAATGGGTCTTCCTTCCTGCATTAAAACCGCACTAATTCCATTTCCTGAGGCATCACATTCCACAATAAAGGTTTTTGTGAAGTCTGGCGTAGCTAAGACCGGTGCTAGGCACATTGCCTCTTTAAGACGTTCAAAGGCCTTAGTTGCTTCGGGAGTCCATGAAAATGCATCTTTCTTCAATAATGTTGTTAGAGGTGCTGCTATTCTCCCATAATTCTTAACAAACTTGCGATAATACCCTGTTAACCTGAGAAATCCTCGCAACTTCTTTATGGTTGTGGGGAATTTCCATTACTTAATGGCTTTAATTTTGTTAGGGTCTACTTTAACACCCTCGTGAGATACAATATGACCCAGATATTCCACCTCTTGTACTCCAAAGAAACATTTGGATTTTTTTGCATATAATTGTTTCTCCTGCAATAGTTTGAGCACCCTGTCAACATGTTCAACATGATCCTTCCAAGACCTGCTGTAGATTAGTATATCATCAAAAAATACTAGCACAAATTTTCTAAGGAAGGTTTGAAAATGGAATTCATCAACCCTTGAAATGTAGAAGGTGCATTGGTAAGGCCAAAAGGCATGACCAAAAATTCATAATGACCCTCATGAGTTCGAAATGCTTTTTTTGGAATATCTTCAGTCTTCATTCTAATTTGATGATATCCTGAACGAAGATCCAACTTGGTAAATAAATTGCTCCATGTAATTCATCCAATAATTCATCAATCACAGGAATGGGAAATTTGTCTTTAATGGTGAGCTTATTGAGCTCCCTATAATCCGGACACATTCGCCATGATCCATCCTTCTTGTGTACCAAGACTACAGGAGCAGAGAAAGAACTTTGACTAGGTTGAATTATACCCGCCTCTAACATTTCTGCAATCATACGTTCAATTTCGCTCTTTTGGAAGTAAGGATATCTATAAGGCCTGATGTTTGGAGGAACACTTCCTGGAATCAAATGAATAGCATGATCATGATCACAAATAGGTGGGAGTCATTTGGGAGTTTCAAACACCTTGGAATGATTGTCCAAGACTTGTTGGAGATCTGCAAAAATAGATGATTTTGATGTTGGAACTTCTAGTGAGCATAATTGTGCAATTACGCCTCGATGTTATTTCTTTAGAAGCTTTGTCATGACATTAGAGCTTATTATCCTTCCTGGCTTCCCCGCAATACCCCGTAATTCGACTTCCTTTCCTTCTGAAAATTTTTTCAAGAAACGTTCTTGAAAATTAAAATCTACCGTCCCCAAAGATTGTAACCATTGTAGTCCTAGTACAACATCAGCACCTCCCATAGGAATGGAAAGCATTGGACTAGTCAATACATATTCCCCCATGGTTAGCTTGATATTATGGCATTTTCCAGAGCAATTTATAGTTCCTCCATTTGCAACCATCACTTGACATTCTGGGGCTAGGTATAGGAAACAATTTAATTCCTTGGCTACCTTACAATGAATAAAATTATGGGTGCTACCTTAATCAATCAACACTATTACCTTTTTCTTCTTGATATGTCCTTCTATCTTGAGAGTTTGAGGAGTGGTAATTCCTGCCAGTGCATTACACGATATGGTCGGATTCATTTCTTCCTCTTCTAGGGCTGGTTCCTGGTGTATATCCCCTTCTTGTTCATTTTCTTCTTCCTCTTCACAATCTATGTAAAATAATTTCTTCTCAGCACACTTATGACCTTTAGTGTATTTGCTATCACAACTATAGCAAAGCCTTTTTGCTCTTTTTTCTTCCAATTTTTGTGGTGTCAACCTTGTAGGTTGTGGAAATCTAGGCGTAGCAACACTTCCTTCTTTATAGAATTGAGTGGTAGGCTTCCTTGTCGCCATAATTTTACATTCAACTTTTCTTGCCAACCTGAATGCCTTCTCCAATGAATCAGGTTCCAAAACGCTAACTTCATGTTGGATGTTATCCTTTAAAGTGCCTAGGAAGAGATCAATCCTGTGTTCCTCTGTAAGATCAGTTACCCTTATATTCAATTTTTGGAAGTCCTCAATGTGCTGCCCCACTAAACCGTTTTGTTTGAGATTTATCAATTGGGTAAAGAAGGTGTTGCTCTTTGTATCCTCATAATGTGCTATCATTTCCTCCGTAAAAATTGACCAAGTGACAATTTTTTTACGGGAGCAAAGCCATCGATACCATACAAATGTATTTTGTTCTAAATGTAAAGTTGCAATGCGTACCTTTGTGTGTTTTGCACATTATGGAGATCAAAATATTGCTCCATCTGTAGTATCCATGTTACAGGATCCTTTCCATCAAACTTCCTCATATCCATTTTTGGAATATGGTGGTTCTTCCCGCCAACATTAGAGTTTATGAAATCACGATTAACATTTATTTTGTTCTCATCATGAGGTTATTCTACTATATTTCCGCCATTAGGAATCATTTCTTGTTTTAAGCTTGTCATCAAGCCTTCCATGTATGATTTTAGATCATTCTTCATGTTTTCCATGTTGTCTTTCATGTCATCCATCTTAGCTTCCATGCCCACTTCCATGCAATCCATCTTAGCTTCCATGCCATCCATCTTAGCTTCCAAGCCATCCATCTTAGCTTCCATGCCTTTCTTCAAACCATCCATATTCACTTCCATGCCTTTCTTCAAAACTTCCATTTCATTTTTTGTTGCTCTTTGCGAGAGTGAAAACTGTTGCACTTGCTCTTGTAATTTTGATAGATCATGTTGCAATTCTTCATCTTCATGAGTCATATTAGAGCCTTCTGAAGGCTTAATCAGTGTTGAATTATTTTTAGGGGCCATTTTAGAATCCAATATTGATATCTATTCTATAAGATGCCCTTGGAATCAATTCAACTTGATTCTTCAAACAAGACTTATGCAATTCGGAAAAAAATACACACCTTTTAGTTGCTTTGAGGAGCTCGATATTGAAATTGAATTACCTCTGTAATTAAAAATCTTCGATATCTGAAATTCCGCCCTGTAGTATCCCTCTGAAGCTTCTTTCAAATGCCAAAGGTCTGACCTGATTTGGATTCTTCAAGACAAAGTTGTGTCCAATCTCCCACAATGACCTAATTTTGGACTGGTTCAGTAGATCGAACTTGTATGACTTTCCACGTGTCACTGTTTTGTCCTTTGTCTCTGAAATTGATAGCCACAAAAATAGAGTCCGTGTACTTATGACCAATTTTTATGACACTCCAATCCGATCCCCAGAGAGAGAGTTATTGAACTTTTCCCACGATCACTTCTTTGAGATGAAATTAAGGAGCCTGAAAAAGCACTACCTTCCACAGCACATATTTCCAAAAATAATACGAAAAAAGCTCTGAAATTTTTTGAAGAATTTCCGCATGATTTTAGCTTCACACCATATGAATTCCAGACTCTGAACCTTCATAGAAAAAAATTTATAGCAAAATTTCCACAATGACCTGTTTAGGAGCCTGAACAAATACCTAACTTCCACAGATTATATCTCCAAAACTATTTCGGGCCAAGCTCTGAAATTGTTAGCAAATCTTCCTTAGGATTTTGGCTTTGTACCCTAAAAATTTCAGCTTTTGAAACTTCGTAGAAAAAAATTTATAGCGAAAATTCCACGATGACCTGTTTGGAGCAGCGAAACCCTAGAATCCAAAGCTCTGATACCAAATGTTGTGTAACCAATTCCAAAAAGAGAAGAAAAGAGATATAAACGCCTTATAAATGAGCCACTTCGAGGGGGAAACCTCAAATACATTACATAAATGAACAATTCTTGGATGATACAATTCACAAAACCTCCTTTCTATATATAGGAGTCCATGGGGCCATAATGTAATCCTAGTGGGCCACAATGTAATCCTAGCTGACCTAACAATAATAATGTAAGGGAACAATAATAAAAAAATGGGGGTTACAAGGGTACAATAATAACAATAAGGGGTTTACACTAACAATAATAAGGGACTATACTAGTGATATAGGGACCTAACAATCATGAACCCCCTACTGTTTTGCTCCACATGGTAGTCCTTACACACCTTATCGACTATATTTTTCTCATACTTTTTGCCGACCCACTCCATAGGGTTTGAACCATCCATGGGAAGACCAGTGATATGCTGAATAAGTGCCACATCAATTGGGATGCGATCCTGGATCCATAAGTTGCCATCATGGACTAGCGCAAGAAGTTGGTGCACAAGTCAGTCAGTGATATTGTAGTGGAAAAAGTGAGGCATCCACAATAGGTTTAATATCTCGGAACCATCCAACCCTCATGCCCATGGAATGGGGACTATCTTCATCATGTCGCCTTCCAATACCCTTTCGAGATATAGCTCTGGTGCCAATTGGGGGAAGGTCTCCAAATTTTCCAGGTCGTGGTCGTTGAATTTTACCTCGTGGAGCTTGCCAAAGGGTTCTCCAATGATGGGGACCTCACCCAGAGTCAATATAATTTTCATATAGGTGCACATCTCATCAAAATTCTTAGGCGTGCATGTCGAAGGCCTTCGATTCTAAACATTGGGCAGTAGTTAGTTGATTCGTTCAACAATATGGGCCTCTTCTTGAGCAGACATAGGTCTCCTCAATGGGTCAGGCGAGCGTGCTTGGGGCACCGCCCATGGGTGTTACACCAATTTTTGGTCATCTAACCTGTTACTATTAGATGGACCTAAGTACACCATATAAGACCAATTTTACCCTAAGTAAAATTTCTTTCACTATGAAAAATAACTTAGTAAAACACCTTTATTAAGTTGTTTGTGGTCTAAACAGGAAACCCTTAAATAAATCCACATTTTTTTAAATTTTCCTCAAGGAATAAATACTTAAAAAATAATTTAATTAATATTCCTGGTCATATTTAACCTAAAACAGGAAAATTAATTAGATAAATTATTATTTTCTAGGAATAATTATTTAAACCTTATTTAAATAATATTCCTTGTTAAATTTAATTAAATAATCCATTAATAATGAAATAAATCATTATTTATTTTATTATTACTCAACCACATCCTTGAAATGATAAATAAATCATTTATTTATTTATTATTTACTAATAAAGGGTTTGACCCAAGTCAAATTCTTTTTCCCTCCAACAAATATAATAAAATATTCCATAAAAGTTGGGTCTTGATTTGGTTAATAATATTTTAATTATGCACCAATATCTAGACTAACTCAATATTTTTTTTATAAATAGAAGGGTTTTTCCATTCATTCACTACCTTTTGTTGCTTAAATATCACGCTGGATCTATAATTTTGGTCTGACTTTGATCCACCATCATTGTCATATTTTTCTATCTTTTGCTTGTGAGCTCCCTTTGAGTTCCATTTTTGTCTGGGTTTTCTACACCATCAAAAGAGAGGAATCTTAGATATGAAGTGTTGAGGACTTACAGGAACCCATCCCATTGAGGAGAACCAGTAACATCCTTCTATGTTTTCCTCCCAGGTGCCCTTAATATAAAATTCATTCAACATATTTTTGTCTTGTCTATTGGATACATGGAGTAAATATCATTTTTATTTACTGCTTAATGTATTTTAATGCATAAATCTAGATTTTTGCAACATTTATCTTGATCACCTAATTGCAGATATGAAGATAGTGGTAGCCATATTTGTTGTTAGGGCTATTTGTTATGCACATATAAAGTGGTATTTTTCATACACTTGTGATTAAGATTCCTACTAACAACTAGTGACTCCACAGAGGTTTACGATTACAACCGTTGTCATTTTTCAGGTCCCTGCATATCTAGCTACTTCAAACCCTAGGATTTCTCTTTAGCTTCTTGTTTTTATTTTCTTGATGTTTTTTTTTACCTATAAAACCCTAAAACATTAAAAATTCTAACTTCCGCGTGTTTTCAGACCTATTGAGTAGGTGACTGACATTAGCCACAGCTGAGACGACACATTCTGCTGAAACCTGCTCCTGAGAGCACTGGAAGTGGAGGTCACACTTTTTGTCCCTAAAACTACGACATGGAGCTTCAGGATGTGGAAATTTTCCCAAAACCTGCGATCTCAGCAAGAAATAGGTCAGAAACTACGACCTCACTTTTTTGCGGGAATTTTTCAGAAATTTTTTTGGGTTTATCTGGGCCTATGTTCAGGGTTGTCTAGCCTCTGTCTTCGCCCATTTTTGACATGTACTTGTTATTTTTTACTCATCTAAGTGGGAACCTAGCCCCCTAGGGCTTTAGTACTCTCCACACTTTGTGGAAGAGTTTTAACTGCTGCAGGTTGTCTGAAATTTTCAGAGTGTTCAGCCATTTTTCAGATCTGATACTTCACCTTCAGATCCATTTTAGATTGGATATTTATCCATCCAAATCACCTCCTTTAGTTTTTTTTTCTTTTCCTCTAGGGTCCAATCTGTTTCCCTCCAGGAGATAGCCTTTCGCCACCTCATTTACAACAATTTTTCCTCTGATTTTTTACTGTTTATCTACACCTATTTCTAGTAGATCTGACCTTTAGATCCTTGTCCCTCCCAACCTTATATATATTGGCTATTTTGGTGTGTTTTGACTAGTTTTTTAACCACCTACAGACTAATTGTTGAGAGGCCGACCTCCTTGGGTTTAAATTATTGCATCATTACTTGTTTATTTACTGTTATTTCAGTTTCATATAATTTTATCTACAGGTTTATTTACAGTTATACAACACACATTTTATTTTTCTCTACAAACTTCTGGGTTTAAAAATTAAAATTTACACACTTTTACACAAACACCCTAAGTGAAGAAGAGTTTGGTTAACACCACCAAGCAAATACTTTAACATTGAAATCAATTGATCCTACATCTCTCTGCCCTCGTTCGACATTGTAATCAGTGGATGTTGCACCTTTCTGCCCTTGTTGATCTCTCTTTCCCTTGTGTTGTGTTTTTTTCGTCATCATTGCGCCACCAATGTGTTTATCCTAGAGACTTCTTGGCCTTCATCCTCAGTTTTCGGTAGGAAGACTTACTCCTCTACATAGGATTTGAGTTAGTCCTCCATCGAGTTCGCACTCCAACTCCTATTTTGGTTCATTGGGTTATCCTTCTAGTTCCACCCCCGGTTCTCCTCCTGTCACCTTCACCATGTCTGGTTCAGGACCTAACGCTGGTGGTAGCCTCGGCCCTAATGCTGGGAATACTACTAGTGGGACCACAACAAGAACTACTCCAGCTGCTCCCTTGCTCCCCTATATGGCAGGCCTCAGTCTTCTCGATTTTTACCACTTGATCAATTACCATATACACCATGATGCTAGTTTTCCTGCTATGCCGACCAAGCTCCCTTCCTACATCCCCAAGTTTGAAGGCCTTTCTAAAGAAGATCCTACAAATCATGTTTGATATTTCCACATGTGGTGTTTGTCTAACTCCATTATCGATGACTCTGTTCATCTTGGGTTTTTCCAATGTACGCTTACAGGTGAAGCTTCTAAGTGGTATGTTGACCAGGCCTCATCCTCTCATACCACCTTTGTAACTCTTGTTCGGGCTTTTCTTTCTTGTTTCCAGCTTCCCCTTCATTATGACACTAGTATGGAACTTTTGACTTATTTCTATCAATCGTTTGTGACCCGCCTATCTGATCATGTCCAGGAATGGCGGAGAATAAAGATCCCATGTCGTGCCCCTACCTTCGAAGACCGTGTCTACATGGACTAGTTCCTTAGATCTCTCTTGCCTTCTATCAACAAATATATCGCATTGCATTTCCCTCAAACCGAATAAGCCGCTCTCCAAATTGCGTTAAAATATGACCTAATCTATGCTTAGTTAGGTTATGTTTATACCATTCTACCTGATCTTCTTAGACTTGGTATTTCCAATGCACCAGGGGCATCTCATGTCGTTGATGGTCTCGTTGGAGCTCTCTCTCATCCATACACTCAGCCTCCCATGGGCTATGGTTTTCCTTAGGGGGGGCAGCACCTCCTGCACTTATCCCCTTCCCAGTAGCATGTATCCAGGATATGGCATGCCTCCTCCTTTTTCCCAACCTCCTATTTACCACAATTTTATCCAACCTCCTTATTATCCGTATCCGCAACCTGGTGCTATAGCTCCTCCAGCATTAGCACCTCTGCCTCCCTTGCCTTATCAACCCCCGCAACAACAGCCACTGCCCCCTCAGGGGCAGGTGTATGCACAACAGGGTGCGACTAATCCTCCTCCTTCCAAAACTAAGAGGAAAGGCACTCAAAATCAATTTTCTCCTGGTAATCCTAGACTTAATCCTCAAAATAATTCTTCTAACACTGCTAACTAGCAACAGGGCACTCAACCCAAGAAATACATGCTTGTTCGCATGAACAATCCTTGTTATTTTTGTGGTGTTTATGGTCATTACACACATGATTGTCCTCTTTTACCACAGATGAAGCAGATGTGGGAGTCTCAAGCAACATGGCGAGGACAACAAGCCTCCCCTTCTGTCCCTCCTAGTGCTACGCCTAGTCAGCTGGGTGTGTTTACTAATCCCTTTCCTTAGTAAGTATTTGTGGCTACCCAACCACTTGAAGGTCAGGTGGCCACTCAACCTCTTCCATATGGTACCTTCGATTACCAGATTCTCATGATGAACTCTGACCAACATATAATTGTAGATATCAACCTTCAGACTCGATCTCGTCAGTACAACAAGCCTCTCGTTATGTTTGTCCCCGAGCCACCTTATTTAGGTTCTATAGAGCCTCTTTTGACACCTAATGGTCCTTTGCAGATCCCTCAGCCTAAGGCAGAGGTTCATACCAAGATCCATAAAGGACCACTACACTGAAATTATACTTCTGGCAAAGATGCCCATCCGTATAGCATAGTAGATGATTTGGCGCAATCTCCTGCTTCCATCTCAACGTTGGAACTCCTCTAGTCGTGCCCTTTATAATGAGCAACTCTACTATCTGCCATGTGCACTATAGATCCTGCCGATGATCATTTGATCATCGTCAATGTTGATCGATCAAAACATCCTCCTCTTCCTGCTTCCGTCGCCTTCCAAATCCCAGTCAAGATTCGGAACGCCAACGTTTCCCACTGTATCATTGATGAGGGGGCATCCACCTATGTGATGTCCGCTTCGGTTTGAAAGCAACTCGGATCACCTGAGTTGGCTCCTTCCATGATCAATTTTCGAGCATGGTATGGCCACGTCTCCCAGCCCATTGGCTTATTCCGCAATTGTCCTGTTACTCTTGCAGGCAAGACTGTTTGCGTTGACGTAGAAGTAATTGATGCCCCCTTATATTAAAAAATTCTATTGGGTCATAGCTACACCTATGCAATGTCTGTTGTCCCATTTGCGGTCCACCACAAGATTTCCTTCCCTTATAATAGAAAGATAGTCACCATTGACCAGTTGATATATTATGAACTGAAGTCTCAAACCTCCCCTGAGTCCATCATCACTTCGGTGGCCAATAAGCAAACCATTGATCCTTTGACCAGTGTATCACCCGGAGTCTACAAAGGCTCCCCATTGCTTGTGACATTCCCTGGTCTTCCTCCTCATGTCTCTGATCCCAGCTCATAAAATTTTTGCATGATGCAATCATCTTGGGCTCCCCTTAAGCGGCCCGGTTGGGCTAGTCAGTAGCCTCGTCACCCTTCGCAGCCTACTCCTAGCCCTTCGATTTAGCCTTTTGAACCTCCACCTCTTGGCCCTTCACCTACAACTGGTATCCATGAGCCTCTTTACCCTCCTGGAATGGTTCCTCTGGGCCTTAACCATCTTATAGCCATCTCGCCTGGCTATTAACCCTCCATTCAGATACCGTTCCTAGCTCCTGCTCCCGGAGTGTACTCAGTACCTGTCATGGCTACCTTATGTCTTCCTAACCTAACCCTTGGAATTCCCATCCAGTATCTTGATCCTCTAGCTGCTTCCTCGCCTGGTCAACCCAAACCTTATCTTTCTTTGACCCTCGTTCAACCGGTCCCTATGACTTCTCCCGATGTTACAACACCTTATCCACCTCAACAGAAACCATCTCCTGTTGCGACCACTTCGGGTAAGAAGGGAAAATCTTGCAAGAAAACCTCCAAGGACAAGCATACCCTGACAAACTATGCCCCTCCTCGGCCGCCAAATCATAGTATCCAGTGTTATTTTTGTGATATTGTCAGTCATGCCACCCATAATTGTCCTGAATTGCCTCATCTCAAGCCAATGGTTAATGAGGCATTTACGGAGTCTGACATCCCTGAGGTATATGTCACTATACCTGATTTAGTCCTAAAACTCAAGTATTTGCACCCAAATCACCCTTGTGCTTTGTGTGATTTCCATGGCCACTATACTCACCTTTGTCCCCTCCTTTAAGAGTACCACTCCTCTTTGGAAGCGGTCTGCCAATTCGAGGCCAAGCGCAATGAGTCCATCGCTCCCTTATTTGCACATTTTTCTTTAGCAAAACCAGAGGACACATTCACTCCTATTGAAATTCCCCCTCTGGATGTTGAAATGATAGTGTCTTCGGCCACTATCTGCTACCTATCATCATCTATGAGATCCTTGATGGAAGACCCCCTTGGGCCTTCCCCTCCTGTTTCACCTGACCTCACTTCAACGATCACCTTGGGCTCAACATCAGTGTATCCCTTATCTATTTGTTCCTCATTTACCGCTCGTGACGATGCACATGTGAAACTCTCTTCTCATGATGATGATTCAGGTAGCTTCGCTGTGTCAGGTGGTCTTTCTTCCACCAGTCAACCCATCTTCTATTACGATGAAGACATTATGGATGTATTTACCACCCCTGACTTTTTCTTTCCCCCCTTACATAGAACCCATGAATTCGAACCACATACACCTTGTGGCCATTACATTGACACCCAATGTTTGGTAAGGGGGCACCCATATTTAAGAGACCAGGGGAATCAATTCTCCATAACTCTCCGAGTGTATCTGGTAGTTTCCACTCTAGTACCATTATTCTTCCACATTTAGAAGAACCTCTAGAGTCAAATATCACTCCAGATCACTCTAGGGATGATACCGTTCATGATTCCTTCATCTTACATCAGTAACCCAGTCCCCTAAACATTTTTGTTGACCAACCTATGGGTTTTCTAGGAGAGCACCAGTTCATTATCTCCAAATCCTCTCTTTGGGATAGTGACACCATGTATGACAACTCGGAAACTTAAAATCCATTTTATTTATATATGAAATACCAAAATATATTGGTAATCCTCCATTCCCTTTCTCCAAATGCATAACCATAACAAAAAAAAATGGCGCACAACATAACCATAACCATAACCATAATAAAAATGTGTTTAGATTCCCCTTTTTTCTAAGTACATTTTGGCATGACCACAACATGCTTGGGGGAACCTATGCCCCTCAACCATAACAATCCCATATCTCAGCCAAAAACAACACTGAAACCCCCTTTCTCTGACAGGTCATAGTTTTCAGGTCATTTCCTGGGACAGGTCATAGTTTTCTACCTAGTACATGTTACCCAGGTCGTAGAATAGACCCGAAAAAGTGTGACCAAGCATGTTCATGAGTTCTGGGTGCCTAAACTAAAATTTTGATCCCCTTAAATGAAATATTAGGGTTAGGCCTCTTACGTGTAACTAACGGATCTCGATTCCAACGGTCGGTTTTTCCACTACGATCACCGTAAGATTTAGGGCCTTCTCTTCTCTCTACATTCACCACACCTCCACTTGCAAATGAGTGAATTTGGAGGGAAAATGCCTTATTAAAAAAGAAACCCCTTATTTTTCTTTCGCCTGCTGCGACAAAACCGTAGCCCAGTTTGACAAACTGTTTGTACCATTGGAAAGCTCTCACCGATCCCTCAAATGGGTATCTATTTTTTTTTGTGATTTGATACTTCACTAGGACACATTTCGTCCAATAAGGGTCACTTTACCACTCCTCAAAATCAAATTTGTTCACTTGCAACACTTGTACTTGGGGCACCACTTTTCCTTAATACTTTTCCATGCTCGTGTCGATTTTTGTCGTGAGTAACCATCATATACTCATGTTTTTATGGTCCCCATTGGACCTTTTCTGTGTGGCAGCATCATCGAGTCACCCTTGTTTAGAGCATCCGAGTTGAGTCATCATCTCATTCATGGAGTCTATCTCGAGTCCATTTATATCCCACTATAGTCCTCCATCCTTCATTGCTTGGTTCCTCTCTCGTGTCACACATTATGGCCTTCAATCGTATTGTCGCCTATCCCTCATGACATTGTGTCAGTCGCCGCCACGTAATCCATGCCCTTTATGCTCTAACAAGGGAAGTTGTATGTCCGCTACTCAGTACCCCCCATTTCATCATCATCCCCAGTATCAGTATTTCAGTCGCTCTACTATTTCCTCTTGTGCTTTATTTAAGGATCCCTTGTTGCCTCACCTATGGTGGACCTCCTTCTGTCGACATCAAATCATTCATTCTAGAAGACAGGTCTAGAGGGCGGTGTACTTTGGTTCCAACTTCTATTCTTGTTCGGTGCCTCGGATCAGGCAAAGGGACTCCTTATTTCCCTTTGACTTGATTTTTTCTCAGCTCCAACACCTTTCAGCATGATCGAGATCCGTATACTTGATGGTTCAGTGATGTAGCAGATGATTTTGGTGATTCCTGGATGTGTGTGAGATGTTTCAGCCCTCATGAGGGGATGGCCCTACAGGTAGCACCCCACATGCCCGAATGACCTCTTCATTACATCCTTGGATGCAGCTCCATATATTTGATGATGTTGGCATCAAATGCTTGCAACGCCGTTTTTTCTACATGTGCTAGTCAGATTTTCAGAGCCCTTTCCTGTTTACAGGGGCATTTGGGTTGTATTTGTATCTCATGTACTCGGATATTATTGTATAAGTCCTAGTTGTTATCCCAGGCACAGTATGTATGTGGGATTCATTATCATGTTTTTACTGGCTCATGTTTATGCCAACATGTACTATATTGTTCAGTCCCTTGTTTACTGGACACAGTATTATTTTTACTTTGTCTCCGCGGGCATAGCTATGCCTCCCCCACCACCTATCACACATGTACTCATTCATAAAAGATACTTGTCACAATTGTAAGTATCACCTCCTCAAGGTCTAGTCCTCTAGCGCTTTTCTCTACCTTATATTTCTCTCTCTTTGACTTCCACTTCGGTGTCTAGTGATTGAGTTCTTACAACGTACTTCGGTCATACGATTAGCTCCTAACGCTCGCACGTTGGCGGGAAATATGTTACACCATTTTTTGGTCATCTAATCTATTACTATTAGATGGACCTAAGTACACCATGTAAGACCAATTTTACCCTAAGTAAAATTTCTTTCACTATGAAAAATAACTTAGTAAAATAACTTTATTAAGTTGTTTATGGTCTAAATAGGAAACCCCATGAGGAAATATTAAATAAATCCACATTTTTTTTATTTTCCTCAAGGAATAATTAGTTAAACAACAATTTAATTAATATTCCTGATCATATTTAACCCAAAAAATAAAAATTAATTAGATAAATTATTATTTATCTTATTATTTTCTAGGAATAATTATTTAAACCTGATTTAAATAATATTCCTTGTTAAATTTGACTAAATCATCCATTAATAATTAAATAAATCATTATTTATTTTATTATTACTCAACCACATCCTTAAAATGATAAATAAATCATTTATTTATTTATTATTTACAAATAAAGGGATTTGACCCAAGTCAAATTCGTTTTCCCTCCAACAAATATAATAAAATATTCCATAAAAGTTGGATCTTGATTTTGTTAATAATATTTTAATTATGCACAAATATTTAGACTAACTCAATATTTTGTTATAAATAGAAGGGTTTTTCCATTCATTCACTACCTTTTTTTGCCTAAATATCACTCTGGATCTATACTTTTGGTCAAAATTTGATCCACCATCATTGTCATATTTTTAGATATTTTGCTTGTGAGCTCCCTTTGACTTCCATTTTTGTCTGGGTTTTCTACACCATCAAGGGAGAGTAATCTTACATCTGAAGTGCTGAGGACTTACAAGAACCCATCCCATTTAGGAGAACTGGTAACATCCTTCTTTTTTTTCTTCCCAGGTGCCCTTAATATAAAATTCATTCAACATATTCTTGCCTTGTATATTGGATGCATGGAGTAAATCTGGTTTTTATTTAGTTCATAATGTTTTTTAATGCATAAATCTAGATCTTTACAGCATTTATCTTGATCACCTATTTACCGATCTGAATATATTGGCAGCCATATTTGATGTTAGGGTTGTTTTTTATGCACAACTAAAGTGGTATTTTTCGTACACTTGGGATTAAGATTCATACTAATAGTGGGGACTTCACATTTCCAGGGGAGGTGCGGGGCTTCACCCCAACCAATTTCATAGGTTTCCGCTACCCTTGCACTTTTTATTTCCCCTTCGGCTTACCCTGGCTTGGCGTGGATGTAACCTCCTCAACTTCGAGGTCGACTTCTAGTAATTCCTCAGATTTTTGCTCCGTCGAGGCCACAGTCTGTGAGGCTTCAATAGGATTGGTCTCCATCATTCTGGCATGAAAGATGAATTTAGGGTTGCTACTATCAGAGGGTGCAGTATTCCCAAACATTAAAAAATTGCGATAGTCACAGAATTTTGTAAAGCACAAACTATTTAAGATACTCAGAACCCTCTTGCGAGATAACCTACTGCTTTCATAGACTTGGAGATCAATCAATGGTTGGATGAGGCATATCAGAAACTTACCATCAAGTAAAAAATAAAAAATCTTCAGAGATCACCTCATTAATTTCCAACCTCTGACTCCTTTCAACAGTAAAATTTTCTTTTTACCAAGTTTTACTGTTCCAACAGCTAGTTTTCGCACCTACTATGCTCCTAGTGCACTTCTCCAGGACTCCAAACCTGCGATCAATCCCTACACATCCTCCTTTCCATACAACTACTCCATCCATATAGTCATTTGATCCGGTATGGTTTGAGCCGACTACCATTGACATATCTTGGTATCATATCACCACGCAGGGTAGCTAATCGAACAACTCCTCCATCAGTGATTTATTTTACCATATAGGGACCTAGCCAGTGCTGGCGAAACTTCCCCGGGTGTTTCACAAACCGGCTATCGTATCGTACGACCAATTCGTCCTCCATAAAATTCTTTTTCCAAATATGTTGATCATGCCATGCCTTATCTCGAGCCTTCTGAACCCGCTGATGAAAATTAGCAATGAAACGATATTCCTCCAAAGCCACAAGCTATGCTAAATGCTCCTCCATGATATCCTGCTCTACCATGTTCGTAAAAGGCTACGATGTGCAGGCTAGGAGCAATATATTCCATGGGCATAATGGCCTCTTTTCCATAAACCATCCCAAACAATGTCTTCGCAGTCCAATTATTGCAGGTGGTTCGATAGGCCCACAGAACTGATGGCATGCGCCTGTCCCAGTCACTGCGATCAACATTATAGACCTTGGTTAGTGCCTACTCCAAGATCTTATTAAAAGCTTCGACAGCCCCATTTTCCTGTGGATGATATGGGGTGCTTTACATGTGGTGGATCCAAAATTCCTCAGTCAAGGCCTTTATTGTTTCATTAACAAAGTGCATACCTCTATCGCTCTTTAAGACCTTCAGACAGCCAAACATGGTCAGAATATGCTCAAAAATGAAGTGTGCAACGATATCTGTAGTGCAATCCTACACAGCTTGTGCTTCAGCCCATCTAGTTACATAATCAATTGCAGTGATGATGTAGTGTACACCTACCTTCTTTCCTAGAGGGTTTATGGGCCCAACAAAGTCAATGGCGCATTTTTCAAACACTTGTAGGGATATTTGTGGTTACAGGGGCATTTTTTCTCTACGGTATGGCCTTCCCATGATTTGGCACATATCACAGGCTATGCAATAGTCATGAGAGTCACTATGCAGTGTAGGTCACCATAGACCAGCTCTCAAGATCTTCTATGGCGTTTCTTTACCTACGTAGTGACCTCCTGCTACACCCTCGTGAGCTTCTGCTAAGATGGCATGCCATTCATGCTCAAAGATGTATGTTTGCAACACTTCGTCAGCTCCCATCTTATACGGATGGCCTATGATGATGGTAAAATCTATTGCACGGGTTGCCAACTCCTTCTTCTATTGTACCGAATACTCCACAAATGCCATCCCCGTAGTTAAGAAGTAAACTATGTTGGCGAAATGTGCATCAACTACATTAATTGAGAACAACTGTGCATCATGTAGTCCTTATTCTAGGTTGATTAGCTCTTTTCCACTTTCAATCTGGGATAGGTGGTCCGGCCTAGAATTCAAATTTCTTGGCTTTACGATGATCTCAAAGTCATATTTTCGAAACAACTGGATTCATCGTCGTATTTACCCCCCCCAACACATTGTTATTCACTAGGCACTTCAAAGATGAGTGATTTTTGAACATCTTGAAGTGCCCACCCAGCAGGTAATGCTGGTATTTCTGCAGGGCGTACACCATGGCTAACCCTTCGCGCTCAATAGTGGAGTAGTTGTGCTCGGCACTAGAGAGGTTTCTACTGGCAAATGCAACTGATGGTCAATGTCCCCATCCCCCGGCTGCATGAGGAAAACTCCCAGGGAAATCCATGAAGTGTCGACATGAACATGGAAAACCTTTGTCCAATCAATAAAGATGAGGATAGGTACAAAGACCATCTTCTCCTCAAGTAACTCAAATATTTTCTGACACTCATCGTACCAAAAGAATGATACATCCTTTTTCTAAAATTTTTCCATGGGCATTGTGATCAGTGCGTACCCTTGAATAAACTTCCTGTAGTAACCTATGTGTCCAAGGATAGAGTGCAAATGCTTCTCAGTTGTAGGAACTGCCAGGTTGATGATCAGCGCCACCTTGGCAGGGTCAACCATCAGCCCTTGTCGAAAAAATATGTGACGCAAAAAGATCCCAAATGGTACACAGAATATGCACTTCTTGATATTCAAGGAGATTTGGTGATTTCTGCAGGTGTCCAAAATCATGCTCAGGTTCGAGACGTGCTTCTTTACTAACCCAAATACAGTCCAATCATCAAAATATACCTCCAAGAACATATGTATAAATTCCTTAAATACTGCAACCACTACCTGCGAAAAGATGGTAGGGGAATTCTTGAGTCCAAATCGCATAGCAGTGTAGTAAAATGAACCCCATTCAGTACCAAATGTGGTTTTTCTATGATCTTCAGGTGCGATCGTGATATGATGATAGCCCGAGAACCCATCAGTGAACGAGTATGCCTCCTGCCCCCACATGCTATCAAGTATTTCATCTGAGAATGGCATAGGAAATGGATCTTGTATGCAACCATCATTCAATTTGTGCAGGTCAACAGAAATCCATATCCCTCCCTTAGTATTTTTCTCCTGAACCACCATACGACTTAGCCAATTTGATTGTTTGACCAGTTCGATGATACCTGCGGTGAGCATTTTGTCGATTTCTTCCTTGACTTTTTGTTTGTACTTGGGGTTCAACCGATAAGGGCACTACTTCAAAGGGTGCACATCTAGTTTTAAACTGATGCACATGACTCCTATGTCCCCTATAATCCCTTTGAGTTCCAAAAAATTTTTCGGGAATAAGTCCTGATATTCCGTGAGGAGTTTTGCAACTTTTCCGACAGTATCATCATCCTAATAGTCCCCAATTTTAGCTAAATTAGGCTGCACCTCTTTTCCAATGTTGACTTCTCACAAATTCATAGACTTAGTGACATCAACGGTATATAGTGGGGGTCCAGAAACTTCACGATCTCCCTCCGACTCTAAGATAGAGACATTTCGCTGGTCGTCATGTCACTCCTCTATTGATAAATTGCGGCAGTTGAAAATATCATGCATCTGCAATTCCCATGTTGGTGCCCCATGTGCTGTGCAAAGGCATGATTCATCAAATACTAAGGCATCAATATCCTGTAGAGCTTCGTAAATTTCCTCGATTCCTCCTATCAACCCAAATGTGGCAGGTGCACTGGTGTAATTCGACGTCTAAATACCATGTAGTCGGGATTGGCCCCAAGGCATGAATGAACAGATGGACCCATTCCTCTATAGTTCTTTCATCAAATTATTCCATCCATGTAGACAAGTGCTCGCGTGGGTTCCCTGGACCCAATAAAGTATTTACACGCATGTGAGTCAGAGGTTCAAACACTAAGACCATCATGTCGCGACACTATTCCCAATCCTAGAATGCCCCCTTATGCATGTCCCACCACTTCGCAGGGGTTGCATGCATGGCTAGATTAAGGGACCATATCCTTTTTTCCCTTGGGAATTTCTCTTAAAATGTTTTCAAAAACTCCTTAATGCTACCGAACCATCAAAGTGGGGCAGTTCTCTTAATTTTGAGGAAATACATCGGAAGTTCTTTCTGATCCTAAGACATTGCAATGTAGATACATCATGTAGCCAGTTCTGCCAGTTTTCAATTTCCCCATCGGAGTCAGAGAAAAATTCATTGTCCTTTTCTTAGAAAATTACACCATCATCCGTAGGATTGATCCAATCCTCATTTCGAGTGGTTAATTTATAGATGTGATCCACATCCTCTTCTTTGCACACCAGTTCTATATACTGCTCTCCTTCTGCAAGGTCTAGTGGGACTATCACCCTTGTACCCTCATTCTCAAAGACCATGCTTATTTTCTTTAGATTTATAATGCCACCCATATCTATAGCCCAATCCAGCCCTAGGAGCGTAGGGTAAGGGTCCACATCTTCCACAGTCCGAATTACTTTGAAGTCAGCTCGTACCTTAATGCCTGTGATATCTACCATAATCTTTGATAGCCTCCCCAATGGTATGATATTTTGTTGGTTATCCATATGCAACTGTATAGGGGACCATTCTAGCTTAGGCTCTCCCATCTGCTGCCAAGTTTTCTTGGGTAGTACGTTCACATCTAACCCCAAGTCGAAGATAACCTGATCCATTTCGTAGTCGCTAATCTGCGCTGTTAGGCGCATCTCTCAACTAGTGCGTTTCTTATTCTTGTATAATTTGTGAACATATTTAACTTATGTGGGAGGATAAGTTCTTTCTGCATAGTTATCTATCAGTGTCTGAATATTTTCTATCGTCTTCTGGTTGCGCAACATATTCATACATGCTTGCAGGAATGGTTTAACTTCGTCGTCCACTCTTAGGTGTGTTGGAGTCTTGGAAGTAGGTGCCTAATCCTTCGTAAAGTCATTGCGGGCTACGACGAAGTTTTCTTTATCATTTTGTAGGTCCAAGCTTTCTTGCTTTAAAATTTCTTTCTGAATAAGATATTTAGCTGCAAATTTCTCCTCAACTCCCCCAGTAGCCATGTCATTGCGCATTATGACATTAATTCTTGGTCCTTCATCACGTGGTTCATCCTTAACCCTCTGCACATTCTGCGTAGGTGTTTGTTATTTTTCCTGCATTTTTGCTATCAGCATTGGGCATTCTTTAATCACATGGTCTAGCTATTTACAATACCTGCAATATTGTCATGCAAGATTCATACAGTCCCTTCCGAAGTGTCTTACTTCTCCACAGTTCTAACAAATCAGCTGCCCTCTTCCCCGACCTACGCTTCCACCTCTACCCCCTCCCCTGCCCCTAGCTGGGGAGCCTCCTCTGCCTAAGGGAAATAGTGGTGAAAAGGGATCATACTGTACCATGTATAGGTTTCCTTGGACTATCATTAAGTCATGGGTCCGATATTTATGTTTGTCATGTCCCACTGACTGGAAAAATCAGAACCATTGTTGCTTTAATTCTGGAACATACGCACCAATATGGGGGCAATGGTTGGTTTCATGTAGTTCAGCTACACAAAAATCAGCGCACCATAACGTCATACTACTTGGTCCCGCATCCTCCCTAGGGTGTAATGGGTTGGGTCCCCCAGCTTGCATGTAGTCTACCACCAGTGGGCACTGATCCTTGGTGCGACCAGATACCCTACATCATATGCACCATACGTCTAGGCTAGATTATTTCCTTCGGTATTTTTGAAGATTATGTATGTCAATATGCATTGCCTCCAACTATCCATGTATATATTGTACCCCAAAATGAGCATCATCTCTCGACGTAGCCTCTAATTTAATAGCAATTTCTAAGGTCTTCTCTTGCGTTGCAATCGACTTTTTCCCCATGGGTCCACGTAGGTGAGGTAGCAACATAGCAACAAACCATCCCTTGTGCTGCCTATCATCATACTGAAATTCCCCATCTCTGATAACCATTTTTAACCAATGATCAACCTCCCATAATGATTTGGTGGGTCCCTGTTTAAAGTCTTTCAATTCGACCACTATTTGTGAGTAGGACTTAGGCTTCTGAAACTATTTTTTTAATGTTGTATTAATCTCTTGAACAGATGGATCTGTGTGCTGTCACACGTACCCCATATACCAAATTAAGGCGCTTCCTTCAAAGGTGAGTGATAGTTGTTCTCTCTTTACAACTTCGGTAGCTACATTCTATGCAGTCCATACGGATTCTGCTACAAACCAAAATTGGTCCATATCTTCATCCCCTACACCCTTGAAAGTGGGTAGCTTCATGTGAGTGGCCATATCTTATTCTGGTGGTGGAAAAGGTTTGGGTGAGTTGTTACCTTTATGCTGACTTGAAGGTGGTGTAGCTAGAGGACTATCTCCTACGTGCACAACCAACTCCCTTAGTGGACTGTAGATGGATATATCCCCTTCTTGATTGGTTAGGTAATACTAACCACTTCGAGTTGTACTTTCGCTATTATCAGAGTTCATTCATTCAGTGTGGCTTCACAGAATGCTCTTTTCACACAATAATATCTTGATTAATAATGGCAATGTTTTCAAACAATTACCCCAGAAACCTTTGAAGAACCTTTGCTCTGCTTCAAAATAGGATATGAACTAATCGACTATGAATTCAATCACAAATCCTCCCAACACATTATTCACCCAATGATCTACCATATGTGTGATGCTATTATTAGTCCTTTCCAACTGCTATATCAACTCTGGAGTCCACTACATGAACCACTCATCCTTCCAACATGTCTGGAAATATACGAGCCTGGATAGCCACTCCTACAGCTCATATGCAAAGGTTACAAAGAAAATTTCATATACTTTAGTAAAAATGTACTTATTTTTCCACTTCTCCGCTGTCAGCTTCGCGCTGCGACTCTCTTTTTTGGAAAATTCCTAAATCTGTCTTTCGAACCAGTCTTTGATTTCTAGTTTCTCAGGTCTCCAATTTTCCCTTGGCATTACCTGATCTCTCTCTCAAAATACTCCTAGTCCTGGCAACGAAACCATTTGTTCGCTTGAGGGATTCTGACCCAGGTTCGAAGGTTAAGGTTCTCCAAAAAAACCCTATACTACTGGCCCTTTCGGCAATGACCTACTTTCACAGGCCAAGCTCTCACCCGAAGTAGTATGGGAGGGTGCTTGAACTAGGTTTCCGCACCATGGGAGAGAGTAGGTAATTAAGGCAGATCTACATTCACAACTTATCAGATTCGCATAGAGAAAGTCTATTCGCAGGCTTTTAACAATTTAATTATTCAATCATAATAGAGCTATTACCATTCACAGATCTAGTCAGTACCTTCACATCCACATGCATATCAGTAACTACCAGCACATAATATCATAAACGCAACTACAGATACATTCGCAGCAAAAACATATAGCACAGATGTATTTGTAGCTTAAACATATACCATAGATTCACATCAACTGTAAACACACCAAATCCAGATATCATAAATATAATTCAACTATATTCCACATATATTAATATCCAAAAACCTAGTTACAACAAAAACTAGCTCACACACATAGCCTAGCGGGGTTCGCACACAGCACGAATGAGGATCTCCGCATACATAGCCAGTAGGAGTCCTTACCAAAACAACCCAAAACATATCTAATAGTTCACACGTAGCATCAGTCTTAATTCATGCCTACCTTTAGACTCAAAGTATTCATCTATTTATATCGATGTAGCCTATGCTATCACGTGGTCTACAAACTGTGGTTTGCGGACTCTACATCTACCCTTTGACCCCTTTCAATGCATTCGGGGCTTTGACTCACCCCAAAACCCCTATATTAGACTAATTAATACAAAAAATATACAAAATTCGCAGCTTAGGGAGCCCCGTTCCAACACCAGCACTATTAAAAGAACTATTATTTTCAATTTGGCTATTTCAGTTTGGATATTAAATGGTACTTGATTTTTTCCTAACTGAATGATTTCCTCTTTACCAATTGTAGTTTGAGTGCTCTTATATTTTTTATCAGCAATTGGTATTTCGGTCTGTGTTTCCACTGTTTTACTTTCAGTTTTCTTATCTGGAACAGTTTGAGTTGCAGTTGTAACTTTGGCAGCAGCTTATTTTTTATTATCAACATATTTTTTAGTAGTAGTTGATGTTTTAGGATCATCTAAAGTTTTAATAGTAGCTGAATTTTTAGTAGCAACAGATGATTGAGGATCAACAGGTGTGATGTCTACAATTTTTGGACTGGGTGCAATCTTTGGAGTAGAAGTTTTCTGATTTTCCCTAGGGAGAATTTGTAGCACATTGGACACAAGATCTTCTACTTCTTTCTTGTTCTGAGTTTGGACCATTTTCATTGTAACAACTTCTGCATTTTTCTTGCTTCTAGGGTTATACTGCTTGTGAACTTCATTAATGGAAAATTCATAACCTTGTTTATAATCAAAAGAATCTCGAGACTCTAATTGTAATTTTTGTAGCATGTATAATTCATGTTCTTCTTGGGTAAGAAAATTATTATTATCATCATTTATTCCCATTAAGTTAATTTGGGTGTCCTGATCATCATCATTTTTTTGGGAACTCTCTACATAGTTTTCTTGGAAAGGTGGTCTAATCAATTGATCACGTGTTGTTTCTCTTTATTTACCAGTATTGGTATTCTTCCTAAAATTGGGGTTTCTAATTTTAGGACCTTGTTTTTTATTATCCCACTATAGTTTTCTTTCCACATTTTATAATCTATCAATTAGTCTTTCCATACTCTTTGCTAAACTATCTATCTTACTATCTGTTGTAGATGGTTCATCCTTAATGGTTACTCTTCTTTCGTTTCTAATTTTGGCTCTTTTAGCTAACAAGTTAGCTTCTACACTAACTGCATTACTTTTAATTTGTTCTAATGTTTCATGGTTTATTTCTCTCAATTGGTATGACATATCAGTATCAAAACCATCTAGAAATTTTATTAAAGCTAGATCTGGTGGGGATTTCATGTTTTCTAGAATCACATTGTAAACACTAATAAACCTATTAGAATAGTATTGAACAAGCTCATTAGGAGCTCTTCTAATGTTTTCATATTCAGAAAATATTTGTAAAGGTTTTTTCTTTCTTTCCCATCTATTAGTAAATAATTGATGAAAAGAAGCTAAATCATCTATATGATGGGAAGGTAAATCTTTAAACCATTTATTTACATCTCCTGATAAAGTTTGAGCAAACAATCTCATTTGAACATCAGATTCGTCAATTTCATGCAATTCAAAGTAATCAGTCATTTTATTAACATTTTTTTGTGTAGTGTATTGACCCGTACTATCAAATTGAAATATTTTACTTTGGTAATCATGGGGCATGGCATGTAATTGAGATGGTAAGATGAAATGGGCATATCTGGCTGCCATGGCTAAGATTCTAGTTTGGATAGGAGGTAAGTTTCTGGTGCTTGGTGATGAGGCTGAAGTACTTGGAGATGAGCTTGGGACACTAGAAGATGTACTTGGAAATGAGGTTGAAGTACTATAAAATGTAGCAGAAGTGCTAGAATATGATATTGAAGTGTTTGGAGATGGAAATAAAACTCTAGGTTGAAAAGGAATGTTGGGGATGAATGATTCTGTGGAAATGAAGTGTAGTGGAAATAATAGATGAGGCGGTACTAAATAAATATGAATTTACAGACTCTGAAGGAATGGTAGAAGGCTTAGGAGTATAAGCAGATAAAGTAGTTAATTCAACAGAATGTTGAAAATAGGCTTCATCAATATTCTTAATCAAAGTTGCAGTCAAAGCATCAAGTTTATCAAAAGCTTCTAGAGCTCGTTGATCTAAGTCAAGTGAAACAATCTCCTTCTTTCTTTCAATAAATTGAATAAAATTATGATCTATTACACTATCATAGATTGAATTTTCAGATTTAGTTCTAAACAAAGTGTGTTAAAATAATAAATCAAATTCAATATCTTGTAAGATTGATAATTATTTGGGGAGTGAATTTGCTTTTATTAATTGGCTAGTATTCCCTAGACTTTCTACTTTTTTGGTTTTTCTTAAAATTCTGTCAGGATCATCAACAATTACAGTAGGATGTGGATCAGGATGAGCCCTGCTATAGTATGTTCTCCTATAAGCCATAGTTTTAAATTTTAATGATATATCTTAAGAACCCTAAAACAACCTTAAGGTGAAAAGGCGAGGAAAAGTGTTTCTTTTAATGTTTATTTAAAACTGAGGATTGATTTCCCCAGTATGGTCGTCAGTATGTTATCACTCCAATAATTCCTAGGGTTTTTATGCTTTTTGTTTAAAGAAATATTAGAGGTAACTATCAACGTACTTTTGAGATCATGATGTAGCCTTCCGAATGCTCAGAGAGGGCTCTCTCTTTATAATTTAAATTTGTTATTTCTAGTTTATTTTAGGCTAGTTATGTAAGATTGATTGAGTTTTTATTTTGGTTTGGTGGTGGAATTACTGATTTATATGGATAGATATATGTCTACCTTCCATTGGGCTATGGAGTCAATGTACCAAGCAACAGGGCAGAATTAAGTTCTAAAGGAAGTGTTCATAGGCCAAGCTAGTTGAGAAAATTTAGATATTTTAGGCTGGATGGTGAAGTGGCTTCCATCAGGATCAAGGATCAGTTAAGGATTCCTCAAAATGGATAATAAGGGAGGTGAAAAAGGTAAATCGAAACAAGGTAGCAATGAAGGATTCTCTAATCTAGATATCAGAAGAAAACATCAAAATGAATAATAGTTCAGAACAAAGTGTACTTAAACAATTTTTGCAATAATATTCCTATTATAACATTTAAATTTGAAAAACATACAAGTTTATGGAATACTTAAGAAAATAACAATTTGAAAAATTGAAAGATACTTCACTGAAGTGGCTCAACACATGAATATCGTAATGGAATTCCTTTATTACTCAGTACTATCTGTTGACTTGAAAATGGTACAATAAACCCTCAGGTGTTTAGATAATTTACAACTATAGAAATGTTCAGGAATCCACCCTCAATACTCTGAATTATGAAGTATTTATACAAAAACTAATATAAAATAGCCTAAAATTGATTTAGGAATTACTCAAGGAAAACTAAATATATTCATGGAAGAAGATAGAGACACCTAGGACACTAAATGCTATTTGTCCCTGCTTTTTTAGATTTGCTCTTCATTCTTTGATATTTTGTTGCTTTATCTCTCTGATTGTTGCTTTACACTGGTTGTACTTTTATTTGTTGAGTTCATTTCACACTGTCTTTATCTTTAAACTCTATCTTTCACTGATTTTCATCTGTATTCATATTTATCCAATTTAACTTAACTGCTTTGTTACTCTTTGATTGCTCTATTTACCTCTCTTACTTTTCACTATCACAGTAAATCATATAAATTTTCCCAAGCCTCTTCATCTGGTAATTTGATATTTACCATTCTCTTGTAAATTTCATTATCCTCTGTGTATTTTGAAAAAGTAGGCTTGTTTATAAAGAGATGATTTACCTCATGCTGGAGGTAAAAGAGATTTTCAAAAGTCTAATAAAGTACTTTTCCTGTAGGCATTCCTTTCATGGAGGAATTGTTGGATTGGTCCTTAGCCACTTCTTTGATTTTCTTGTCATAGTCTTCATGATTCATTAATATTTCATTGATCACCAAAGGATAAGGTAGACCTTTCTTCCCCAAAATATCAAATTTGACCATGAATCTGGTTATTTCTAACTCCATGTTTTGACACTTATCTTCAATTTGTGTCATCGGGTTCCTCTTGGAAATAATTTTTCTTACTTCTAGGATTGTTTCAGTTTTGTCACTTATTCCAATTTCTTCTAATTCCTGTTTGTTCTTAGAATTGATAAAATTAATGATCTTAGTGGGCTCTTCTGGTTTTTTCCCAAGATCCTCTTTGACTTTCTGAATGGCTTCGCTTGCTTCCTTGATCAAATCCTTCTGCTCAAAGATAACTTGGATGGATGGCTAAATATCATTAACATAGTTAATGATATTTTCCCATAGCTATTTATTTTCTTGGGCAAGTGGTTCTTTCAGTGTCAATTCTTTCTCTAACTTATGTACTATGTCAATCAGTTTGTCTAACTTATGTGTTTCATTCTTATCCATGATTTGAACTAGCTTCTTTTCATCCTCTAGACTTTTTATTTGTTCTTTAAGTCTATTAATTTCATTTGTTTGGATTGACATATGAAATTATGTGTTTCATTCTTATCCATGATTTGAACTAGATTCTTTTCATCCTCTAGACTTTTTATTTGTTCTTTAAGTCTATTAATTTCATTTGTTTGGATTGACATACCCTGCATTGATTTGATCAATTTACCTGCTTCATCATTGGGATGATCTTCTGTTGTTGTTGAATCTGTTTTTGATGTCGTAACTAATGTATTTTACATTGTTGTAGCCACTAGAAGTTTTCTTGCAAATGGAGCTACTGAAGTATATGGAAATGTTTTAGTGATTGTAGGAATGGTAGTGACAGGAATTTCTTCCATGCTGGCCTTCTTTTCCTTCACTAATTTATCCATCTGATTCTCCATCTCTTTCAGTTAAGTTGTCAACTCAATGATGAGACACATCATCTTTTTGGCCTTCATTCTCTAAAACTTCTTTTTCTTGTGGATGTTCAATGGGAGGTAATTTTAGCTCCTTCTTCAATGTAGCAATGTCTGCATTCTTTTTCTTGATGAGCTCTTCTGCAACTTTGATGTTGTTGGGATCATATCCTACCTCTATGACCAATTCTTCAAGTGAATTGACTATTTTGTCTTGAGCTTGTAAAGATTCCTTCTCTAGCTTTAATTTTCCTCTGATGTTTTCTAGAGAGTTCTGAATTTTTTGGACACCCATAGCTTTATTGGTCATAGTAGAATATAGTATTTCTCTAGCTTGCTTATGAAATTCAATTTGGTCTATAGGTTGAACATATTTAGCCATGAATTTGAATGTTGTTTTCTTGTAGTTAGATGATGACTTTGGATACTCCACTGAGGGTTGAAAAAATATCATCTACATATTCCTAGTCTTGTAATCAGAGGCAGAAAATAACCTGTTCTGGTCACTAAGAGTCTATTTCCAATATTGTGCATAGGTTATTGCTTTCAATGCCTCATTCCTGAGTTTGATTTCTTTATACTTATCCATGATATCATGTTATTTATCTACTAGTTTTCTTGATGAATAGACCTCAACACTGTGTTGTTTCTGAATGATTTGTGTATTAGAGATTGATGGCTGATGAGTTTCCTCTGAAACTATTGGAGTTGAATTTTCTTTAACCATTGTGTCTGTATCAATGATTTCAACTGTCTCAATTATTTCTTCTTGTTCAACTACTGGATTTATTTTTGGCTTATCCCTATACATTAGTTTGAATTTAGTTTCAGTAGTGGTTTGAGCTGAATATGATCCTTCTTCTCTTGATCTCTTAGAGTTTCTGTCTTGTAGGGATGGAGTATGTAGGACATAACTAGTATCGACTGGTTTCTCCACGTCTTTCAAAGTATTCTCCAACCATTCTGACTTGTTGGAGTACTTTTCAATCTCTGGTTTAGGCTCATGGACAAAAGGAGTTAATTTGAATTTTACTCTTAACTTGATGATAAATCCCGAAGTATCATAATGTGATCTGAAACTCTCACTGAAATTTAATTCCTGTAAGAAATTTTCTGCTTGTTGACCAACATTCATTTTATTGCAGATGAAAGGACCAATCTGGTTTTTAATATTAAACTGTGTTTTCTTCTTTGCTGATAGAAAATTAACCTCATCTGATTTTAGGATCTTCCTGATATATTCTAGTGAAAATAACCTCATTAGGAGGTATTTGGGAAGCTTGTATGGAGTGATTTTATATCCATATACCCTAATTTTATTATGGTTCTGGTATAAATACCAGTCTCCTATTCTACTATGTTCAGACAACTACAATAATTTATTTATTTCTTCATTGATCCTAGGTTCACTGCTACTGCTTAACATATTGATAATGTGATGAATAAATGAATGAATGAAGTCCTTGTATGTAAACTTTTTGTAATATTTCCTGATGAAGGAAGTCTAGAAGACTACTGATTAGGGGTTACCCTTAGTGTCCAGTTTTTGAAGGCTAACTTCTAACCTTTAAAATTGGAAGTATAGGAATAAATGAAACAACACTGAACAATACTTAAAGACTCCCTCCTCTGGTACTTTAACTAATTTCTCATGTATGACATATAATAAGTATTGAGAAAAGTTAAATGTGAAAGTTGGAGGCTGTCCTGGATAGAAAATGGATAGAAAACCTAGGATTGAAGCATCTACATACTCATCTGTAAAGTATCCTAGAATACAAGACAACCTTGTGAAAATCTGTCTTGTTCTCTGAAAAAATGGAGGCTAAATAAGGAGGCTTACTCTTTGTGGTTTCAACTGATGAGGGCAAGAAGGTTTAAAAGATTTGAAACCTCCTTGGAAAGTAAAGTTTCAGATATAATTCACTGAGGATTTCAATTAACAGAGGGGCTTCATCAGGTTTGGGTTGGATTTACAACATCTAGTTTATTGATTCTACAGTAATGGTGAACACAATCCCTTTACTATGGGTTACTAGGGCTCTTTCATTTGGGTAGATAATTGATTTGACATAGTCTAATTATCTTTGGGAAGTGGAAGGTCTGTGGGAAGATATACTTGGGAAAATTTGATTCCCAAAGGTAGATATCATGAGCTTGGTCAACTGATTTATCATGGCTCCAACAGTGGATGTCTAAGAGGTTGAAATCAGAGGTTGAAATCAGTGACTGTGTCATTTATTTTGAAATATTTGTCTACAAGGGGGGTATGTTCAATATGGACAACAAGAGGTTTTAGGGATTAACAGTCACAATACCATGGGAGGCCATTTAATTTGTTCAATTGATTGATATATTACTTTCTGCGTGTAAGTACAAGTCTTGGCACTTACGAATACCTGGAAAAATATGAGTTCAGTCTGCAGAAAGTTTTTTGGTATCATCTGAGGCCTTCTGGCAGAAAAATAGGCATCAATGGTCTTATAAATCTTCTAATCAGAGTCGACAGCAATTCTAGTAGTAGTAAGTATGAATTATGGTCAAAATTGCCTTTAAAATGGGTCGGAAATGGTCTTTGCGTTAACAAATAGTTTTGGCAAATGCACAACTATTACACAACATTTTGTCACCGTCCCTGCAATCCCTAATCTCGTACATTATAGGACTATTCTCGTGACCTGTGAATAGTAAAATGTCCTGAAAACACCTTCATGGCATCCTCTTGCATAAGGAAAAACATTCTCCTAAAGGAAATTTCCTCTGAAAAATCCCTAAAAACAGATGTTTTAGCCTTGGCACGACTAGCCAATTCATCCCTCGCGCCAATGAGGGAAATCCACACTAGAGGGCATGCCAATGGGCGGTCTATCCCTGTGTCTCACTTGCGCTAAGCTTATTAAGGGATGTTTTTTAAAAATAAATGGCGAAAGTTTGATTCTAACAAACTCCAAAATGAATCATCAAAATACGTTTTGTGGTTTGGCTCCGGATCTCCATGTATAAGAAGTGGTTTTCCACTTCTCATGGAAGCTTCCTAAGAGATAGGGCATGTTAGTATGAATCCTTTGTCGAAGTGTACGAAAAAGGACCACTTTAGCTACGCATAACTAATAGCCCTAACAACAAAAGTGGCTGCCAATATCTTCAGATCTGCGGTTAGTTGAACATAAAAGAGCTGCAAAAATCAGATCTATGCATGGAAAGACATTAAGCAAAAAAAATAAGGGTTTGCTCCATATACCAATAGACAAGACAAGAATAATTTCTGAAAGAATTTTTATATTAATTGGGCACCTGGGAGGAAAGAAAGAAGGCGTATCCAAATCTCCTCATTGGGATGGGTTCTTGGAAGTCCTCAGCACTTCAGATCTAAGATTTATCTCTCTTGTTGGTGTAGAAAACCCACACAAAGAATGGAACTCAAAGGGAGCTCACACAGCAAAGGGTGGAAAAGATTGACCAACTGTATAGATCCAGAGTGATCTAATAGGAAACAAAAGGTGAGGAATGGTAGGAAAAACCCTCCTATTTATAACAAAATATTGGGTCATTCTAGATCTTGGTGCATGGGTTAACCAGATCTAGATCCACTTTTTATGGAATACTTTATTATATTTGTTGGAGGGAAAAGGTATTTGACTTGGGTCAAATCCCTTAATTTGTCAAAAATAAATAAATAAATAAATGATTTATTTATCTTTTTAAGGAAGCGGTTAAAAGATAACTAAATAAATAATGATTTATTTAATTATTTGTGGTGATTGGGTCATATTTAACAAGGAATATTATCTAAATAAGATTTAAATAATTATTCCTAGAAAATAATGAGATAAATAAAGGTTTATCTAATTAATTTCTTTGTTTTTGGGTTAAACATGACTGGGAATAATAATTAGATTATGGTTTAATTAATTATTCCATGAGGAAAATTAAACAAATATAGGTTTGTTTAATATTTCCTTTTGGGGTTTCCTGTTTGGACCATAAATAACCTAATAAATGTGGTTTATTAAGTTATTTACCATAGTGAAGGCAATTTTACTTAGGGTAAAATTGGTCTTACATGGTGTACTTGGGTCCATCTAATGATAATAGGTTAGATGACCAAAAAATGGTGTAACAGATTGCCCCCCAGCGTGCGAGTGTCAGGAGCAAATCGTATGACCGAAGTATGTTGTAAGAACTCAATCACTAGACAAAAAAAGGGAAGTCAGAGAGAGAAATGCAAGGTAGATAGTGTGTTGAAGAACTAGACCCTGAGGAGACGAGACTCGCAGGTGCAACAAGTCTCTTTTTATGAGAGGGTACCTGTGCTGAAGGCGGCGGGGGAGGCATACCTATGCCCGCCGAGACAAAGGACAAAAGAATAGTGTGTCCAGTAAACAAGGGACCGAACCATAAAGTACAGCCGACATAATCATGAGCCAGATAAAAATACAATGAGGAATCCCATATACATGCTGTGCCTGGGATAATAGCCAGGACTTGTACAATAATATCTGAGTACATGAGATACAAATACAACCCAAATGCCCCCTGTAAATGGGAAAGGGCTCACAAAATCTGACTGATACATGCAAATCAAAGAGGCACTGCAAGTGGCTAAGGCCAACATCATCAAATATCTGGAGCGGCATCGAAGGCTGCAAGGAGGAGGTCATCCGGGCATGTGGGGGGCTACCTGCGGGGCCACCCCCTCATGAGGGTTGAGACATCTCACACACACCCGGGAATCATCAAGAGCTGCTGCTGTATCACTGAACCATCAAGTATACGGATCTCGGTCATGCTGAAAGGAGCTAGAGTGGAGAAACAATCAAGTCAAAGGGAAATGAGAGATCCCTTTGCCTGATCCGAGGCACCGAACAAGAGTGGAAGCTGGAACCAAGGTACACCGCCCTCTAGACCTGGCTTCTGGAATGAATGAGCTGATGTCGACAGAAGGAGGCCCGCCATAAGTGAGGCAATGAGAGATCCTCACCTAAGGCATGAGAGACAATAGTAGAGCGACGAACAGACTGACACTAATGATGATGGTGAAATGGAAAGGACTGAGTAGCGAATGGACGACTTCCCTTGTTAGAGCATAAAGGGCATGAATGACATGGCAGCGACTGACACAATATCATACAGGATGGGGGACAGTGGGACTGAAGGTCATAATGTGCGACACAAGAGAGAGACCAAGCAATGAAGGATGGAGGGCTATAGCGGGGTACAAAGGGACTCGGGATAGACTCCATGAATGCGATGATGACTCAACTTAGATGCTCTAAACAAGGGCGACTCGATGGTGCTGCCACATAGTAAAGGCCCAGTGGGGGACCATAAAAACATGAGTACAAGATGGGAACTCATGACGAAAATCGACACGAACAAAGACAGGTAAGGAGGCGAAATGGTGCCCCGAGTACAAGTGTCGTAAGTGAGGAAATTCGATTTTAATGAGAGGGGAAGTGACCCTTCTTGGACAAAATGTGTCCTGGTGAAGTATTAGATCATAAAAAACTAACAGATACCCATTTGAGGGCTTGGTGAGAGATTTCCAACGGTGCAGATGGTTTATCAAACGGGGCTACGGCGTGGTCACAACAGTCGAAAGAAGAAACAGGGGTTCTCTTTTAATAAGGCAGTTTTCCCCCCAAATTCACTCATTTGCTATTGTTGATGTGGTGAATGTAGAGAGGAGAGAAGGCCCTAAATCTTGTGGCGAGCGTAGCGGACAAACCGACCGTTGGAATCGAGATCCGTCAGTTGCAGGTAAGAGGCCCAACCTTACTCTTTCATTTTGATGGATTGAAAGTTCAATTTAGGGCCCAAAATCCTAGAAACAGACCCTCCTTCATCTCTACGGCCGGGTCGCACTTTTTGGGCCAAAACGTGCGACCTGGGACGCAGGTTTTAGGGCAAAAAATGAGACCTGGTCCTGAACTGGGCAAAAAACTGCGACCTGGGAGATGAGGGGGTTTTGGTGCTATTTTATGGCTGGGAGTTGGGTTTTTGTGTTTGGTTATGGTATTCCCGATCTGTATGCTGACAAAGATGATGTTTTTGTGCAGGTATGGCAGATTTACGGGTTAACTGGAGAGAGAGAGACCTGGGTACATTACGGGCAGAGATCCAGGCGGATCAGGGTGTCCATCGTGTGTTGGCCAGGTTTGGGGTTCTAAAGTTTTTGGAGAACCCGTTGATGAGAGCAGGAGAGCCCTTGTTGGCCCAGATTATCAGTTATTGGGATCCAGAGCATGAGGTCTTTGTAGTGCAGGGGCACAGGATCGAACTGACAGTCCAAGATGTATATTTCCTGACGGGTCTCCCACCACTGGGGATGGTGGGAAACATGCAGCCAATATTACCGTGGGGGCGGCATATCATGGAGTTTGTGGAACGACATTGTCGATCGGGTCTCCAAGTCAAGGGGACTCAGATACTGATCAGGGATCTAGAGAGGCTAGAAACCCGTGCAGTGGCCGCAGCTGTGCTGCGTATCCTGGGCAACCAGGCATTCCATCACATCACCGGGGGGCAGATGATGCTGGTAGAGGGTGTGTTGAGTGGGACCTACTATGGGTGGGCCCAAATGATGCTGGTGTCGTTAAAACGACAGTTTTCACTCTGCAAGCGGCAAGTGAACCACGATTGCTCGTATGGGACTTTATTGTGCGCCTTCTTCTTTGAGAAGATCCCGACTTTGCGGCCTCGTGTACAGCTTCTAGATGGGGGCCCGAGAGAGCCCAGGATGCGCCGGTGGGGGCGGCTACTGTGCAGGGGAGGAGGAGGGGCGGTCAGGCGAGTGTTTTGACCTGAGTTCTTTGCCCATTGGGATCAGATGCCGTTATACATAGATGACTATCCCTATAGTGGGATGAGTTATTGTGGAGATCCAGACCTGCCACTTCTGCCTGGTCGAGTCTGGGGGCCCGATGGTAAGTGACAGATTGCTATCCTTGTATGGGCATGTTACAGTTTTTTGAATAGTAGCTAGGGTACTGATTCAGGTATTGTTGGTATGCAGATATAGCACCCGTAAAACCGGCCTGATATATGGGACGACCGACGGCAGCTGGAGTTGCAGGTCCGAGTAGGTCGAGAGCAGCGCAAAATGAGGATGCAGCGCCCTTCTGGAGGACATCCGCAGTAGATGCGAAAGGTTGCTGACCGGAGTATCAGAGCATGGGTGGCAGGACTTAGATGACCAGTACATAGAGCCATGTATTGGTCTACCCTTGGAATGGCGAGGGGTCATGTGGCGCATGGCGATGGCCGGTCAGGGGATATGTGATCTACAGGCTGCAGGGGCAGAGCCATTGGCTCGGGATCCACCAGATAGTGATTAGGTGTGGGGCATGTGGTGCCCCCTAGTGTGTATGTAGGGGCAGGTGGTTCCCCCAGTTTTGAGTTTTTTGTAACATGCTGTGGGCATGTCATATGTATCAGAGTAAATGGACTCTAAACACATGTTTTTTGAGACACATATTATGGATATGCATCATTTGTAATGATTATGAATGTTATTGTCTTGAATGAAATGCGTGTGATAAATGCCAATCTAGAACATGGTTTGCAATACTATCTACATAGTGATTCTGTTCTCGAGGTACATGGTTGAAAGTTATGGTTTCAAATGCACGTGTCAAGAGTTTCACTCGTAAATAGCGTCTAAACAGCTCAGGGTTATGCACACGATAAACACCATTTAATTGCATTACAAGAAGTAGGGAATCCAAACGAACGTGCAGATGGAGGATGCGATGAAAGAGGGCATCGGCTAAGAGACCACGCACTGCATCATATTCGGCCTGATTGTTGGTGGCAGAACCAATGTAGACCCCATTAGAGAGAACAAGGGCATGCAAGGGGGTGAAGATGGCCCAACCTGCCGAGGCTAGATTCCAAGAGTAACGACTTGCACCATCGGCGTAACCGATAAAGGGTGTGGACGGGAAGTCGTCCGGAATGGTGTTACAAGACAACAAATGAGGGGAGGAGAGGCAATGATGGCAGCGTGAGTGCACAGAAGACATCGGGCGGCAACTATGGGAGGGAGTGCAAGGAGTAGGATGACTATGACTCATATACAAACTAGAGGGTGGGATATGAGGGCGATCAGAAGTATGGTGAGGAATCGGGCTGCGGAGGTCAACAAAGACACGGGTGGGGTGATCTCGTGTATGGGCAGAAAAGGGGTGGTCAGGTGACACAACAGGGGAGGATGCAGGGGGGGTAGGCTCCAAGTGTCTCGTAGAGGAGGATAGGTAAAGAATGGTTACAGTAGACTCCGTCATCTGAACATCAGGGGGGGAATGTCGATGGGAGCGGGGGGATCCTCAGGCTGACCTGAAGCATACTGCACGAGGATGGGAGAGGCGGATTGATTTTGTTCAACCTCATACTCTCGGACCACCTATAAAGAGGCACAGTAATACGTTAGGTGAGGACAATGGTGGGAGTAATGGCCATGAACGCCACACAAAGCACAGGGTTTGTTGGTGCGGAGAGTCTTGGGGTTCTTGGTTACAGATGAAGAAGGAATGGAGGCTTCAGGAACCGTAGACTTGGGGAACGCGAATTTAACCATGGGTTGAATACGGGGCAACTCGGTACAATCATGGGTGGCATGACTGGTGACATCACACAGGACACAAGGCTTTGCGGGGGGAGGAGGGGCCGGGCCAGTCGTGGTGGTCTTGTCTTTGGGTGCCCCCTTGCGGGATTCGCCTTTCTTCCCGGGAGCCGTCACGATAGGAGAAGGGTCCTGTGGAGGTGCTGGGGGCACAGTGGCAATGGGGGAAGCGAGGGGGACCGGTTGAACCGGTGTCAAAGCCATGTAGGGTTTGGGGTGACCAGGAGGGGTGGCGGCTGGTGGATCAAGGTACCAGACCGGTATGACCAAGGTCAGGTTAGGGAGAGAGAGGGTGGCCATGACGGGGACAGAATATACTCCGGGAGGGGGAGCCAGGAAAGGGATCTGCCCAGCAGGGTAATGACCAGGAGGGACGGCTTCGAGATGGTTAAGGCCAGGAGGAACCGATCCAGGAGGATAAAGGGGTTCAGGGATACCAGCTGTAGGGGGAGGGCCAGAAAGAGGAGGTCCGGCTGGCTGAGATGAATGGCTAGGAGCGGGTTGCGGAGGGCGAGGGAGAGGTTGCTGACTAGCCAAGGCAGGCCGCTTACGGGCAGCCTGAGATGATTGCATCATGCAAACATTCGATAAGCTGGGATCAGTGATGGGAGGAGGAGGTAGATTAGGAAAATTTCCAAGAAGGGAGGAATCTTTGTAAACGCCGGGGGAGACACTGGTGAATGAATCGACGGTTTGCTTGTTGGCTACAGAAGAGATGGTCGTCTCAGGTGAGGTCTGAGATTTTGGCTCATGATACGTCAACTGGTCAATGGTGACTATCTTTCCATTATGGGGGAAAGACATCTTGCAGAAAACCGCGGATGGGACAACGGACATAGCATAGGTGTAGCTTCGCCCCAATAGAATGTTGTAGTCTAGCGGGGCGTTGATGACTTCAACGTCAATGCAAACAGTCTTACCGGTGAGGGTGATAGGACAATTACGAAACAGGCCAATGGGCTGGGAGGCATGGCCGTCCCATGCTCGAAGGGTGATTGTGGAAGGGGCTAACTCAGGGGATCCGAGTTGCTTCCAAACCGAAGCGGACATCATGCAGGTGGATGCCCCCTCATCAATTATGCATCGGGAAACATTGGCGTTCCGGATTTTGACTGGGATTTGGAAGGCGACGGAAGGAGGGAGAGGAGGATGGTCCGATTGAGTAGCGTTGAAAACAATCATTTGGTCATCAGCAGGATCTATAGTGCCCACGGCAGATAGTAGAGCCTTCTTTTGGGAAGGGCATGACTGGAGGAGTTCCAGTGTGGAAATGGCAGCAAGGGATTACGCCAAATCATCTACTATACTATACGAATGAGCAGCTCGTCCAGAAGCAGCATTTCAACGTAGGGGTCCCTTAGGAATATTGGTATGAACCTCAAATTTGGGTTGAGGGATATGTAAGGGACCAGTGGATGTTGAAAGAGGCTCTGTAGAACCTGAAGAAGGAGGCTCGGGGGCAGACTGAGCAGGAGGCTTGGGGTACTAGCGAGACCGAGTTTGAAGGCGAAGGTCGACGGTCGGGGAAGGATCGGAGTGCATCATAAGGATCTAGTAATTAGAGGAACCAGAAAGGGAAGGGGGAGTGGCGACCTGGCTATCAGGTGGTTGGGTAGCCATGAATCCTTGCTGAGGGAAAGGATCAGTAAACATAGCCGGTTGGGTAGTGGCCACATTAGGAGGAGCATGAGGGGAGGCGTGTTGTCTGCGCAATGTGGCTTGAGACTCCCACATCTGCCACATCTGGGGTAAGAGGGGACAATCATGGGTGTAATGACCATAAACACTGCAACACGAACAAGGCTTGTTTGTGCGAAGCGGCCTGTCCAGCTTGGGCTGAGTGCCCTGTTGCTGGTTGGCAGTGTTAGGGTCCACACCAGAATTGGGTCCACAGGTACCAGGGGAAGATAGGTTTTGATTGCCTCTCCGCCTTCTTTGCGAGGAAGGAGGATTAGTCACGCCCTGCTGTGCAAATACTTGCCCTGGAGGGGGTTGTAAGTGTTGTTGCGGGTTTAGAGGAGGCAAGGGAGACGAAAGTGCATATGCTGGAGGAGCTAGTGCACCAGGCTGTGGATAAAGGTAATGGTTAGGTTGGGCAGCATTGAGGTAAGCAGGAGGTTGGGCAAAAGGAGGAGGCATGTCGTATCCTGGGTACATGCTACCGGGAGGGGGAAGAGTGCTAGAGGTGCTGGCCCCTCCCTGAGGGAGACCATAGCCCATAGAAGGTTGAGCATACGGATGGGAAAGGGCTCCAATGATACCGTCGGCGGAATGAGATGCCCCCGGGGCATTAGTGCCACTGAGCTTGGGGAGGTCAGGAAGAATGGTATAAACATAACCAGATTGAGCGTAGATCGGGTCATATTTCAAGGCTATTTGGAGGGTGGCTTCTTCAGTTTGAGGAAAATGAGAGGCGACATCTTTGCCGATAGGAGCTAAGAGGGTGCGAAGGAACCAGTCCATGTAAACCCGATATTCGAAGGGGGGGGCTCAACATAAGCTTCGTCTTCGTTGCCATTCCTGAACATGGGCGGAAAGGCTGGTCGAAGAGGTTTGCTTGAATGAAGTCAAGAGCTCCGTGCCAGTATCATATCGGAGAGGGAGTTGGAAATAAGATAAAAAGGCTTGGGCAAGGGTCGCAAAGGTGGTATGGGAAGAGGTGGTTTGTTCAACATACCATTTATAAGCTTCACCGGTAAGCGTGCGTTGGAACAACCGAAGACGGATGGAATCATCGGTAATGGAATTGGAGGAACACCACATGTGGAAAGATCGGACGTGATTGGTTGGATCTTCTCCGGCAAGGCCTTCGAACTTAGGGATGTCGGAGGGGAGCTTATTTGGCATAGCAGGCCAACCAACATCGTGGTGGATAGGGTCATTGATCAACTGATTGAGTTCGGGGAGGCTGAGGCCTGCCATGTAAGGGAGCAAGGGTGCAGCCGAGGTAGTTCTTGTGGCGGTTCCGCTAGTAGTAGTCGCGGCATTAGGGCCGGGATTCCCGCTAGCGTTAGGCCCTAGACCAGACGAAGGTGATAGGGGGGGCACCAGGAGGAGAAGGATAACCCAATGAATCAGAAGAGGAGTCGGAGTGCGGACTCGGAGGAGGACTGGCTCGACGACGGCAGGACGGAGCAGGTCGATCAACCAGAAACTGAGGGTGAAGGCCAAGAAGTCTCTGGGAAAGGCGCCTTGGGGGCGCAATGATGATGGGAAGAAGGAAACTCACAAGGGAAAATAGGGACAGAATCAAGTGAGGTCAAGGGCAGAAAAAGGTGCAGTGACAATTGATTTTAGAGTCTTTGCCAGGCGGTGTTAACCAGGTGCTTCTTCACTTAGGGTCAGTGTGTGGCATGCGTTAATTTTAATTTTTAAATCCTTTCCGTTTTGAGAGCAAGAAAAAATTGTGCTGCATAACTGAAATAAATCTGCAGAGAATAGTATATAATGCTGAAATAACAGAAAATTAACAGCTACTTGTGCATCTATCTAACCCAAGAAGGCGGGTCTCTCAAAACTAATCGAAAAAAGGGGAAAAATCTAGGCAAAACACATGGAAAAGAGGCCGATAGATCTAAGGTCAAAAAGGGACAGGGATCTAAAGGATAAAGCTGCTGAAAAGAGGTGTAGATCATAGCCAAGAGACAGAGGCAAGGTGGCTGCAAAAAAGGAGGAAATCAGCAAAAGGCAGCAAGGACTGGGTGGAGGTCCTACATAGAGGTCCAAACAAAACGACAAGAGGTGATTTGAAAGGAAGAAAGGCTGATTTAAAGGGATCTGACAAGGAGGTAGCAGATCTGGAAAAGGGAAGGTTGAAACCCTAAAAAACAGACGACTGAAATAGCTAAAACTCTTCCACAAAAAGTGGAGGGTACTGAAGCCCTAGGGGGCTAGGTTCCCACTTAGATGAGTAAAAACAGATCAAAACTATGTCAAAGCGGGCTGAGACGGAGGCTGGAAAACCCTGACAGAAGCTTCAGCAAAACCCAGAAAAATTGCAGAAAAATCACTGAAAAATTGGCAGGTCGCAGGTTCTGACCTGTTTTCAGTGCAGGTCACAGAAAAGGGGCAGAAAAGTGCAACCTGGAGGTCCAGGTCGCAGGTTATGGGCCAAAAAGTGTGACCCCCCATTCCGGTTATCTCGGCGGCAGATTTTCAGAAAAGTTGTCGTCTCAGTTGCGGCTGGTGTCGCTTACCTGCGCAATAGGGCCAGAAACACACAGAAGTTAGAAATTTTATTGTTTTAGGGTTTTATGTGACAAAAACAACATAAAAATAGGAAAAATAAACAGCTGAAAAGAAACCCCAGGGTCTGAAGTAGCTGGATATGCAGGAATATGAAAAACGACAGTGGTCGTAATTTTAAACCCGTGTGGAGTCGCCATTTGTTATTATGAATCCTTTGTCGAAGTGTACGAAAAAGGACCACTTTAGCTACGCATAACTAATAGCCCTAACAATAAAAGTGGCTGCCAATATCTTCAGATCTGCGGTTAGTTGAACATAAAAGAGCTGCAAAAACCAGATCTATGCATGGAAAGACATTAAGCAGAAAAAATAAGGGTTTTCTCCATATACCAATAGACAAGACCAGAACAATTTTTGAAAGAATTTTTATATTAATTGGGCACCTGGGAGGAAAAAAAGAAGGCGTATCCAATTCTCCTCAGTGGGATGGGTTCTTGGAAGTCCTCAGCACTTCAGATCTAAGATTTCTCTCTCTTGTTAGTGTAGAAAACCCACACAAAGAATGGAACTCAAAGGGAGCTCACACAGCAAATGGTGGAAAAGATTGACCAAGTGTGTAGATCCAGAGTGATCTAATAGGCAACAAAAGGTGAGGAATGGTACGAAAAACCCTCCTATTTATAACAAAATATTGGGTCATTCTAGATCTTGGTGCATGGGTTAACCGGATCTAGATCCACTTTTTATGGAATATTTTATTATATTTGTTGGAGGGAAAAGGTATTTGACTTGGGTCAAATCCCTTAATTTGTCAAAAATAAATAAATAAATGATTTATTTATCTTTTTAAGGAAGCGGTTAAAAGATAACTAAATAAATAATGAATTATTTAATTATTTGTGGGTGATTGGGTCATATTTAACAAGGAATATTATCTAAATAAGATTTAAATAATTATTCCTAGAAAATAATGAGATAAATAAAGGTTTATCCAATTAATTTCTTTGTTTTTGGGTTAAACATGGCTGGGAATAATAATTAGATTATGGTTTAATTAATTATTCCATGAGGAAAATTAAACAAATATAGGTTTGTTTAATATTTCCTTTTGGGGTTTCCTGTTTGGACCATAAATAACCTAATAAATGTGGTTTATTAAGTTATTTACCATAGTGAAGGCAATTTTACTTAGGGTAAAATTGGTCTTACATGGTGTACTTGGGTCCATCTAATGATAATAGGTTAGATGACCAAAAAATGGTGTAACAGGGCCTATCCCATGATTATAGGGATCCCAACTTCCCTTCCTCCATCTATAAAAGCCTACCCTCTCTATTTGCGAGCTAGTTGAACTGGTAGGAAGGAAACTATAGCCGGGCAACTATTGAGAGCAAAGCAAAAGAGAACCCCGTAAGAGAGAGAGCTTTGTCCACATTCCTGACAGGCTTTGTTGAGACACGCTCCGCTGAAAGCCCCGCCGAAGGAAGATCATAGCGTCAGAGCACTTGGTTGTAATCTCCCTTTTGTCATTTATAATATAAGCGACTCTGATTTTGGTTCCATTTTTGTGCTTACTCTTTCATGTGATGCAATGAATTATATCTTCTATGACTGATATATAGTTACATGCTTTCAGTATTACGTTGTATGTTGTCGTTTCTCTGCATGTGTACAGGTGTCCAAACGTGATGAATAGAAGGATTGTGATCTGTCAAGCTAGGGAAGAAGAGCACCGCTTCTTCATCGACAATAGCAGTGTGGGATTTGAGGTAGGCTACTTATCATGGTCTTTGTATTTCTTGTAACTAGGAACCAACGTCATTGCATGATTTGATTGTTGCTAGACCCAATCTAGGGCTAGTGGGATCACCTTTGTCTGCAGAGGGGATTTACCTCCTCAACAATTTCGCGACTCCACTGGGGATTCAGTGGGAGTTAGTCCTTCCTCCTTTGGGTTCTTTCCTAGCTTTTGATTTATTTATCTATGTTTTTGGTTCACCTTCATTGGTGTTAAACCCCTGTTCAGCCCCCAGAAGACCAGATATAGTCTCTTTAGGTCCTTTTTCGTTGTTTTTCTAGGGTAAACTCAATTGGCGGGGTTTTTCTCTTGATAGTCGCACCAGCTGGCGCTTGTTGCTAATTAGGACCCCGCGCCAATGCCTTTTTGGCGTAGATTACAGCCAAACAGGCGCACCAACGCTGCTTGGTGTTAGGGTTTGCTTGCTTTTGGGCTCTTTCAGCTTGAGTTTAGGTCCTGGTGTCATTTTTCTGATTGATTGAGTGCCTTGAGGTCATTTTTTACTGTGTTTGGCCCTTGTCCTCCAGTTTTTTCCCTTCTACTATCAGTTTTGAGTTCTAGCCCTAGGGCTCCTAGGTGCTTCACTGCGCTGAGCCTCTCGTGGGAGTTTTGGGTCCTTGCTTGCCCGGTAAATTTTGTTTTCACTTCTCTGCATTCGTCTTGTTCCATCTCATTGAATCATTGCATTAATTGAGTGATTTTCCTTCCTTTTGTTCGATTTCGCTTTGTGTTACTCCAAGCCTAGATTACACGGTCTATTTAAGTCTCTTTCAAGATTCTTCTTCTCTTTGAGGGATTTCATCACCGATTTGAGTCTGATTGCATGCATTTCAATTGAGTGAGCTTGTTTGCTTCAGATCTCTTTTTCATTTCTCGATTTGGTGTTTTCATTAGTTTTTCATTCATTTAGTGCATTTTCTCTAATATACTGAAAAATACAAAAACAAATATTTTGTGTTTTGATTGGCTTAATGAAAATTCAAAGCTCTTTCGCATTGATCGTGTGATATAACTCCAGAAAAGAAGTTTTCTAGTTTCATTAGCTTGCATTGGAAATAGTAGTGGATGTTTTTATGCGTTCGTTTTGCTGTCATTTGAAATATCTCAACCCTCCCGTAGATAGCTCTTCATTGAATGAAACGACGTTTTGTGGCATGTAGATTGCATTTAGAGGTTTTATGAGATATGACATTCGATAGGGCCTTCAAACTGAAACATAAATTGAATATCAACTTTAAAATTTACTGAATTAACCTAAGGCAACATTGAAACGTTAACGAAATATCTAGTAGTCTAAGGTAGAGACGTGTTCTGGCATCTTTAAGCCTAGCATCTGTCGCTCACCATCTTGCTATAGACAACGCTAGTATGGACTTGTGCTCCCCGTGCCGTCGTGTATATAAAGGGAGACCCCATTAGGTTGCAATCCTTTATCTGTAGGAAGCTGATTCTGCTGCCTTTTACCCATGATACACTAGACACAACATTCGGGGAGATTGCCTACACGTACGTCAAGTCCTTGGTTGATTTCTCTTTAATTTTTACCAAGGTGTATATGGCAGTTCACAGATATCTGGTACACCCTTTTGCCTAGATTACCAAAGCAGTCGTTTTAATCTTTACCGACTCACTAAATTTGAAAAGATCATCAAGAGCTTGTAATTTCACGCTTTTTTCCAAACTGAAAGTGATAGAGTCACCTTTTTCTTGTTTCTCGACTCTTAAAATATGAAACAGCAGAGTCTGGTTTCAGTGTTTTAAAAATTAATCTCCCACGAAATATTCCTGGTTAGAATTTTTGTCCTTACTTTTTTATTTAAAGCTCATCTTCGATGGCAACTTTTCTGGAGCTCACCAACCAAGGAATCCCCTCCGATGGGAATCCTTGTCCTTTTCCTCTTTTTGGGAATGTTGGTGCTCCTTATATGGCAATGTTTTCCCTTCCTAGGTTAACTATTGGGTTGCCTGTTTGGTTTTTTTCAACCTCTGTGGTCTCGAGTGTTCTGGTTGTTGTACCATCCACCCCTCCACCAAAACAACCTCATGTTGCTTCAAAGGTGGACCTCTTCCCTTCTTCACCTTTTTCTTCATCCTCATCTTCTACTTCTCCTAGTGAAAGTTTGGATTATAGTACCCAGGTGGCTAAGAATAAGGAGAAGAAGACTAAGAAGAAGAAGTTAGATAAGCGAGAGGCTAATTCTGTAGTTGTTGCTTCTAAAACACCTGCTCTTGATGAACCTTCCAACCATCCGTGGAAAGTTAAGTTCCCTTGCATGTTGTTCCAGGGAAACCATCTTCTTCGAGATTTCCTTGGCATTCCCAAGGTGCTCAAATTATGGTCCAATGGTTTTTCGCCATTGCCTTTGGCTTCTAGGAGTCAGGTTGGGGGCACATCTTCAGCTAGTGCTGGTAAAGCTCCTAAGAAGCAGGGTAAGCTGCCAATCCCTGTAAGTTGTGTGAAGGGCACCATGCCATTCACCTTTGTCCATATATGAATGAAGCCAAGAGAGTTTTGGAAAACTCAGCTGTTTCTGCACCGTGCCTTTCGGCTGGTTACAAACAACTTTTTTTGAGTCCTTCACTAGTTGGTTCAATGATCAGTCAAGAGTAATCCTTGCTTGATCCCTCTCCCCCAGAAATTCACCATCATGAATCCATCCTTGACCAACCATTGGTCATGGGATCAGTTGAGCTGGCCCCGTCTACGGTGCACCAAGTATTTTCTATTGAGAGTGGATCTCACATCCCTCATGTTCTTCTTGTTTCTTCAGATTCCTCAAACTTGGAGAAATATTCTCTTGTCCCTATATCTTAGGAAGATACTCCTTCGCCTCCCATGATGGAGGTCTTAGAGGATAATCCTTCTACCTCCATGATGGAGGTGGCAAAGGATGCTCCTTCTTCTCCTGTAACAACAGGGGAAGACCATATCGGTTCGATGGTAGCCCCTCCAAGTATTTTAGTCGCTTCCTTCAATTTTGGTCGATTCGCAGGTTACCGTCTTCCTTCTTATGTGCCCTTTGAGATCACAGTACAGGCCTCCCATTTGGTCATACCCAGCACCATTATAAATGAAGGCACGTCTGTTAGTATTTTGTCTTCAACTACTTGGCAAGCGTTTGGTTCGCCTCCACTTGTGCCTGTTACCCATAATTTGTTGGCATTTAACAGAGGAACTAGTCAACCATTAGGGATCCTTCCGAAGTTTCTTGTTACTTTAGGAGGAAAAACTGTCCATATGGACGTGATGGTTATTCCTAGCCCCTTGGAATTTAATTTACTCTTGGGCTGCGATTATACTTATGCCATGGGAGTGCTTGTCTCCTCCCTCTTTAATGTGATGTGTTTTCCACACCAAGGTCAGATCGTGACCATCAATCAGCTTGCATTATTTGGTCTGAATATGGCATCTATTCCACCATCATCCCTGCCGGATATTTATCCACCAGTTGTGTCATCCTAGCAGCATGTAAATTATGTGGCTACCTGTCCTGTGCCCATATTTAGTGATAGTGCCATTGTACGTCGTGTGCTGGGGGCATTGGGTCCATAGTTTCAAGATGTTTTCCTTCCATCAGACAGGCAACCCTTGGAAACTATGACTTCTTATTCATTATGATGAGGTCTGTCAAAGCATGGTTCATCTGCTTGTGTCAAGCTCCTTAAACCATGAAACAAGGTCTATCAGAGCATAGTTGCTTTTCTTGTGTCAGGTTCCCTAAAAAATGAAGCAAGCTGGTCAGAGCAGAGTTCCTTGTCTTGTGTCAAGGTCCCTCAAAAATGAAACAAGGTTGTCAGAGCATGGTTCATCTACTTGTGTCAAGCTCCTTAAACCATGAAACAAGCTTGTCGGAGCATAATTCCTTTTCTTGTGTCAAGCTCCCTAAAAAATGAAGCAAGCTGGTTGGAGTAGCATTCATTTTCTTGTGTCAAGCTCCCTAAAAAATGAAACAAGGTGTCTAGAGTAGAGTTCGTTTTCTTGTGTCAAGCTCATTAAAAAATGAAAGAAAGGTCATCTAAGGATAGTTCTTTTAATGTGTCAACCTCGTTAAAACAATGAAACACTGTCCTATTCAATTCTATTCTTTGATAAGATCTCGTAAAATCCCAGTCGAGTCTTTCTCTTGATCTTGTAACTTGAACCTTCACTCCATATGCCTTTCATATGGATTGAAGCTTGGGGGGCATGTACCTTGAATTGAGTCACCATGCTGAGGGCATGCAAATTTTTTGAAGCATAGTTTGTTTCCATTTCAAGCTTCTGTAAAAATGAAATCGGTTTCAAGCATAGTTTATCTTTTTTTCAAGATTGTGTAAAAATGAAACCATTCCCATTTTATGTCTTGTGATTGCCATTTTATCAGCCCATTTTTTCTGGATGAGCCTTGGTTTTCTCACTCCATCATCCCTATCTGCTTGGCCGATCATATGCCTTCACTTGGTTGTTTCAACCATTCCTGAGGAACCGCTGTGATGAGTATTATTGTTAGCCAACCTATTGACCTTTACTTGTTCTGAGTAGTTCCACCATTACCGGAACCAGTTGCTATCCTTTATACCACTCATTCCTCCAAGAGGAGTCAACTTTCAACTCTTTTCTGACTCTCTAAAACTAAAAATATTGTTAATTCGCTTGTCATTTTGAGCTCGTTAAATTGGCTACGAAATGATATCTACCCAGTATAGGTTTACCCCCTTTCCAGGCTGGGATATATTATTTACGAAAAAGGAATACCCCAACCTATCGCGACAAGGAGGTTCTCTCAAACATAGTTTTCCACCTTTTCAGATCTGAGGTACTATCTACGAAAAGGGACTGTTGGACTTTTCTTTTCCGCTTTCTTTTCAAACTCTCTAAACATGAAAAGACGCCGAGTTCCTCCTTTGCCAGACTCATTAAAAATTGATGGCATTAGACTCCGTCGTAATGACGTTACTCATATTCCTCCTTCCTAGGGCTCGTTAAATGTACTAGGTTGGATTTTTCTGAAAGACAAACTTATATCACAAGCATATGCTATCCCCTTCAAGCTTGTTTCAAAAAATAATTGGGGTACTCGCCAGAAATGGTGGGGAGAATGGAACCAGTATCATTGTCATGTTAGCAGTATGTCGCTCTTGAACATAGCACTTTTCTACATTCGTGTCGGGTTGGGGACATCTCATCTCGTCATCTGCTTGCCTCCATGGGTTTGGGTAACCTCTTTTGACCACTCATCTACTCTTTGCCACGTCATCATGACCTCAAATCCTTCGATGTAAAATACTGCCAAATCGAGTGTTGTGCCACCGATATGTTCAAGAGAAGTTGGCCTCTGCAGTTTTCAACCTCCCTCTGATTCTCTATTGATCTTGATTCACAAGCGTCATGTTCCTTTGTCTCGTGTCGATGATGTGGGGAACACTATGGCCTACCTTCAATCAAGGTCACTTCCTGTCGACTTCAACTCATTATCCAGGAAGTTGATCTAGAGACTCCCTTTAGGTACCTTGGAGCCTACATGCCTCAATGGCAGGTTCTTTGCATTTCGACGAAAGGTTTTCATTATTGGCCTTCGATCGAATGATTCTGCAGATTTTTGACACTAGCTCACTGTTCACATTCCATGGATTGTACCTTTTGTACCTTCAGAGCCATCATCATTATTGGTGGTTCGTCTCACGTCTGTTAACGGCTTTCATTATCGGCTGGTAATCAGACGATGTTCTTGCATGTTTGACTTTAGCTCACATATTCGCATGCTTGAAATTGTACACTGTTCGGGTTGAGATGGAGCGCAAGACCCTGGATCTTCTCTGATAAAATCTAGGTTGCGGATCCTTTGTGGTGTTAGGTCTCTGTAATTTATTAGCAAGATTGGGAGAGTCCAATCACAGAGTTAACATCATTTCAACCAAACTTTGGGATTCTAGGATCTAGCCCTCCTGAATCCGGAGAGGGATCTCTCCAATATGTACAAATATGGATATTGTCTTTGAAAATCTTAAGGTAATGATATTAGGCTAGTTATAAAGGCCAAGGGTTTTGTTTTGTTTTGGATGGTTGAGCATGAAATGTTACTTGAGGAGAAAGTCCTAAGTGCAAAAAGTTTCAAAAGTGAGAAGTTGCAAGCAAATAGAACAGTTTTGGTAGATAGATAGATATACCGCTGGTTTTTAGTCCATTGGGCTATGGAGTCATATCTAGGCTTTAATTGAACAACAACATCAAGTGTGATCCAAGGGGCAAGTCATCTATACCACAAGATTATTGAGATTAAAATGATGAAATGGAAACATTAAAATGTTGGAGGGGTGGAAACTGATAATAATTTCTCAGAGGATTTATAGTTAGTCCAAACAAGAAAAGCCTCTTAAGTAACTGTTTTAAAACCAACCAAGGACAAGGCTAACCATAGAATTCTTCGGCAAGTTCTTATTAAAGCATCTTAATTGAAAAAAAATCCAGTAATCCACATAATTACCTTCAGAAAGTATGAAAACACATAAGAAAAACAGAGTGTAACTTAAGATCAGATAAAGTACTTTTAAACCTAGTCTGCTTTCAGTCAACACCAAGGGAAACTTTCAAAATCTGCCTTTGGAGAAAAGAATCTAGGAATCAGGGAAAACCATATCTTCTCTAGTCTAACTTTAATAGCAAATAATGGAAATAACATTCGAGAACAATGTTTGAGAAAACAGAAGGAGGAGGGAACGCCAAAATTCCTAACTGTTTAAACTGTATTGAATCATTCTTAAATAAACAAATCTAAAGAAAACATTAAGATAAAGATTTCTCAGCCAGAGAAGGTTACTTCTATACAGAAAATCCTAACCCTGTTTAAACTTTTCTTTACAGAGGGAAAATGAACAATATGGCATACATAGAAGGAAAAACGACTAACAAAGAAAGAAGCACTTCACCAGTGATAAAGACCAGGATCCCAAGAAACAACTTTTATATTGATGTCAAACCAGTTACAATCTTCAAGTCCAATGTTTCAGTTCAGCAATCATCTTCACTATTCAACCTAACTACTCTAGCGCAAACAGAGCTTCAAGGGCCACTGAACACTATGTACAAATAGAAGTCTCCAGCTCAAGTGTATTTCAAAGTTCTGCAACCAACAATTTCTCATCTTCTTCTAAGGAATTTATAGAAGAATGAGGAGGCGATCTGAGAAAATATCTCTCAGGATAATTAATACAGGTTCAAGACTTCTCGGCCCTTTGAGGGGATCGAGAGAGAAATTTACAGGTGGATCACTGTATTAACTTTTTACAATAAATATCAAATCTCGGTGGGAGCTTTATTTTGACTTTGAGGCTCTGTACGCTGTGTGGAGTAATTTCTTGGCTGTGCTGGAGGCGAATATCAGATTTTCTTCAATAACTTCGGCCTCTATTTGAATGCTTTGAGGCAACAGGTGGCTCGGTGGTAGATGAGGAATCAATTTGCCTCAGATGTGGCAGTGGAGGCTTTCTGTCTGATAAAACACTTTAGGTTTTCCTTTAAACTGTGTTTTAGATTGGGGATTAGGATTTTGATAACTGTCTTAGCTGTAATCCCCATAAAAATTGTCTTCAATCTTCATCTGCTGTGCTCTGTCTTCAAAACTGATACTCTTTAACTGTGTTTGAATTAAAACAGTGTCTTGTCGATGTGCAGACCCGCACTGGGCTTTACGGCATCAATACTCATAGAGTACTGACGAAACATGGAATAGAGCTCCGTGAATGGCTTCTCTGTAATGAAACGAGGGCATGAGAATCGTCATTCCCAGCCCTTGGAATTTCTTCGTTATACAATGGAAAACCATTTAGAACACCTGCATCAAACACAAAACAATTAAGAAATCCTGCGGAAAATAGGTTTAAACTGCTTCAGATGGCGGGGGAGGAGCGTAGCCGTCGGATAAAAACATCTAACGGTGGATATCAGTGAAAAATAGAAAGATGAGAGCGGGGAGAAAAAATAAGGCGGGGTGGTTTTGGACCATCCGATCTGGACACGTGGACGGTCCAGATCTAATCGGAGGATCGCAATTTGGGGTGGCAGAAAAGGGGATGCGATTGAAACGCAGCGATGCGATTAAGTGCTGGCCTTTGATCTGTAGATCAGATCAACGGCGGAAAGTGAATCGGAGGGTTTTGAAATGGTGGTAAGACTTGCGATCGGAGGGAATAAGGACCGTTGGATAGGCGGGAAATGGACGGCCCAGATTTGATCGGAGGATCGCAATCGGGGAGGTCACACAAAAACATGCGATTGAAACTTTGCGATTGAGCCCTTTGCGATTGAGCGCAAGCCGTCGATCTGAGAACAAGATCAACGGTCGGGATTGAATTGGGGATCGGCAATCGGGGGTGAGACGGGAAGGTCTGCGATTGCGATCGGAGGAAACTTTGCGATTGAGCACAGGCCGTCGATCTGAGAACAAGATCAGCAGTCAGGATTTGATCGGGGATCGGCAATCGGGGGTGAAACATTGCGATTGCGATTAAAACATTGTGATGCGATTTTGCGCAGACTGTTGGATCAAAGGGTTAGATCAACAATTGGGATTGAATCGGGGATCGGCAATCGGGGGGTGAAACATTGCGATTGTGATTGAAACATTGCAATGTGACTTAGCGATAACCGTTGATTCAAGAACGAGATCAACGGTGGAGAACCATTCGGGGGAGAAAACCTTGCATATTTTTATGAAACCCAAAATTTTGGAATAATCAAAGGTTTTTATGGATCAGGCGGAAGAATATATATATAAAGCGGACAAGCGCCCGACTACAGGGCCTTCGGATATATGGAATATAATATGCCCGGGAGTATAGAGACAAGGGCCAATCGCAATCGGGCCATGGAGCCTGGTCTTTCCGATCAACCCATTTGTGTTGTTTCCGATTGCGATTGCGCGATCGGCGCTTTTCAATCAACCTATTTATATTCAGCACATGGTTTTAAGTTTTAACTTAAAACTTTCAAAAAGTTGGTTTTTGGGTTTACAAAGGAAAATATTGATCGGAGAGGGATTTTTCAATGGTTTATGGCCCGATTGCGGGCTCTATGGTTATATGAGGAAATAATATGATCGGAGGGTTTTATATGAAAGGCTAATCGCAATCGGAGTTGTGTAATGGTTCAAAGTTATGCACCCTCTAGATATTTGCGATGCGATTAGCGCCGAAAAGCTTTGGCGTTTGGTTTTAACACATGGGCATGTGGGGGGAAGTGGTTTAGGACCTAGCCCAAGGGGCTTAGGTCCACAACTATAAAACTTTGATTTTTTATGAGAAATTTTCAAGGATTTTAATGGATTTGGGGGTTCTGAAATAGTTAAAAAGTGAGTTTTTAACTATGGAAGGGGAAATTTTCATAAATGGAAAGAAGAGGACTTATGAAAACAAGGTAGTTTTGATGTAGAAAAAAGGGGAGCAGATGAAAGGTTTTGAGAAGAGGAGAAATGACGATCTTTTAGCAGTCTTTCAGTTGGAATCAGTAGAAATTCCTGAGTATAAAAAATGGGACAAAAAATGAGGATTTTGGACAGAGGCATGAGGCCTTAAAGAAACTTCAAGAGCCAACAATTTTTTAGTGATAAAATTTGTTCCTTGGAGGCTCAAAAAAGATCTTAGCCACCTTTTGGTATAACAAAATATTATAGGTGGCTAACAGTGGCTCCACTTGGGGATGGTGCCTTCTTGAAGGCATCAAGAATTCAGACTTGATTTCTGGGAGGCTGATTAGTTGCCTCATCCATTGGGCTGTCCTCTTGTGCTTGAATAATCTTCTCTAAAAACATATTTGGCATCCATGGAAACAAAGGACCTTTATCAACAAGCATGCTACCTACCCAATCCTACAGATCTAGCATTTTTTCTTCATCAGAGTGCACTTGGATTGGAAAACTCTATTCACAACATTTTATTCTTTTGAAAGCAGGAAATCTAATCTACTTCTACTCCTTATTTCTCCCTGAACTCAGATTAAACAGTTGAGCTCAGATATTTCTCTACCTAGTCTACTGTCTGTTGGGATTAAACAATCTAACAAACTTTCATTCTCTAAATTCTACAACCGAAATTTAAAAATAGTCAAGTAAAGATTGAGCTGTTCGACTTGCTATGATCTATGGCATAAAAACAAGCTGCACATAGATTATTATTTGCAAAAATTTGAACATAAAAAATTGAAGGCTTAAGATCTGAAAGCTTCTTATTATGGCCTTCTCTCTTCTTTACATAGCTATGATTTTTCTTTTTTCTGTGAGCTATCTCTTACTTGATATCTGATTCATATTTTGAGAAAATTAGAACCATTTTTTCCTCTTTTATGACTCAGAAAATAAAACAGTTTTGAGTCATCTCTTTTTGGAAACTTTGGTTGAGATTTTGAGTTTGTTTGAACCTTAATTTCTATCCTAATCCATCTACTGATAAGCCAAGATTAAACGGATTGGAAAATCAAATTCACTACCCTATCAGCAGAAAATTGAAAGCTAATTAGTCAAGATTAAACAGTTTGACTAACTAGAAGTGTGTTTTGCAGGAGTGGCATTTAAGCTTGCACACTTTCAGATTTATTTCTCTTTTTGGCATGGGGCTGTGCCTTTCTTGTTTTTCATTTCTGCCCTCTTTTCTTTCTTTCTTTGTTTTTGTATTTTTTTATTTTTCATAACTTTGAATGCAATGGTGGATGAAATATTCATAATGAAAAAGAAAAAAGAAGGCTTAAAAACATATCATGAATCAAGAGAAGTAATTCTTGAGCATCCTGCCATTGACAGGACCCCCAAACAAATCTGTTCCATCCAGCTCTTGTAAGAAGAATGCATTGTTTCCAGCAACTGAATGAATAGAGTAAGGGCCAAGCCATATATTGTCAAATTTACCATGCTTTCCCTTATCTTCTCTCTTTGAGTCCCACTTTAAAACTTTGTCCACAATCTTGAAATTGCTGGCCTTTTTTCTTCTGTCAAAAAGCTTCTTAATGCTGTCCTGTTTCTGCAATGTTTTGTTGTACACTTCCTCTCTCATTTGCTGAAGATGAATGGTCTGATTTATTCTTCTGATCATGTCATTATCTTCAGTCTGCAATTCTTGGATAAACTTCATAACTGGTACACCAAGGCTATTAGGAAAGATTGCATCTGTACCATACACAAGCTGGAAGGGTGACATACCAATAGATTTCTTCAAAGTTAATCTGTCAGCCCAAAGTGCATGGATCAGCTTTGTGTGCCAAGACTTCTTGTTGTCCTCCAACATTTTCTTGATTATGTTCACTAAGCTTTTATTGGAAGATTCTGCAAGTCCATTACCTTGAGGGTAATAGGCTGTGGCATTCCCTAGTGTTATCTGGTATTTATGACAGAAGTCAACCATTTTCTTTGATCCAAACGCTGCTGCATTATCTATGATGATATTGGTAGGAAAACCAAATCTGGAAAGGATATTGGCTTCTATGAACTTTATAATAACTGAATCATTGGCTTGCCTACAAGGAATGGCTTCTATCCACTTAGTGAAATAGTCTGTGGCAGTAAGGATCCATCTATGCTGGGCAGAAGATGAGGGATGGATTTCACCTATGAAGTCAAGTCCCCATTGTTGAAAAGGAGCTTCAACAGTGATTGGATGCAGAGGAAGGGGTAATAATTTTCTCTTTCCCTCAAACAATTGGCATTTATGGCAAGTAGTTGTCATTTTGTGTACATCAGGAAAAAGAGTAGGCCAATAGAAACCAGCCCTCAAAATTTTGTTGGCTGTTGACTTCCAATATAAATGACCCCCACACTCTCCTTCATGAAATTCCTGCTTAACCTTCTCTGCATCAAACTCAGGCAAACATTTAAGCAATATACCACTAGCATTTTTCCAATAAAGACACATATCTACAATGCAATAGTTTATGGCTTTCAGTTTTAAGAACCTTGCCTTTGTTTTTGATAAACCAGGAGGTGTATTTAAATTAAGCAAAACATAAACGATATCAACATACCAAGGAGAATTCATAAAATGGTTTTCAATCATGGGAGTTGAGAATTCTTCTTGGCTGTCCAAAGCATTAATCATATTAATATCAAGAACTTCAAAATTGGATTTAGCCATTAATCTAGCTAGACCTTGGCCTTTGATGAGTTTAGTGGGTTTTATCTCTAAATCATATTCGAGAATAACAACAATCCACTTACCTCTCTTACCATCTGGGTCCTGTGTTAGAATGTCTTTAACAACCGAATTAGGGACAAAGGCAATGAATTGTGAGTGAAGGATGTATACTCTAAAGTCTTTCAATGCTTTAACCAAAGCAAAAGCTTGCTTTTCCATAATATTATACTTCAAAGGGGCATCCCTCAATGCCTTGCTAAAGAATGCAATAGGCTGCTCTTGTCCTTGTGGATTTTTCTGTAAAAGGACAGCAGCAATGGTATGTTCCGATGCAAATGAGAAGATATAAAAATCTTTTGAAAAATCAGGGCTTATGAGAACCGGTGTTTTGGTTAATGCTTGTTTCACCAGCTCAAAGGATGTCTTTGCTTCCAAGGTCCATTTTATCTCTTGCTCCTTCTTCAACATGTTTGTGATATTTCTAAGGAGCTCTGCTAAGTTAGGGATGAACCTTCTCAAAAAGTTAATCTTTCCAATGAAAGACTGCAACTCTTTGATATTTCGAGGATGAGAGATTTGCAATATAGCCTCAATCCTCTTTGGATCTATCTTTATACCTTCTTCTGAAATAATGTGTCCAAGAAGCTTACCTTCTTGGAGACCAAATAGTGTCTTCTTAGGTTTAAAGATATTCCAAACCTTTTGCACTTCTCGAAAAATTTTCTCAAATGTTCTAAATGTTCTTCATCTATTTTTGAAAACACAGTGACATCATCTAGATAGATAATGATGAAGAAGCCCAATTCTTCCGAGAATGCTATGTCCATGGCTCTCTGAAAGGTTGCTCCAACGTTCATTAGACCAAAAGGCATCTTCACATACATGAAAGTGCCCCATGGAGTAGTGAAAGCTATCTTTAATTGATCAGCAGGGTGAACTAAAATCTGATTATACCCTGAATAGCCATCAAGCAACGAAATCCTTTTAGACCCCACCACCCTTTGTAAAATGTGATCCATTTTTGGTAAAGGGTAGTTATCTTTTAACGAAGCTTTGTTTAAGTCTCTAAAGTCTATACAAAGCCTGATTTCTCCAGTCTTCTTCCTAACGGACACCAGATTAGATACCCACTCAGAATATCTAATAGGGACAATAATGCCAGCCTCATACATTTTCATGATCTCCTTATGAACCAATGGCAACTGGACAGGGTTTATTCTGCGCAGTTTCTGTTTAAATGGTTTTTGGTTTTCTTTAAGAGGGATTTTGTGCTATATTATTTCAGTGTCATAGGATTTAAGATCTTCGTAACTCCATGCAAAAACATCAGAAAATTCGTTGAACAACTTTATGTATTTGAGTTTAATGTGAGCTGGCAAAGTTTTGGACAGTTTGATCATTTTCGGTTTTTCCTCACTGCCTATATTGCACTCCTCTACTTCAGTCTCTACAGGTTCCAGTTTTGGTTTATTGGCCACATCGTTAAAATCGAACAACTCCTCTAAAGGCATTAGACCACTTGGAAAATTTTCATCTTTAGAATGCAGAGTTTGTAATTCTTCCGTTTCTAACTCTACACTTAATTCTGTTTTGTTCCTAATTTTGCTAGACAATAGGTTAATATTGGCAGGTTGAGGAGACGATTCTTCTTCACCAAGAAATTTTTCTTCACTGCAGTCTGTATCATAATCTGAATCTGAACTGTGCAGTTCAAACTCATTTCTGAATTGCATGAAGTCTTCTATTTGTTTGTCATTGTCAAACACTTGCAAATATTTTTCGTTATCAGGCACTGCCGGTCTAAATTTTATCGGAGTTGTGTTGTCTCCAGTCTCATATGGCGTTAGACATGTCCTGGCCGCAAACGCTAAATTGTGGGCCATAATGTTCTTTTTCCTTGGGATGAAACTCAGGTTTGACTCCTCAAATGTTGTCAAAAGATCCATGACATCATTCCGATAGGCTCTAAGTCTGGGATGATTCGCATTATACTCCCCATTGACTTGCCTAATGATTAACTCAGAATCCCCGTACACATTAATTCTTCTGGCTCCTAATTTCTTCAAGAGATACAAGCCTAAGAGAAGGGATTCATATTCTGCTATGTTGTTGGAACACTGAAAGTTTAATTTGCATGAGATGCATTCTGTGTGATTGTTTTCAGTGTTAATGATCCAAACCCCTGCACCAGCATTATTTCTAGTGCATGACCCATCAAAATACATCCTCCATAAAGGACTGTCTTCGGTTTCGTCTGTTTGGCGATTGTCCCTTTTAACTATGGTGCCTTCTGACTGTTCATGATTAGCAGCACCCAATTGAATTTGTTTTGACTCCTCAAATTCTTCAATAGATTGAGGGATGATGTCAGAAACGTTAGGGGTATTTTTTGGGTTGTTAAGTCCTAAAAACAATGGACTCATAACCGGTAAATCAAGACCTATGCTTTGTTTACTAATGTTTTCACATGTGGAAAACTGTTTGGACACTTCTGCGTTATTATACTCTTCTTCCCTGTCGGCCTTTAATTCTGTTAAAGTGACTTGCTCACTAGGAGTTTCATTGTTAAATATGATAAAAGAATCAAGGCCTGTATTGACAGAATATATAGGAGAGTTTCGTGGTCTGTCTTGACTTGTAACCGTGTATTGCAGATGAGACTCCCTGTAAAGTCTTCTGGTCTGATTGAAAACCGGGATGGTCGCATATGTCATGTCCATCTGCATAGTCCCCTGTAACTTAGCTCCCCAAGATCTTGATAATAGCATTCCATACTTTGGGGGGACATCAGCCACAACAATGTCCATGAGTAAACATTTGGCTGGAATCTGGGCTAGGTTAACACAGAGGTATTTGATCAATCCTAGACATTTTACTCTATTTGAGTCAAAGGAGTATAGGTCTTTGTAGGGTCTGGTAATTTCTAAACCAAGGCTCTCCATCATAGCTTTAGGCATTAAATTATGAGAAGCCCCGGAATCATGCATAGCGTTTTGTATAATTTTGTCATGAATGTTCAAACTCACATAAAAGGGAGGAACTGGTCCTTCTTGAAACTTCCCTTCAATATTAGGGACAAAAATCAACTCCTGTAGGTCGTCACTAAGATTAACTGTATCTCCATTTTCCTCTATATTTAAAGCCTTCAAAATTTGGTTCCTATATACATGTTGGGCAGCTAACTCAGTTAACGGAACAGAGATTTTGATCTTTAATATTTCCTGTTCCAGGCTGAAAGGGGTTTGATTCTTTGAAGCACTTGTTTCAACCTTATTAGCTATCACTCTATCAACAATTACAGCTTGCTGATTTGTTTTACTTGACACAACTGTTGTAGAAGGAGTACTAGCTGAAGTGTTAGTACTGCTGATATCTTCACTCTGTTTTTCATAATTTTGAGTGTTTTTCTCCTTATCCTTATCAGAATTAACAGCCACTGTTTTGTCTTTTTGTTTGGCTGTTTTGGGTTTAGCTGCGGTGCTGCTTTGAGAGGATTTGTCAGAGGTTTTGGTGTTGGGGGCTTGTTGACTGGTCTTGCTTCTAAGGTCATATTCTCTTTGAGGTTCTAGGACGACATTTTCCATGTCCTGATAATAATTTTCATTATCATCTCTTTTGTCGTCGTAAGGTGTGTAAAGACCTTGTTTATTATCATAATGAACCTCAAAGTCATCATCCTCTTCCCCAAACATGTTGATATCCTCTTCCTCTGTTATGTCTTCTGTTTATTCAACCTCACTTACATAGTTTTTATGAAAGGGAGGGGTGATCTGTTGATCATCTTCCCTGGGTCTGTTTGGAGGTTGGTTCCTTCTAACATTCTGATTCTAGTTCCTATTTTGAGGAGCAGTTTGATTTCTTCCATCATTCTTTCCATCTTTGAGCTTGAAGTGGAAGGGGTGGATTCCTCTCTAAGAGATACTCTCTTTTCAGCTTTCATCCTCGCTCTCTTCTCCATAAGGTTAAATTCCACAGAAAGAGCACCTCTTTGCATATCTTCAAGGGTTGCAAAAACTCTTTCTCTGAGTGAATATTTCATGTCTGGATCAAACCCTTCAGTAAATTTGTTTAAAGCTGAGCCCTGAGGAGGTTTTAGTTCAGGGGAAAGTGCATTATACACGCTGTTAAATCTGGTATAATAAGCTTGTACACTTTCCCCAGGGTTCCTATGGAGATTGTTATAATCAACAAGGACTTGGAGAGGATTCTTTCTCACTTCCCACTTGTTTAAGAATGTTTGATGGAAGGCTTGGAGATCGTTAATACTATGGGGGGTTAAACCTTTAAACCATTTTCTTGCTTCTCCCCCCAAACTTTGAGCAAATAGTCTAAGCTTGACAGAATCATCATCAATTTCATTTCTGTCAAAGTAGTCATTCATCTTATCCACATGTTGAGATGCTGTTATAGTATTGCTAGCATCATACAATGGAATTTTGGACTGATAGTCCTATGGAAGATTGACTAATGGTACAGGAAGGACTAAGGGAGCATACCATGCTGCCATGATAGGTGGTGGATTTACAAGAGGAGGTGTGGGTTGAAGTGGAGTGGTTTGAACAATGGATGAAAGATGAACAGAAGTTGATGGAACAACAGTAGATTGCTGAGCTGATCTTGGATGAGAGACCCCTAGATTATGTAGAAAATGTAAATCATGAGGTGTTGATTCTCTATCCCCAAGAGGTTCACCTTTTTCCGGGGATGAATGTGAAGACTCAGAATCTAACTGATCTAAATCACCAAATGACCTAGTCCTAAAGGGGTTTAAGAAGTCCGTTTGTGATTTCTGAAGAGCTGAAAGGTTTTCAGGGACTGAATTAGCTCTTAGGGGTGATCTGAAAACAGTTGAAGATTGTATCTTAGGAGACTTCCTAAGGATTATTTCCGGGTTGTCAACTATCTCAGGTCGATCTGGGTCAGGATGGGCTCTAGTGTGAATCTTTTTAGGAGCCACTATGCTAAGTTTTTAGACCCAAGTAAACACAAAAAGTTCAACCAGATATGACAATCTTTGAAAGGTAAACTAATCTGTTTTCTTATTTTTAATCCCACAGCCTTTTAACCAGGTTTAAAAGGGTATTGTAATGTTGAGGGTTCTTCCCAGTGGAGTCTTAAGGTCTGTTCAGGATTGTGGAGTCGCCAGGTGGAAAGTCCAGAGTGTTTTCAAAGGAGTACACTGTCCACCACAGTGTTTGTGAAACATTCCTTTTCAAGGATATCTCAAAACACAACAAACTCTAACCAGAGATTGACTGGGAGGGCATTCACCAGATATGTCACCCCTAAAAGAGGATGAGACCCGGAGGCTACCTGGCCCTTTCCAGACTCTGTCTTAAGAGTATAGAGTAAAACCCATCAAAACGTAAACAAGATATCAAAAACTGGTGTTTTACTACCAATCTGAAATGTTTTTTGGTATTTTTTGAATTTTTTTATTTATGGTTTATAAGAATGTCCTAACTTTGCCTCAAAACTTAGCTACGGTTATGAAACAAAGATAGTCTATCCTTATGGCTAAGCTAGCTGATTTTCCAAGGTTAGATAAAAACTTAAAAGAATCCTAGGGTTGACCTAGCTTGTCACTGATTCAAACAAGCTCCATCATGATTACCATTTCTTGGTAGTGCTTGAAAAGGCTGCTTTTTACTCTCAAAGTGTTCTCGAATAAAGGGTTTTCTAAGGCCTCTAAAAGGTATTAAAAACACTCAGATCCCCAGTGGAGTCACCAGAAATGTTAGGTCTCTGTAATTTATTAGCAAGATTTGGAGAGTCCAATCACAGAGTTAACATCATTTCAACCAACTTTGGGATTCTAGGATCTAGCCCTCCTGAATCCGGAGAGGGATCTCTCCAATATGTACAACGATGGATATTGTCTTTGAAGTTTAAAGTGATGATATTAGGCTAGTTATGAGGTCCAAGGGTTTTGTTTGGTCTTTTCAGATGATTGAACATAATTGTTGTCTGAGGGAGAAAGATCTATATGCAAATAGGTTCAAAGGTGAGAAGTTGCAAGCAAAAGAGTAAGCTTCGATCATGAAGAAAGATGATGGCAAGTTGTCAATCCATTGGGCTATGGAGTCATAAGAGGATTTAATTGAAACATTCAGGTTCAAGAATGATCTATGGGGCAAGTCATCTATGCCTAAGGATCTCTTTAGAGTTTGATTTATGGAATGGAGTGATACAAATAAGAAAGGGAAAAGACAGATGCAGAACAAAGAGCAGCCCAGGATCTGGTAAGTACTTTGAAACTAGCCAGCCTTTGACCAAGCACTTAAGAAAAGCATAGAAGCAAACTAGGATCCGGTAAGTACTTTGAAAAAAACCACCATACACTTCTTAATAGCATCAATAAATAAAAGGAAGGGAAATTATGCTGTCCTTGGAGAAACTAGGGTCTGGCTTCCACCCTAATCCTCTCCTAGCTCTCCTTTACTTAGTTACATCCAAGACAATCACAAAGATAACACAGAATGGCCTAAGATCTGATAAGTACTTCAAAACTAGTCAGCTTTTAACACATCCTAAGGGAAACAATCGCATAGTTGAGCAAACAAGAAAGGGACTCAGGGCTAACCTTTGATTTCCTCAATTCATTCATTACACAACATATATTGAAAGTAACATCTAAAAATAACATTCAGTTGTGACGAAAAGATGAGGGAACGCCAGCATCTTTGTACTTAGACTGAATTAAATCATTTCTAAATAACAAAATAAGAAGAAAACATTGAAATAAAGATTTCTCAGCCAGAGAAGGTTACTGGTATACAGTAAGTCCTAACACTGTTCAAACTGTTCTTTACAGTGGAAAATGAAACGAATTGAAAACGGAAATAAAATGACAAGTTCACAGTGAGAATAACATCACCATCAACATAGACCAGGATCCCATAAATCAGCTTGTATTGATGCTTCAAACCGGTTACAATCTTCAGGTCCAATGTTTTAATCCATCTCTCTTCACAACCTAACCTATCTGCTACAAGCAGAGCTCCAAGAGCCGATGAAACCACTATCTACAGTCAAGAGTTTTCAGCTCAGTTACATAGAATGTTTTAGCAATTACATTAACAACCAACTAATCCAACCCTTCACTCATCTTCTACTAAAGTATTTATAGAAGGATGAGGAGGTGAGACCTAACAAAAGATCTCTCGAAGCAATTAATACAGATTCAAGACTTCGTGGCCTTTGAGGGGCTCGATGAAGAAATTCACAGGTGAAACACTGTATTAACTGTTTTACATTTATGAATTAAGCTCAGCAGGAGCTTTATTTGACTCTGAGGCTCTGCATACTGTGGGGAGTAACTCTGCAGATATTATGTCATTAAATTTGGGGCAGAAATAACTTCTTTGGCTGTTCTGTGGCATAATATCTGATCCTGTTCAATAAATTTAGCCTCTGACTGAGCATTTTGAGGCAATAGGTGGCACTGCGGTGGTTGAGGAATCAATTTGCCTCAAAGTATGGCAGTGGAGGAAATATGCCTGATGAAACACTTTAGGTTTTCTTTTAAACTGTGTTTTAGATTGGGGATTAGGATTTTGATAACTGTCTTAGCCGTAATCCCCAAAAAAAACTATCTTCAATCTTCATCTGTTGTGCTCTGTCTTCAAAACTGATACTCTTTAACTGTGTTTGAATTAAAACAGTGTCTTGTCGATGTGCAGACCCGCACTGGGATTTACGACATCAATACTCATAGAGTATTGACGAAACATGGAATAGAGCCCCGTGAATGGCTTCTCTGTAATGAAACAAGGGAATGAGAATCGTCATTCCCAGCCCTTTGCATTTCTTCGTTATACAATGGAAAACCATTTAGAACACCTGCATCAAACACAAAAAAATTTAAGAAATCCTACGAAAAATAGGTTTAAACTGCTTCAGATGGCGGGGGAGGAGCGTAGCTGTCGGATAAAAATATCTAACGGTGGAGATCGGTGCAAAACAGAAAAATGAGAGCGGGGAGAAGAAATAAGGCGGGGTGGTTTTGGACCGTCCGATCTGGACACGTGGATGGTCCTGATCTAATCGGAGGATCTCAATCGGGGGTGGCAGGCAAGTGCATGTGAGGTAAATTTCCGATGCGATTGAGCGCTGGCCGTTGATCTACAGATCAGATCGATGGCGGAAGGTGAATCAGAGGGTTTTTGAAACAGGGCAATACTTGTGATCGGAGGGAAAAAGGACTGTTGGATCCTCGGGAGGATGGACGGCTCAGATTTAATCGGAGGATCGCGATCGGGGAGGGCAGAGAAGGGGATGCGATTGAAACGTAGCGATGCATTTGAGCGCTGTCCGTCCGATCATCAGGGAGATGGACGGCTAGGATTAAATCGGAGGACTGTGGAACGAGCTTGTGATTAGCGTTCGAGCGAGCCGCCGCACAGTAACCGCACGGGCGCGGGTGTGTGGCGACGAGCGGCATGGGCGCGTCGCACATAGCCGGTGGTGGCATTGGAAAAAAAGACGTTACAGGAAAAACGTCACAGCGTAGCCGGAGTCATAGAACCGACGCACGAGTTGAGCGGCCGACGCTACACGAGTGGGCGAACAGCTGAACGATGGGGGTCGTCTCGGGTCGACCGAGTGACCCACGACACGCACATGATACGCATATTAATATGGCATGCGGATGATGGAGAAGTCATCCAACCAACGATCAAGCAAGAATATGAGTGCGAGCGCATTGGAGCACCACGAGCTAAGCCAAAAACTCGTTGGTGAAGGAAACACGGCGGCGGTGAACGCAGGGCGAGCACGGGTCGAGCCAGGTTGTTGACGTGCAGGGCGTCCAGAATTCCTCCGCAGGGCATCCGCACCGCAGGACGGGTTGAGTTGGGTAGCGCGCAGGTCAATTCATGCGACATACGTGCAGGGCATGCGGAACTTCTCCGCAGGGCATCCGCAGTGCAAGGTCGGGTCGGGCAGGGCGTCCGCACGATCCGAGCTTCAGTTCAGAGGTCGTTCTGAAGGCATCGTGAGTCGGAATTGAGTGCCGAAAGTTGAAGCAAGTGTGTTTTGATGGGACGGAGCTAACCACATAGCTGGGGGAGTGGATTGGACAGACGGAGAGCTCACGGGGAGGTTTGAAATCATTTGCAGTGCCGACCCGAGTGACACGGCAGCACTTGGGCAGTTTTATGTAGGATATTCCCGAGGTGAATTATAGTGCTGTAAATGATTGTTGTGGGCTAGTTAATGATTGTCAAGCATTGTAAGCTTGGAAAAAAAGTGACTTGCCTTGCCAAAGAGCAAAGGGGGTATTTTTCTGGATTGGAACTTATACTCTATTTCGTATTTATGAAACATATTATCGGGCAGACCCATTATTAACTGGGAGTTTCCCCTCCCTTGTATGTATGGGCGTACACTATGGATGTGATGATGATGTTCATGCTTTCCGCACATTGAAAGAACATTTGATTAACTAATTTAACAAGTGTTGCTAAAGGCGTAGTCTACATACTTGAGTATTATGAAAAGGAGAAGTACGGTAGTGCCGCACCCTGTCTACAACACGGTTGAAAGGCCACCAAAGGTCTAGGGGCGTGACAGGTTTCCTCGCCCCGCCGTCATGACAGTCGCCCAACTGTGCGAAATGTAAGGTTTCCATGTCCCTGCTCAATGGACACCGTGCAATTATACGCCTGCCGCGATGGAAACCGCCCCTGTAAGACCCACGAGCCGAGGACGATGACGGAAGGCGTTGGAAGCATTCGGTGGACATGCGACGAACGAAAAAAACCACGACGGAAGGTTAGACGGGCGCGCCGATGGACGAAAACATCGTTCGGCTACTATGCAACGTTATCATGGTGACCGTGCGACGTTTAGGAGTGACGTGCATAAATGCGTCCAAAAATGGCTGTGTGTTGGCTTGGAGGTTTTATAGGCCGGCCGTGGTGGCAAGCCGACGTTAAGGAGGAAATGCCACGTCGTAACCAAGGCTTTATGGGCGTTTACTGGGTCAGCCTTATATGGGTCAAGCCCCACCCATGGAAGCAATGTGTGGGCAAAGGCACATACGAAAGGAGGACGTGAGATGGATGATAAAGGAAAGAAAGAAGGACATCAACATCTTGCTGATTCCACCATTGGCAAGCTAATGCTCGAGCCAGAGCGAAGGTCGAGGGTGGAGGGCGAAGCCGTAGCAGGGAAACAGAGTCTGGGTCGAGTCGGGTAAAAACCCGTTCGGCATTCACCCGCAGGTCGAGTATGGTTCCTTCCGCAGGGCGCGTGCCGTGTAGTGTTTAGTGCATGGTCGAGTCGGGTTCCTTCCGTAGGACGCGTGGAGAACAGTGTTCAGGGTGGGCGCGTTCAGGTCGAGTCGGGTTCGTGCAGCGCGCCCGCGTTCAGGTCGAGTCGGGTTCATGCAGCGCGCCTACGTTTCGGACGCGCGGAACAGTGTTTGAAGGTGCGGAGTTCATTCAGCAGGGTCGGTTCGGGTCGGGTCGGGTCGAACGCGTTCAGGAAACACGTGCAGACCGTGATCCTGGTGACCCGCGTGCGGAAACGCGTTCAGGGTGTCGAGGGCGTCTGTGACCCGAGTGACCCACTCGAACCAGAATTCGCGCAGACTTCAGAAACATGTTCTGAAAGGGAATTTTGGGGTTCCTTTGGATTTTTGCACTGTTGGGAAGCTGTTAAGGCTAGACCCAGGTACAAGCACATTTGGCAAGAAGCATAAATGGTTTATGGAGGCTTGGTTGTATAGTTATTGCAGATTGTACATATTTATTGAAGCATAATACTGGGCAGACTTATTAACGGGATTTTCCCCTCCCTTGAATGTATGGGCATTCATGTGGTTTGATATTTATGTTTATTGCTATTTTATTTCCACACAGGAGCACTTTGGAAGATTAATTAAGCAAGTTTTGAGTTAGGCGTAGTCTACTTATTGAGTATTTGAAAAGAGAAAAATAAGGTAGTGCCGCACCCGTCTATAGAGCGGTTGGGAGACTACCACAGGTATAAGGGCGTGACAGTTGGTATCAGAGCTACATTTTTGTGGCTTTTTTATTATTATTATTGAGCAGGGATACCGTTGCAGCGTTACAGGTGGTATTGAAGCTTGATGGATGAGTTTGTTTGATTGGAAATGAACTTCAAAGAAATTAAAGAGAAGTCGAAGGAAGTGGAAAAGGAGTTTGATGAGGCGAGTCGGACCATTGATACATTGTGCAAGAGGAGGACATCTGGCATGAGAAAAGATGAAATTTTTCGACTTATGAAGAAAGTGAGAATTCTCTGAGCAGAAATGGACAAGGTGGAAGAAGAGCGAAGGAAGTTAATTGATAAGCTTCTCAAGCTTAGAGACCTTGGAAAGATGAAGCATGGTGGCATGAAGCCCACTGTGGCCAAACCAAAGGATGTTGTAGATGTGATTGAACTCAAGGAAGAAGCTGATGAACAAGTTGGACCAGGACCAAGCACATTACAAGCATTGATGGTGGACGATTCTCACAAGGATGTTGCAGATGTGGTAGAAGTCGAGGACGAACTTGATGAACAAGTTGGACCAGGGCCAAGCACATCGCAAGCATCGGTGATGGATGATTCTGGGGAGGATGTTGAGGATGCGGATATGATCGAGGAAGAACTCGTGGAACAAGTTGAACCCGGACCAAGCACATTGCAGGCATTGGGGGATGAACCACATGAAAATTTTGCAGAAGTGACAATGATCGAGGAGGAACTTTATGAGCAGGCGGTACCAGGATCGGAAGCATTGCAGACATTGATGAGGACGGAGGACACTCGCTTACAGATTCTTCATGAAGACATGGCTCGTGTTTCAATTGAGCATCTGGGAGATGGACCGTATGCAGGGATGGGAAAGAAGATGACTTCTTTTCCAATACCATGGAGGACCTTTCCTCGGATGACTATGATGGAACCTTGTACATTGGAGAAGCAAGGGGAGAATTTCTTGTTGTAGGCCTTGATAGGGAAATTTGTGACCTCGCTCTAGTAGGTTCAAATTCCCGTGACAAGGGTGGAACTTGATGATCTCTGTGATAGATACGGGTCATGCTTAGCCACATGGAAACTGGCTAGGTGCCCGTCATGACTCATGGACTGCCTTGGTGGTAGGGCACATTGTCTGGGTAGACTTCTTCATGGCTTACAACCAAGAAGGAACTCTTGGTGCACCTTTAGCGGGGGAGAAGCATTGGAGGAAGTACCCATGATGATGATGGTAGAAGTGACCGAGGGCACTTAACCTATACACTATACACATGATGGTGACTAGGGTTGAGGCGAGTCTACTCTTGATGGACACATGGGCAACCAAAGTCATGTACATTGACACGAGGGCATGGTAGGACATTATGTGGAGAGATTATGCAGGTGCACTTACTGGGTGCCCACTTATGAGCATCATGGAGGAGTGTCAAGAAGGAATATGCTGAGCATGATCGATTGTTGGTGCTACATGGAGATCTTTCATAGATGGGCTGATGGACGTTGTTCACTTTGAGCAACAAGACATTGGTTGGATGAGCAGCCTACGAGCACATTCATATGACTTGCAGGGTGAGAACAACTTGTGGTGGCACTCGTGGGCAATACAAGTATGCTTGCCAATGCTTTGGATAGGATGATGTGTGGGAGTTCATGATGGAGTTTCATTCATTGGAGGCTTCATACTACAATTATCTTGCAGTATCTGGTTCACTGAGGAACTGAGATCGAGACTGGTCTTGATTTTGATGCACTATGGGATGCATACCTTCGAGCAAGGAAACGCGTTCGGTCGGGTCGGGTCGCGTGAGGGCGCCCAAGGAAACACGTTCGAGTCGGGTCGTGTGAGGGCGGCCGTATAAAAAATGCTAAGTTGTGACCGCCCGCGTGCCTTGTGCACGTTCGTGCGGCCAGTTTCCGATTTGCTCCCTTGTGCCTTCGTTCGGGCGGGTCAGGTCGGGTCGTGCCATGCGAGGGGGGCTGTATAAAAAATGCTAAGTTGTGACTGCTCGTGTGCCTTGTGCACGTTCGTGCGACCCGTTTTTTGTTTGCTCCCTTGTGCCTTCGTTCGGGCGGGTCGGGTCCTACCGTGTGAGGGCGCCCAAGGAAACGTGTTCGGGTCGGGTCGTGTGAGGGAGGCCGTATAAAAAATTCTAAGTTGTGACCTCCCCTGTGCCTTGTGCACATTCGTGCGACCCGATTGCCGTTTGCTCCTTTGTGCCTTCGTTAGGGAAGGTCAGGTCGTGCCGTGTGAGGGCACCCAAGGAAACGCGTTCGGGTCGGGTCGTGTGAGGGAGGCTGTATCGAAAATGCTAAGTTGTGACTGCCCGTGTGCCTAGTTGTCACGCCCCTATACCTTCGGTGTCTTTCAACCACGCTATAGACGGGTGCGGCACTACCGTACTTTTTTCTTTTTCCAAATACTCAAGTATATAGACTATGCCTTTAGCAACACTTGTTAGTTATTAACCAAAGGTTCTCTCGATATGCGGAAATAAACATAAAAATCATTATCAATCCACAAGTATGCTCATGCCTACAAGGGAGGGGCAATTCCCTGTTAATAATGATAAATATGAAATAATAAGTTCCAATCCAGCAGAATCCACTTTTGCTCCTTGGCAAGGCAAGTTAGCCTTTTGACCAAGCTCTAAGGCTTGTCAACCATCAAACTAGCCTACAGCAATCATTTACAATCATCAGAATTCACCTTGGGAATATCCTGCACAAAACTGCCCAAGTGCTGCCAGGTCACTCAAGTCGGCACTACAAATCAGTTTAGACCGTCCCTCAAGCTCCCTATGTGTCCAATCCACTTCCCAACTGTACGGTTAGATGCGGCCCGTCAATACGCACATTCTGCAATTTACGGCACTCAATTCTGACTCCGGACGCTCCCGGAATGGCTTCCGCACTGTCGTGGAGTTTGTGCAGAGGCACCCAGTGGTGGGTCACCCGACTCGCCCAGCCAAACGCTTTTGGGTCGGGTCAGGCGTGTCGGGTGAGGGCGCCTGGGCAAAGGCGTTCGGGTCGGGTCGTTTGAGCCGAGGGCGCCCGTATCAGATTTGTTAAGTTGTGACCGCTCGGGTGCCTTGTGCACGTCCGAGCGACCCGTTTGCCATTTGCTCCCATGTGCGTCCGTTCGGTCGGGCGGGCCGTGTGGCACCGGGTGAGGGCGTCCGTTCGGGTCGTGCCGTTTGGTCAGAGGGTGCTCGTGTCAGATTTTCTAAGTTGTGACCACCCGGGTGCCTTGTGAACGTCCGAGCGGCCCGTTTGCCGTTTGCTCCCATGTGCGTCCGTTTGGTCGGGTCGTTTGGCCGTGCCGGGTGAGGGCGTCCATTCGGGTAGGGTCGTTTGGTCGTCACGGGTGAGGGCGTCCATTCGGGTCGGGTCGGGTCGTTTGGCCCAAGGGCGTCCGTTCGGGTCGGGTCGGGTCGTTTGGCCCAAGGGCGTCCGTTCGGGTCGGATCGTTTGGTTGTGCCGGGTGAGGGCGTCCGTTCGGGTTGGGTTGGGTCATTTGGTCGTGCCGGGTGAGGGCGTCCGTTCGGTTCGGGTCGGGTTGTTTGGCCCGAGGGTGCCCGTTCGGGTGGGAGTCCGTTCGGGTTGGGTCGGGTGGGCGTGCTAGGTGAGGGCGTCCATTCGGGTCGGGTGGGCGTCCGTTTGGGTGAGGGCGTCCGTTCGGGTCGGGTCGGGTCATTTGGCCTGAGGGCGTCCGTTCGGGTGGGTGTGCTGGGTGAGGGCGTCCGTTCGGGTCGGGTTGGGTCTTTCAGTCGTGCTGGGTGAGAGCGTCCGTTCGGGTCAGGTCGGGTCGGGTCGTTTGGCCCGAGGGCGTCCATTTGGGTGGGCGTGGCGGGTGAGGGCGTCCGTTCGGGTCGGGTCGGGTCGTTTGGCCTGAGGGCGCCCGTGTCAGATTTGCTAAGTTGTGACCGCCCGGGTGCCTTGTGCACGTCTGGGCGACCCATTTTCCGTTTGCTCCCATGTGCATCCGTTTGGTCGGGCGCGTCGGGTGAGGGCGTCTGTTCGGGTCGGGTCGTTCGGTCATGCCGGGTGAGGGCGTCTGTTCGGGTTGGGTCGGGTCGTTTGGCCTGAGGGCGCCCGTGTCAGATTTGCTAAGTCGTGACCGCCCGGGTGCCTTGTGCACGTCCGGGCGGCCCGTTTTCCATTTGCTCCCATGTGGGTCCGTTTGGTCGGGTCGTTTGGTCATGCCGGGTGAGGACGTCCGTTCGGGTTGGGTCGGGTCGTTCGGTCATGCCGGGTGAGGGCGTCCGTTCGGGTCGGGTCGTTCGATCGTGCCAGGTGAGGGCGTCCGTTCAGGTCGGGTCGTTTGTTCGTGCGGCATGATGGCGTCCGTTTGGGTGGGCGTGCCGGGCGAGGGCGTCCGTTCGGGTCGGGTCGGGTCGTTTGGCCCGAGGGCGCCCGTGTCAGATTTGCTAAGTTATGACCACCCGGGTGCCTTGTGCACATCCGGGCGGCTCGTTTGTCGTTTGCTCCCATGTGCATCCGTTTGGTCGGGTCGTTCGGCCGTGCCGGGTGAGGGCGTCCGTTCGGGTCGGGTCGTTTGGTCGTGTGGCACGATGGCGTCCATTCGGGTGGGCGTGCCGGGTGAGGGCGTCCATTCGGGTCGGGTCGGGTCGTTTGGCCCGAGGGCGCCCGTGTCAAATTTGCTAATTTGTGACCGCCCGGGTGCCTTGTGCACGTCCGGACGGCCTGTTTTCCATTTTCTCCCATGTGCGTTCGTTTGGTCAGGTGTGCCGTGTCGCGCCGGGTGAGGGCGTCCGTTCGGGTGGGCGTGCCTAGTGAGGGCGTCCGTTCGGGTCGGGTCGTTCGGTCGTGCCAGGTGAGGGCGTCCGTTTGGGTCGGGTTGTTTGGTCGTGCAGCACGGTGGCGTCCATTCGGGTGGGCGTGCTGGGCGAGGGCGTCCGTTCGGGTCGGGTCGGGTCGTTTGGCACGAGGCCGCCGGTGTCAGATTTGCTAAGTTGTGACCGCCCGGGTGCCTTGTGCACGTCCGGGCGGCCCGTTTGCCATTTGCTCCCATGTGCGTCCATTTGGTCGGGTCGTTTGGTCATGCCAGGTGAGGGCGTCCGTTCAGGTTGGGTGGTTTGGCCCGAGGTCGCCCGTCTCAGATTTTCTAAGTTGTGACTGCCCGGGTGCCTTGTGCACGTCCAGGCGGCCCGTAAGCTGTTTGCTCCCATGTGCGTCCGTTTGGTCGTACGCGCCGTGTCGTGCCGGGTGAGGGCGTCCGTTCGGGTCGGGTCGTTTGGCACGAGGGCGGCCGTGTCAAATTTGCTAGGTTGTGACCGCCCGGGTGCCTTGTGCACGTCCGGGCGGCCCGTTTGCCGTTTGCTCCCATGTGCGTTCGTTTGGTCGGGCGTGCCGTGTCGCATCTGGTGATGGCGTCTGTTCGGGTGGGCGTGTCAGGTGAGGGCGTTCGTTCGGGTCGGGTCGTTCGGTCGTGCCGGGTGAGGGCGTCCGTTCAGGTCGAGTCGTTTGGTCGTGCGGCACGATGGCGTCCGTTCAGGTGGGCGTACCGGTCGAGGGCGTCCGTTCGGGTCGGTTCGGGTCGTTTGGCCCGAGGGCGCACGTGTCAGATTTGCTAAGTTGTGACCGCCCGGGTGCCTTGTCCACGTCCGGGCAGCCCATTTTCCGTTTGCTCCTATGTGCGTCCATTTGGTCGGGCGTGCCGTGTCGCGCCGGGTGAGGGTGTCCGTTTGGGTGGGCGTGCCGGGTGAGGGCGTCCGTTCGGGTCGGGTCGTTCAGTCATGCCTGGTGAGGGCGTCCGTTTGGGTTGGGTCGTTTTGTCGTGCGGCACGATGGTGTCCGTTTGGTCGGGCGTGCCGTGTGGTGTCGGGTGAGGGCGTCCGTTCGGGTGGTCGTGCCAGGTGCGGGTGTCCATTCGGGTCGGGTGGTTTGGCCCGAGGGTGCCCGTGTCAGATTTGCTAAGTTGTGACCGCCCTGGTGCCTTGTGCACGTCCGAGCGGCTCATTTGCCGTTTGCTCCCATGTGCGACCGTTCAGGTAAGCGCGTCGTGTCGTGCCGGGTGAGGCCGTCCGTTCGGGTCGAGTCGTTTGGTCGTGCCAGGTGAGGGCATCCGTTCGGGTCGGGTGGTTTGGCCTGAGGGCGCCCATGTCAGATTTGCTAAGTTGTGACCGCCCGGGTGCCTTGTGCACGTCCGGGCGGCCTGTTTGTCGTTTGCTCCCATGTGCATCCGTTCGGGTGGGTGCGTCGTGTCGTGTCGGGTGAGGGCATCTGTTTGGGTTGGGTCGTTTGGTCGTGCCGGGTGAGTTCGTCCGTTCGGGTCGGGTGGTTTGGCCCGAGGGCGCCCGTGTCATATTTTCTAAGTTGTGACCGCCCGAGTGCCTTGTGCACGTTCGGGCGGCCCGTTTACCGTTTGCACCCATGTGCGTCCGTTTGGTCATGCGCGCCGTGTCGTGCCGGGTGAGGGCGTCCATTCGGGTTGGGTCGTTTGGCCCGAGGGCGCCCGTGTCAGATTTGCTAAGTTGTGACCACCCGGGTGCTTTGTGCACGTCTGGGCGGCCAGTTTTCTGTTTGCTCCCATGTGCGTCCATTCGGGTGGGCGCGCCGTGTCCTGCCGGGTGAGGTCATTCGTTCAGGTGGGCGTGCCAGGTGAGGTCGTCTGTTCGGGTGGGGTCGTTTGGCTCGAGGGTGCCCGTGTCAGATTTGCTATGTTGTGACCACCCGGGTGCCTTGTGCACGTCCGGGCAACCCGTTTTCCATTTGCTCCCATGTGCATCCGTTTGGGTGGGCGTGCCGTGTTGTGCTGGGTGAGGGCGTCCGTTCGGGTCGTGTCGTTCGGGCCGAGGGCGCCCGTGTCAGATTTGCTAAGTTGTGAACGCCCAGGTGCCTTGTGCACGTCCGGGCGGCCCGTTTTCCATTTGCTCCCATGTGCATCCATTCGGGTGGGCGCGTCGTGTCGTGCCAGGTGAGGGCGTCCGTTCGGGTCGAGCCGTTTGGTCGTGCCGGGTGAGGTCGTCCGTTCGGGTCGGGTGGTTTGGCCCGAGGGCACCCGTGTCATATTTTCTAAGTTGTGACCGCCCGGGTGTGTTGTGCACGTCCGGGCGGCCCGTTTACCATTTGCTCCCATGTGCGTCCGTTTGGTCATGCGCGCCGTGTCGTGCAGGGTGAGGTCGTCCGTTCGGGTCGGGTCGTTTGGCCCGAGGGCGCCCATGTCAGATATGCTAAGTTGTGACCGCCCGGGTGCTTTGTGCACGTCCAGGTGGCCTGTTTTCCGTTTGCTCCCATGTGCGTCTGTTCGGGTGGGCACGCCGTGTCGTGTCGGGTGAGGTCGTCCGTTCGGGTGGGGTCGTTTGGCCCGAGGGCGCCCGTGTCAGATTTGCTAAGTTGTGACCACTCGGGTGCCTTGTGCACGTCCGGGCAGCCCGTTTGTTGTTTGCTCCCATGTGCATCCATTCGGGTGGGCGTGCCGTGTCGCGCTGGGTGAGGGGGTCCGTTCGGGTCGGGTCGTTCGGGCCGAGGGCGCCCGTGTCAGATTTGCTAAGTTGTGACCACCCGGGTGCCTTGTGCACGTCCGGGCAGCCCGTTTGCCGTTTGCTCCCATGTGCGTTCGTTCAGGTCGGGCGTGCCGTGTCGCGTCGGGTGATGGCGTTCGTTCGGGTGGGCGTGCTGAGTGAGGGCGTCCGTTCGGGTCGGGTCGTTTGGCCCGAGGGCGCCCGTGTCAGATTTGCTAAGTTGTGACTGCCCGAGTGCCTTGTGCACGTCCGGGCGGCCCGTTTGCCGTTTTCTCCCATGTGCGTCCGTTCGGGTGGGCGCACCGTGTCGCCCTGGGTGAGGGCGTTCGTTCGGGTCGGGTCGTTTGGTCGTGCCGGGTGAGGTCGTCCGATCGGGTCGGGTCGTTTGGCCCGAGGGCGCCCGTGCTAGATTTGTTAAGTTGTGACCGCCCGAGTGCCTTGTGCACGTCCAGGCGGCCCGTTTTCCGTTTGCTCCCATGTGCGTCCGTTCGGGGGGGCGCTCCGTGTCGCCCCGGGTGAGGGCGCATGGACGGGGGCGTTCGGGTCGCCCTGTTTTGTCTGAGGGTGCGCTTATCAGATTTGCTTTTCGTGTGAAAGGTGGGTTGGTAATTGAGTTGTTTTGCTCGGTTGTGCCTCAAGAATGGCCTTGGGTCATTTGTAGGGTCGTCGACTTTCTTCTCTCCATCACCAATCGGTAGCATATGAGCGGTAATGTTGGCCATGCTCGTCCTTGGAGGCATGTTTGAACAATCTCTCCCGTCCCCTCTGTTTTCTAACATTTGGATGGGGTTGTTGTGTGTGGCTCTTTGAGATGACTGGCCGCCTGTTGGCGTTGTTGAAATCGGCGATCCGGTAACTCTCTCTCGTGCCCCTTGGTTGCACGTTTGCTCTGTTGAAATCAGCGTTTTGCTATGTCGCTCATTGGCTCCGTCGATGTCGGCTCTTCTCTATATTGTTCTTCTCCTCCCTTTTTGCTTGCTTGTGGGGGGAGGGGTTGGATTTTCGTGTGAAAGGTGGGTTGGTAACTGAGTTGCTTGTTCGGGTGTGCCTGAAGAGTGGCCTTGGGTCATTTGTAGGGTCGTCGACTCTCATCTTCTCCCCATCCCCACTCGGTAGCGCATGAGCGGTAATGTTGGCCATGCTTGTCCTGGGAGGCATATGTGAAAAGAGTTACCCTTCCGCTCTGTGTTCTCAGAGGTGGACGAGGTCGCTCCGTGTGGCTCCTTGAGACAACTGGCCGGTCGCCTATGTCGCTCTCGTGCCCCTTGCTCGCTCGTTGGCTCCGTCGATGTTGGCTCTTCACTATATTGTTCACCTCCTCCCTTTTTGGTGGGTTGGAGAGGTGTGCTTTTGTCTCGTTGGCTTCGTGAAATCGGCTCCTCGCTATATTGTTCACCTCCTCCCATTTTGGTGGGGGGAGGGGTTGGATTTTCGTGTGAAAGGTGGGTTGGTAACTGAGTTGTTTGTTCGGGTGTGCCTGAAGAGTGGCCTTGGGTCATTTGTAGGGTCGTCGACTCTCATCTTCTCTCCATCCCCACTCGGTAGCGCATGAGCGGTAATGTTGGCCATGCTTGTCCTGGGAGGCATATGTGAAAAGAGTTACCCTTTCGCTCTGTGTTCTCAGAGTTGGATGAGGTCGCTCTGTGTGGCTCCTTGAGACAACTGGACGGTCGCCTATGTAGCTCTCGTGCCCCTTGCTCGCTCGTTGGCTCTGTCGATGTTGGCTCTTCGCCATATTCTTCACCTCCTCCCTTTTTGGTGGGTTGGAGAGGTGGGCTTTTGTCTCGTTGGCATCGTGAAATCGGCTCCTCGGTATATTGTTCACCTCCTCCCCTTTCGGTGGGGGGAGGGGTTGGATTTTCGTGTGAAAGGTGGGTTGGTAACTGAGTTGCTTGTTCGGGTGTGCCTGAAGAGTGGCCTTGGGTCATTTGTAGGGTCGTCGACATCCATCCCCACTCGGTAGCGCATGAGCGGTAATGTTG